>OX377205.1:23192841-23469114 GCA_947396885.1 Heligmosomoides polygyrus polygyrus | reverse complement strand
TACTTATGTGGGCCAGACTTACATGAAACGTGCCTCACTTGAACTAGTCGTTGAGGAAAAGATCCTGACTAGGCAGCACAATCCTCATCGTGTTATATCCAGAATGTCAGCCAAGGACACTAACAGAAGTTTTGGGTTCTACCACGACCAGAAAGGTTTTTTGAACAAAACATAACAAATGTCTGCCCTCATCTAACATTGCCAACAAATTTAGACAATCTTGGCAGTGTGAGAATTGCAAAATTCTCGCTCTTATTGCTCTATCGACGTTCGCCGTTTTCTAATTGACGCACGCAGCCAAGCCAAAACGTCTTGTACAAGTGAGGCATGTTTCATGTAAGTCTGGCCCGCATAAGTAACTTCGTCGACACGAGCTCTCTTTCAGTCCACGACAGGGGTGTGCGTAATTACAATTTACGATTTACGATTTCACGATTTACGGTGGTTTTGACAAATTTTTTACGATTTACGATTTACGACATTTTGGGTCGTAAATCGTAAATTTTCGTAAATCTGATCTTCGGTGCAGAGATGGCAGCGTCCACATAACGTGATACAATTTGGGTTATAACGATGTACCCGCTTTTAAAGTCTTCTCCCATAGCTCATTGCTGTTTCCTACCTACTCCTCTATGTTCTACTGTGGCACTGTAGCAGAAAAACGCGGCTTTGTGTTTAGGCCGCTCGAGCTCGACTCGTCTGCCTACCCCTCTTTTTATCTCTTCAAGAGCTGCCGACTTAGTGTCAGAGCTATACTAGAGAAGAAACAATGACAATAAATGATTAGAATTATAAAATCCTGGCGGTGAAACTGGGCTAGCCCTTTTTTTGGTTGCACTCTAGCACTTTTCACATTGCAATTGCCTGAGAACACTACATTCCAGTCCACAGAAAAAGATGCAAATTCGCCTTGTACCGGAAGGAATACGATCGCCGGCTGAACCATATTTTGTGCTGCAACCACCGCCTACTCAACTTGTGACTTTTTCAGCATATTTTTAAACGGCAAGTGGAACTGAAGCAAAGCCATCAAGGAATATTGGACTTCATTGCAGGCGGGTTGTGGAATAACAGCTAAGCTGCTGGAAAAATAAAACACTCATATTTCGATCTCATTATCACAGCACATTATGGTGTGGAATGTATTTGCATACAAGGTGCAACCTAAACAAAACTTTTGATCTTGTCAAGAAATAAGTGAAGTGGTTTTGACATTTTTGGTCTCCTTTTTCAATGGTTTGATTGATTGATTTCACAAGGCTAATGGAGAGTAGGACTGGCGAATGCAAACAGTGATTGATTATTGGTGTGATAATTTGGGCTTTCCGAAATCTAACAGGTACAAGCAAGCATGTGGACGAAGTAAATACCGAAAGCAATTGCTAGGTATCGTCAAACGATGTTCTTTCATTCCAGAAGTTGTAAATGCCTTCAAAGAACGCTGAAGGGTAAAGCGCTGCGTTAGTTTGTTTCTTGTTTGAGACCACTCATTCTACATCTATGGGATATCGTGGAGTTCGTTTCAGTGCGGGTTAACCTATAGAATGACTTGCGGTGGCCAGCCGATGTAAAGGTCAGTTTTACCACATTTGCTGAAGCCTGGAGCGGCTGGTAGAGAGGTTATATGTTGTTGCAGGATGTTTTGTTGCTATCAAAGCTCTTGCGCCAGGCGGAACCCGAACCCGCAGCCGCTGCTTTTCGGGCAGCGATGTTACGTGCGGTCAAACAGCGCCGGTGGTGTAAGACGAACATCGCTGCCCGAAAGCAGCGGAACAAAACATCCGTTAACATCCGTTCACTATAAGCCCTGCGACGATCGTGAGCGGCCGGTTTTTTCGATCACGTCTTCTCGTTCACTACCTACTGCGTCGTCTAGTGAAAACTTTGTTTGAAGCTACGTCTCTTGTGGCAAGGAGACATTCTCATCCGTTTCAATTTGCCACTTTCAAAGGTGTTGTTTTTTGTTCATCGGTTTGAACGGTTCATCGGAATCAATGGCTTCTGTTGCCGGTTCTTCCACTGTTCCAGAGAAGAGGGCGAGGCGTTCACGTCCCACCAACTCTAGCGCTTCTTCCGAGGATCCTGTGGAACGGCTCCGAGTAATGGTGGATAACGGCAAGGTCCCAAGCCACGTTAAACTGGTAATTGATCTCCTGATGCAGACGCGGGACGAGGTCAAGGAGATGAGTCGAAGAAACGGAGAGCTCTTGCAGGAGATCAACCGTCTCAGGGAAGAAAATTCAGAGTTAAAACAAAAACTGTCTTTCTTGGAGTCGCGTAGTAAAGTGAAGACTCCTGAGACATCGAACGTTAACTCTGACATTGGATCTTGGAAAGAGGATATAGAAATTAAAAGGTCGATTGTAATTGCTAATGTTTCCGAGTCTAGGGCGAGTAATGCTTCAGCTAGAGTTGCACACGACTTTCATTGTGTTTCGAGTATATTGGATTTTCTCGGCATAGAATGTGGCCCTATCGCTTGTTATCGCATGGGCAAACCACTGCAGAATAGACCCAGGCTCATGAAGGTTGTTCTTCCAGCGAGTAGGTTCCAGCGGGAGGCTGTCCGGCGTGCGCCACGTCTACGTTTCTTCCCTCTCCAAAAGGGTGTATATCTGCGCCCCTCCCTCACTTGGGAGGAGAGAGAACGTATACGCGAGCAACGTCAAGCTAACCGTGAGCCTGGGAGTGGTGATAGCACCAGAGGTAATCATACTCTGGATGTATCACACTCACCGGCTTCAAATCATTCTGGGCACACTACGAGCGCGACTTCTTTGCAATTTGGTAGCCCCTCGGGAAACTGCTAAATTGTCACAGGAAGTCGCGCAAAATGATATCGTGGGCCCTATCGAACATAAGGTCACTGATAAAAAACTGCGATTCTCTAGTCATGAATCTGTGTCAATATAATTATGACGTAGTTCTTCTGACAGAAACCTGGCTCAGTGATAAAAATGAGCTTGACCCTCTCTTAGGAATTGCTGGTACCCAATATATCGGAGTGAGGTGCGATAGAACTTTTAAAAAAGGAGGAGGCATTTTGCTGTTGCTGAAAAAGTATTTGGCATTCAAGCAGGTATTCGATGAGTCTGTAAAAGACTCATATGAAATTTTGGTATGCGATCTAACCTTCCTTTCGAACTCAATTCGTCTTGTAGCTGTATACCGAGCCCCAAGCTGTAATGTTGAAAAGTCCGCTCAGCTTGCAAAGGCTGTAAGTGACTTCTGCTCATGCGGCATCCCGAGCATTGTTCTAGGCGATTTCAACCTACCAGACTTATATAAGGATGGCCCTAGCACCGCCGCCACTGTGTTTCGTGATGTTTTCGAAACCCACGATCTTCAACAACTGGTAGCAGAACCAACACGAGGAAAAGCTTTCCTAGATTTGGTGCTGTGCAATGAGCTTGCATTAATACACGAGTTATCTGTAGGTCCTCCAATAGGAAGCAGCGATCATTCTACTGTAACCTTCAAGTTGAGATGGGAAATGGAAAGAAAAATGTCGATTTGGAGAAGGGATTTTAATGCAGCGGACTATGACAAGATCAAGCAACACTTGGCAGATGTCGACTGGATAGGAACTCTCACTGCTCTAGAAACAGTTAACGAACAGTACGAAGCTTTTCTTGCGGTTTTACATCATGTGATTGACCTGTATGTACCCATGCGTGAAATTAAGCCAGGAAATCCAAAAATTCCTAAATATCTAGAACGAATGAACCGTTACCGTTCCTTGTTGTGGGATAAGGCTTCGAAATCAATGGACTCAAACGCATGGTCAGATTATGTGGCTTTCAGTAGAAAAGTTGACAAAGCTTTTTCGCGGTACAATTTATACACTGAGAAAAAAATTCTAGAGCAAGGAGACAAGACAAAATTCTACAAATATATTAACTCTCGTAATGGCGGTAGAAGAAGTGCTCCTAAATGCGTACCAACTTTAGTCAGTAGTGATGGTTTACACTTTTCTTCTCCTTGCGAAAAAGCCAATTTGCTTGCTACGGAATTTCAAAAGGTGTTCACGAAAGTTGATGACCAGGGCAAAGACCTGTTAACGGGTAGGGATGATGCGCGAACAGAGTTTCCTGAGATGAGTCCTTCGTTGTGGTTTCACAGAGAAGAAATATCTAGGATCATCGCGGAATGGCCAAACAGTTACTCAGCGTCGCCGGATCATATACCACTTACTTTTATCAAAAACGTAGTTGACTACATAGGATTTCCTTTGGAATATATCTTCAATGGGAGCTACATGAGAGCAGAAGTCCCTAAGAGATGGAAACACGCTTTTGTCACCCCGATTCCTAAGAAACCTCCTCTTAGCAATCCAACAAACTACAGACCAGTTAGCATAACGTCCGTATTCGCGAGAGCATTTGAAAAAATCGTCGGCAGACATATTCTAAAACATCTGGAAGAGAAGAAGGTTATCTCCTGTAATCAGTTTGGATTCCTAAAAGGAAGATCTATCGAGACCGCCACTCTCACAGCACTGAATGATTGGACAAAAGCTGTAGAGGAAAAGAAGCGTACAGATGTTATATATTTCGACTTTTCTAAGGCCTTTGATAGAGTTCCATTGATGAAACTTCTGCAAAAACTGAAAATGGTGGGCGTTCATCACATGATAGTAGACTGGATACGAGATTTTCTCTCAGGAAGGACATACCAAGTCAAAGTAGAGGGACAGTTTTCCAGTGTCTTCGAAACGTTCAGCGGTGTACCGCAAGGAGGGGTACTTTCTCCTTTGCTGTTTCTGATGTACACCTACGAACTGCCGCAATCAGTTTCAAGGTTCGGAGTCGTTTGCAAGATGTACGCCGACGACATTAAGATTTACAAGACCATTGAGAAGACAGAAGATACCGTTTCTATTCAAGCGGCGGTGAACTATATAGATTCCTGGGCTGAAAGATGGGAACTACCTTTGGCAGCAGAAAAATCGCATTATCTCATGATTGGACAGAGTCGCGCCGGTGGCAACCCTTCATATAAACTGAGAGGTGTCACATTGCAGTCAGTAAATGAAGTTCGTGACCTAGGTTTCCTGATATCTAGGGATTTGACGTTTGACCTGCACTACAAATCATTGGTTAAAAAGGCTAACTATCGCATCTACAACCTTTTTAAGGCCTTGAGAAGCCGAGATTCTCATATTCTTCTTCGAGCATATAAGACATATGTAAGGCCCATCGTAGAATGCGGAACTACCATTTTCAACCCTACAAAGAAAAAAGACATCAGACTTCTGGAGAGCGTTCAAAACAGCTTTACTCGTAAGCTTATGATGAGATGCTACGGCATCAGTTACTACCAGATACCAAATAGTGCTGAGAGAGCGAAAATGTTGTCTTTACCAAGTCTTCACAGTAGAAGGAAAATATTCGATCTTCTTATGTTTTTCAAAATATTTACAGGAAAGGTTTCTATTAACCCACTCTGCTTTTTCGGTTCATCTTTGACAAGAAATAAAAGGGGCAAACTCAGACTCTATGTTGCGGTTGTAAAATCGCGAGCCAGAACAACTTTCTTCACCTACAGGAGTATAATGGAGTTCAACCTTGTTTTGAATGCAAATCAAGATGCCTTGGGTCTATCTCTGCGTGGTTTCAAGAATCTACTGTTGCGTTTGCAATGAACCTCACCGGATCTTTGTTGTATTTTTTATTGTACTTTATTGTCACTCCTTGGATGTTGTTTTTAACAATCTACTTCTACGTGTGGCTACGGCCCATGTCTTGAATAAATAAATAAATAAATAAACAACGTAAAGGTCAGTGTCTTATCCTTCCCAGACAAGCTCCGTACCAAGTCACCGACCGAGGAATTATGAAAAAGTTGGTTGGCCGTGATAGGATCCGAATCAAGAACTCGATTCTGAATCGAGCGACAGTCGTTCCTCCTCCGACTTGTCTACCATGGGTCATCCATATGTTTAAAATGCACCGTGCACCTACGAATCAGTTGATCCTTTTTCAGTCCAAACAATACTCTTCTTCTCTACTCTACTTCTAAAGAATGTCGCATACGATGCTCCTTTTTGTAATTTAAAGTTTAGAAATCAGACTATAATGAGTATCTAAAAAGAATAAGTGATCATACTTTTTTAATTGTTTCACAATTCCTTCTCGTCTGCTGCAAAAATGCCCTTTGGTACAGATCAGAATGTGGAAGAGCTTAGAATTTCAGATGTGCCATACGATAGAAATGTGCCATGTGCTCACTCAGTAGGCGATGCTTGTTAGATTTCTTGTGTAAATGCTGTTTTCGTCGAGTTGATCAGTGATGAAATAATTTTTTGGTTTTGAATGGAATCATTTTTATTGGTTTTGACTCTGGCTTGTAGAGGTTGTTTTTTCAAAGCCGCACTTTTATATGCAAGCTAAATGCTAGCCATCATGATGCACATTTTTTGGTCGTCCAAGCAGTGCAAGATTTTTGTTTGTGCACCATGCATAGGTGTTCTAGTAGATAGCGTTCTGAACAAGTAGTTTATTTTGATTGTCCTCGAACTTGTCCAGCTCGATTTGAAAGATGTTAATTGATTTTAGTGGCTTCTAGTTTAATTAGAAATGTGTCCAGCTCGAACTGAAAACGACTCAATAAAAATAATTCCCTTCGATTAGCCTTAATATAATAAAAGAAAATCAGGTATTCAGATGCACTATGAGTCAGCCACCTCTTACGATTTACGGTTTACGATTTACGATTTACGACGATTTTTTCGTAATTACGATTTACGATTTACGATATTTCGGATTTCATTTACGCACACCCCTGGTCCACGACCTAGAAGTCGTTAGGCTTAACGATAAGACGTTTTTCTCGCAATCAATTTTCTCAAGTTTTGAAGCCGTTTGGATTTTCAGTATTGTGAAGAAATGGCTGAAGTTCCCACGCGATTCCACAGTAACCATCCCTAATGCGATGAAATTTCCCAGAACTGTGTATTTTGACACATTGAATCGAATGAAAAGGTATCGGTATAAAAGCCGCTCCGGACATCTTGCGGTCGTTCTAATCGGTTCCATGTTCCTTCCAGGCGAAGACCAACGCTCACTTGGCTGGCACGCTTTTTCGTTACCGTTGCGTCCTGACTACCCCCAACTTTATGTGTAGAAAGCACATAGCAGCAGATTATTATCCGTTCATAGAAGGCTGGCTATAGTAGCACATATTCACCGAACGCAGAACACTGTAGTCCTTGATCTCTTCGAATTCTCTCAGAGCATCTTGCAGACGAAAAGGTCTGCTCCATCCACCTGTTGTTTAGCAAATGTGTTGGAAATAGTGTTGTTTTTCGTTGATACGGCTCGTTGCGTATCCAACCCAATGGGCAATGTAAATTTCAGGCTATGTCGACCGCGTACCTTCTGACGGTCTGCCTATTCTCAATATTCGTCCAGACACTTCGCGCTGAGGTGGTAGTGCAGTCTTACTTGAGTTATAGTATAAAATCGGGATCCAGAACGTACACCTGCTTGAATGTTTCTCAATCTCTTAAATCGATATTTTAGCCTAAAGTCATCGATATTTTCAATGTCGGCGGTGAGCAGGATATTATGCAGCTTCGTTCGGGACCCAGGTATCCACAACGACTTTCTCGCAAAAAAATAGGATTGAAGTTGTTCGGAGGCGTAAACGCGTGTTCTTCCAGAAAGCTCTTTAACGCAATAGAGCCAAACTCGACGAGGAAATGGGAGACGAAAGATCAGTCCGGATTCTACGTCATTCCTTATGTGATAAGCGCAGATTATGGTATGCCCCACCAAACAGAGATTAGTCCCTCGATTTTACAGCTATTCAGTTAATGGGGCATTTCAAAAGTAGAGCTCTTACGCCCGAACAACGAATGCTGCGTAGCTGAAGCGACACCTCGCTAGTGGTCATGGTTTGATAACCTGTTTCTTCATTCACTACAACAAGCAAAAACTAAGTAAAAAGGAAAAACAAAAGATACTCTGTTAATAACGACAGAACTTAACTTGTTTTCTGACTCAGTTACCCTTAACGTTTTAGGCACTAAGACGAGCACAATAACTGCGGCGATGCAGTCAATCGCAGAGAACACCTGCATTCGCTTCAAAGCTCGTGATAACGAACCCGACTACGTGGAAATTCAGAACATTAAGGGAAAAGGGTGAGTGCCTAAAAACCCTAGATAGCTAGGTAACTAGAAGGCAAGAGGCAGGAACCCAGTTCGCAAACAAAATCTGTCACCTTAATGCTCTTCTTCCACTGTAACGGCATTCAAGGATTCAGAGATTCAGAGGCGTTGAGCATTTTACGTGACAAAATGATAAGGATTCGAAATGTGAGCTTATGCGACTCACAAGAATGGAACTGTGGGTAAATGATTGAGATCTAAGGCTAGAAGATAATCCATCAAGTGCTGATCAATTTCCACAATATCTTTTCATGAAATATTTGGTTTTAAAATTCAGATGCAGTGCGTTCGTCGGGCATTCACCTGGCAGCAATCCTGTGATGCTTGAAAACAACAGCGAGGCAACGTAAGTTAGCTCTAGAGCTTCTTATTAGTATCAGAGCAACTGGCTTGCTACGAAGCGGGTATGACTAGCTGGCGCTGCGTTGTATAGCACGTCGAAAAATGTTTGGTGGCAACTGAACGGAGCGCTATGACGACTGTACCCAGGGGATTCCGTGAGGACAGTTACTAGCACTTTCACGACATCGACTCCGAATATCAAAACATTCCATGCTGTCCTTCAATTACTTCCAAGAGAATCTTAGTCACTTGGGGCGATGTTCCTTAAATTTTTAGATTGTTTCTGAGAAAAACACTGTGCATCCTAGCTCCTCAACGGGAAATAGTTCAGAATTTTAGGAACGAGGTTGACGAAGAATAACGCCTGGCGCCGAGTGGTCTTTTTTGTGGGATCAGTCATGTACTCCACTTTTGTGGGACATCAATGGTGCAATCTGTATGCGTAGCCCATAAAATGAGAAGCGTAGTGTGCCCGGCGAAGATGTAAGCACATTTCCGCACAAATGCTGCAAATTCCCGGACCCTGGGGATTGGAAGGTTTGGTTGCCCTGGACAAGTTCCGAACCAGGAACGTTAATTGGGGCGCTACGCCAGGGTTGTAAACACGGAGAATATCCTTAACAGATCTATATTAGACAACGTCTGCCTTGTTTATTAACGCCAAATTCATGCGATGCTTATGAAGGAACTATTCAGATGTTTGAGACACGACCTCGTTATTCACGAGTTGCTGCATGTGATCGGCTTATGGCATGAACACCAGCGCATCGATAGGGACAAGTACATTCAAGTCATCTACTCTAACATTGCCCCAGGTGAGCAGCACAAAAGTCAGGCACGCTGGGAGGTTTTAAAACCTAGACGTGGTCACACGCCGAAACGAAGTCAAAGGAGAGTGCAGTACGACACACTCAAAGGCAGAGCATTACATTCCGACGATCAGCAAAATCTTAAACGTTTCTAGCCCTGATTCCGTCGAAATTAATGGCGTTAGAAGGAAATTCCTAGTGGCATTAGATCTACAACCACTTTCAAACTTATTAATAGCGTATCTAAGACGAGGACATTCAGACGACTGGAGCCAATTCGCCTTTGTCGGCAAAGATTTTGGAGCCACCACCTATGACCTTCCCTATGATTATACGTCAATTATGCATTACGGAAAAACGGTGTTCTCGAGCACTGGAGGAATTACCATGCAGACACTGGATCCCAAATACCAAGTAAGTATCAAGCGACAGCATTCATATAAACAATATCTTGTGAAAAGCATTTTTGAGATTTGTAGTTTCACCGCAACGTAACGTTTGCTCAGCGCTACCAATGACTTTTACGTACGAACGCTTCAATTCAGTGCTAGGTGCACGCTTCGCAGTCAGGTCCTTCTTTATTGGATTACTGATTTCGAAAATGACATTACCTTGCACTTCCCGACTGCATTCTCTACCTGTGCTATGTAGTCTTAAACCATGAAACAGAATATTTCGTTCGACTGCATGCGTTGTGTAAACGAGATGCCCCGCTATCCCTTGCTATTATGGTGATCTTCGGAAGGTCAAGCGTTGAACTCACTTGGACCGCCCGTGCGAAAAAGAGCTAAGCAAAACGTTGACTTTTTGGATACCCACTGATTAGTTCATTTCAAATTTCAGGACATAATTGGAACCGCAAAGGAGCCATCAGCAAACGACTACCGCAAGGTCTGTCTCGCATACGGCTGCCAGACCTGCATGGGAAATAAGATGTGATATTCACATCACCTCAACAATCCGATTAACATGTTTCATTAATGAATCTTGTTCAAAACCAAAGGCGTTCTCTTACAATGATGTTGAGGTAGGCAAGTAAAATTGAAGCAGATAAGCGTAATCTCAAATTTAGGCCTATGGTATACTCCCGCGTCGCTCCAGCGATGGACGCGGGGCAACTGTCAACGGCGCGCCTTCGCTGCAGTGGCGGACGGCGCAGTGGGGCGCGGTTGTCAGTTGACGCGCCATCGCTCCCGCGATGCGTCGCAGAGGGGTGTTATACCTCCGCGTCGCGGGATGAAACATACTCCCGTGCGACGGGCTGCGATGGTCGCGGAGGGGGGAGCGCTTGTCATGCCCTATTCTATGCACTTCCACTCACTTATTTCGACACTTCCTTGGTTCGTGACCATACCACAGCAATTTCAACACACGTCTGGTGATGTTGGGTGGTCATGTGATGTCTCTGTTGTTCTTCTCGTAGAGATTTCGTCGTGGCTAGAGTCATTTTGGGTTTTCTTGACGGCTTGAACGGCTGCTTTTCGGATGAGATGTTTTCCTAGGCCGTTTTCCCCCTATTTGTGCCGATTCTCGCATTTTTTTCGCCTGTGAACCTCCTCGACGATCCACATTTCTGCGCCGGACAAGTCACAGGGCGGTTCTATACACCTCACGAGAAGCCTCTCGTGTCGTGTCGAGCACAGAAACGTGGGTTTCCGTGCCTGTGGATTGCATGAGGAACAAAAGAAATGCATGAGTCGACACAGGCATGACGGAAACCCCCTTTTAAAACACGACATCCACGAAATACCATTGAAAGCAACAACCCTACGACGGCATACGGATCAGAAGGCGATAAAACGGGAAAAAAACGCGAAATCACGAACGAAATCTGAGAAAACAAGGAATCCGGGAAAAAATGCACTGAATCAGCTGATTCGCTAAAATTCTGCAAAAGTCTCCGTCTGCAGAACTGCGTGAACTATGTCAGCCTCAGCGACGGCGACGGCTCGCGACGCGCATCGCGAGCCATCGCATCGCTGTGCACTCCCGCGTCGCGGCAGCGGACAGGAGTATACCATAGGCGTTAGCGATTTTGTTACTTTACCTCGATCGATTTCGGAACTGCACAGCCACTGAGGGTTTTTATTAGGCGTATGATCTGTGTAAGATATATATAAGTTTCCTGACCCGCAAAATTAAATCTAAAAACATGAAAAGAATAGGTTTGAAAACACGAGTTCAGTGCACGGCTTTTCCGGCGTCTGCAAAGCTGCAATTATATGCATCAGAACGGACTACGTCATTAAAAGAAAAAGTACTCCATATAGAATGAACTTTCGATGAGAGCCTGGTTAACAAACTACCAAAAACAAGTTCACGAAAAATCGTTCTAGTTTTGCGGTTAGAAATCAAGACCAGATAAAGTCGATAAGTATAAAAGTGGTATCACCGTTATGTTTTGCGTGCAAATATGAACACAATATTGATTTATTGACTGCCTTTCTAGGCTTGTTGATTTTGGTGCTTATTTATAGGACTGGAATCTGTGACCTCATTTACTATGCCTTTTGTTGGTTTGTAACTGCCTAACTTTGTTTCTGTTATGCTTGTTTTTTCTCACCTATGTGGCTATCCACGTACAAATAAATAAATAAATAAATAACTGCGGCGATGCAATCAATCCCAGAGAACACCTGTATGCTTCAAGGCTCGTGGTAATGAACCCGCTTAGAAATTGGAAATTCAGAGAATTAAGGGAAAAGAGTAAGTGCTCAAAACGCCTAGATGGCTAGATAACTAGAAGGCAAGAGGCAGGAATCGTATTCCGTTCAACTCCGAAATCTTTCACCTCCTTAATCCCCTTCTTCAACAGCAACGGCATTCAAGGATTAAAAGTCCAAAATTTGAGTTTAATCGGCTCATAATGTACCTGTAGCTAAAGGTTTGACATCTAAAGCTAAAAGATTATCCATCTCTGTACTAATCTGCGTCCATAATATTTCTCATCAATTGTTTTTTACGAAAATTCGGATGCAGTTCTTGGGACATTTATCTGGAAGCGATCATGTAATGCTTGAGAACAACAGCGAAGCCACACAAGTTTAATCTAAGCTACAGAGCGGATATAGCTAGCTGGCGGTACCTTGTATCAGACGTAGAAAAGTTTGGTGGTAGCCGAACACAACATGATGACTTGATGACGACTGTCCACAGAGGATCTCGAGCAAGCCGGTGGCAAGCACTTATCACGATATCGATTACGGATCCCAAGACATTCCATGTTGTCCTCCAATTTGTTTTCAAGAAAACCATGTCCAACTGGGGTTTTTTTTAATATTGAAGAGGTGCCACTGAGAACCACAATAGGACAACCTAGCGTGTGGGATCAATATGGGAGCATATCATTAGGAGTCGCTCGTGGTGAACGGTGGTATAATAAAGGCCTTACACTTTGGAATTTTAGCTAAAGGATAACCCTGGCGCTGAATGGCCTCTTCTGTGGAATCTGTCATATACTCTACTTCTATGCGATATTGTGGATGCAATCTGTATGCGTATTTGAGGTGGCGATGTTCGTTCCTCCATGTGGTGCCACTGGAAGCTGCTCGCTGTGCGAGCTAAGCTAATCACAGGCATTCGAATGCAGGCGACAGGCCCTTATGACAGACCGGCCTACGAAGACCCATGTCACATCACATGGTGCATGACAGTCCAAGTTTCTCGAGATAGTGCTACGGCGTCCGCGGGAGCCGACGCGCGCTCGCAAAGCCCGGCGAGTGTGGAAAGTATGCGAGGGTCTCTGGTGCGAGGACGGAATCGGGGGGGGGGGGGCAACTGAATTAGTCCGAAAGTCCCGTAACGTAAGCAGGACCCGTGTGGCAACGCTGAATGTGGGTTCGTTGACGGACCGCTCGTGCGTGTGAGTTGGTTGAAGCACTGGAGCGTAGAAGAGTTGATTTCTGTGTGGTGCAAGAGACGAGGTGGTCCTGCCGCAAGTCAAGGGACATAGGACGTGGCTTTTAGGCCGTTCTATGTGGAAGTCCCAGGACCACCAGCGGTGTCGGAATAATCGTCTCCGAACGATTTCGTGACTCGATTGTAAGCGTCGAGCGCTTTGACGATCGATTGATGAAGATCGTTGTCGCCGCTAAGGAGCGACTCTATCACTTCTTCTTTACGTATGCTCCGCAGAATGGCTGCTCCGATCAAGCCAAGGAGGAGTTTTGGAGCCTGCTTGATAAGAAGACAACAGAGGCATCGCCGAAAGATGTAATCATAGTCGCTGGTAACCTTAGTGGGCATGTAGGTGCTACGAAAGACGAGTACAGCTGTCATGGTGGTTTCGGATACGGATCACGTAACGCCGATGGTGAGCGCATTCTTGAGTATGCGGAATCGCACAGTCTCACCATTGTAAACACCGTCTTCCAAAAACGCGACTCCCACCTCATCTCATACTTTAGTAGGAGATCCAAGTCTCAGATAGGCTTTGTGCTTGTGAAGGATCGCGACCGAAGTATTGTCACAGACGCGAAGGTTGTCCCATATGAGACGGTCGCCTCACAGTATCGGCCGCTGATCTGCACCTTTAAGACTACCTCTTCGAGGCTGAAGCAGGTCGAGCGATGCGGTGCTGCAAGAATCAAGTGGTGGCGAATGAAAGAGAAGGAAGCAGCTGTGATTTCTGGCGTGCGGTTACCGACAGTTACGACTGTCGATGAAACTTGGAAGAAAGCAGCCGACGCGATACGCCAAGCTGCAAGGTTAGAACTCGGCACTACGAAGCCTGAACGACGCAAAGTCGACAAGTAGACGTGGCTGTAGACAGACGACGTGAAAGCGAAGGTTCGAGAGAAGAAATCGCTGTATCATGTGTTTCTCGGCGATAAAACAGCCGACAACTGGCAGGAGTATCAGAAGGCGAAGAAGGCTGCAAAGAAAGTCGTAGCTGTTGAAGCCACTCATTATGGTGATGTCTACCGAAAGCTCGAGTCGCGCGATGGTGAGCGGTATTTGTACCGACCTGCTATGACCCGCCATCGCAAACCGAGTATATTGAAAAGTCCGTTGGCATCAATGATGAGAGCGGCCATTTTCTGACAGACCGCAAAAAGGCGCTGAAACGATGGCGTGATTACTTTGAGGAAATTTCCACTATGGCATTTCCTCATCCGGCCATCCCTTCTGTGGCTTCTGTTCACGGTCCCGTTCACAAGATCACCGTGGAGGAAACAGAAGCGGCCCTGAAGAAGATGAAGCCCGGTAAGGCGACAGAGCGGGATGATCTGGCAGTCGATGTTTGGAAGTCGATGCTCTGGTATCCTGCCGAGTGGTTGGCTGGATTCTTCAACCAGGTAGTAAAAGGGAAGAAAGTACCGGAGTGTTGGCTCAACAGTACGACGATTCCGATTTGGAAAAAGAAGAGCAGTCCTGCAGACTGCTCCAATTATCGTCCGATTCGCTTGCTTTCGCACAGCATGAAGATCTTCGAGTGAATCCTCGACAGTCGAATTCGTGAAATCGTCAGGCTCTCCGACGACCAGTGCGGCTTTGTGTGTGGGCTGTGTGTGTGTATCGATGCTATACACGCTGCCCGACTCCTGGTGGAGAAGCATCGCGAGAAACAGGAGCCGGTGCATATAGCCTTTCTCGACTTCGAGAAGGCTTTCGACCGCGTGCCGCGTGAGCTTATAAGGCCCATGCACACTTCTGCGACAGCGCGGCACTGCAATGATGAAGGATAGGGCCGCGACGGGCTCGGCGCGACATAGCGACACGTGCCGCAGAGGGGGGCATGCATACTTTTGCGGCTATTGCCGGCGATGCCGCGCTGAGTGCCGCAGGCTAGAATGGTTCAAATCATTCCTAGCGGCGCGACAAGCACTGGGACGTCTGTCCCGTTGCCTACAACGATGCTCTAACGCGAACGCCGGATTTCGCAGAGGTTGCCGTCGCTCCTCTTGCCGCGCCGCGGTGTCGCAGAAGTGTGCATGGGCCTTTATGGTACGCCTTGCGACAACACAACGTACCTGAGGAACTTATAGAGTGGGTGCGGATGATCTACTCTTGCTTAAAGAGTAGAGTGCAAGCTGCAGCTGGAACTTCAATGGAGTTTCCCATCTCTGCTGGGGTGCACCAGGGTTCTGTGCTTTCTCCACTCCTCTTTGTTGTCGTCATGGATGCCATCACACAAGATCTTCAGAAGCCCGTCCCATGGACGCTGCATTAGCTGGTGACGTGATGCTCGCTTGCGAAGATAAAGCTGATTTCGAGTGGCAGGTGCAAGTTTGGTGCGACCGTCTGGCGAGGTTCGGACTCAAATTGAATGTCAAGAAGACCGAGTACCTAACGACTGAAGTGAACGAGTCTGGCTCCATTAAGATTAAAGGTACTGAACTTGCACGCACTTCGGTGTTCAAATACCTGGGATCAGCAATAGGGTCTGACGGCAGTCTGATGGTTGAGGTGAACTCACGCGTGAGTGCACCTTGGTCCAAGTGGCGTTCGCTGACTGGCGTGCTCTGCAATAGGAAGATACCAGAGCACCTGAAGTCAACGATCTACAGAGCAGTCATCCGGCCAGTATCGATGTATGGCGCTGAGTGTTGGCCTGCGACTAAGCCCTAGTTTATACTTGCGCCGCTAGGCTGCGCGGCACTCGCCATAGATACCGATTTTTCGCACCGTCCAGCCGATATCTATCCCGAACATCATGCCGCTCCGCGCGGCGGCACAAGTGTAAACTAGGGCTAAGGAAGTTGAAACGCGCCTCCTGAATGAAGACGAAGATGCTGCGCTGGACTGCTGGAGTCACCCGCATGGATCGCATCCGAAACGATGCCATTCGGCAGTAGTTCGGTGTCGCGCCGATAGCTGACAAGATGCGCGAAGCTCGCTTGCGATGGTACGGCCACGTTCTGCGTGGGAAAGAAGACAGCGTCCGCAAGATAGGCCTTGAATTGGAAGCATCTGGAAAGCGGCCTAAGGGACGCCCGAAGCAGCGTTGGCCCGATACATTGCACACGGACTTGAAAGTAACTGGCGTCCACCCTGATCAAGCGCAGGATCGGGAAAGGTGGCGTCGTGACACCAGAAAAGCGGACCTCGCGACGAAGTGGGATAACCGATGAAGAAGAAGATGATGAAGAATCTGTATGCGTATTTGACGTATACAATGAAATGCCTTTGATACCCGATGTAGGCGCGTGAAGTGTCCAATATGACTCGGAAAGTTCCCATTTTTAAGTGAAAAGTGTCCAGTTTGGTTTGAAAAGTGTCTAACTTAACAAGAAAATGGTATATAAATAAATAAATGGTAAACCGGAAGGTTTTTTGTGCTTTTTCTTATATGTCTGATATTGTAGTGCTACATGAATTCTTCATTTAATAAATAATAAGAATAATAATACATTACTCTGGAAGCAACAGCTACCAGCAGAGATCGTGTTGGCGAAACGAGGACGAAGCGGATGTTAAATAATGCCAGTTATGCCATCAGCTCATGGTTTGCATATAAGGAATGACCATCAGCAGAAAAAAGCTGCTGAAATGATTGCGAATGTCGTTATCACTTCAAGATAATGGTCTTCCGCAGTTACAGACCATTAATATCGTATTCACCTGACCATAATGGCTTCTTCCGTTCTGTTCGAAGGAGAGGGTGGTTCAGTCCGCGTGTTGGTATGCCACCGTCCGGCGGTTATGCTTAAGTGGACGGTGATCCTAGCTATAGTATTCGTGCACGTTTTTACTAGCGAAGGCTGGATGGATTGGCAACGGCGGCCCGTGAGTTTATGCACCTCTCGTGTATGCACACAGCCCCAGATTCGCGACATGAGCGTCGTTACTTATATGCATTCGTTTCAGAGACATGAGAGGGGCAACAACCAGGACCTAGTGCTTTTCCATGGACTTGGTGGCCGCCAATGTCGACGTTCACACGTAACACTCACCGCTGGTTCGATGACTGAACCTCCTGAGGACAACGTTAGTTGCCAAAATTAGGGCGTAATGTAGGTGTGGGGGGGGGGTAGACGTTCAGCGGAACAGAACATAGGAGAACATAGGTGGGGTCGTGAAGATACAGTTAGTTATTCTTCCTCTTCTTCCAAAATTAGGGCGTAATGTAGGTGTGGGGGGGGGGCCGCTTCATGACGGGGTCCGATTTTTTGGTCCCATGTCGCCTCTTTTCTGATCCCGTGCTAGATCAGGGTAGACATCGACTACTTTGAAGTCCTTGTGTAACGTACCAGCCCCGGCGCCGGATTCATTAACAAATAAACCGTGGGTATGCGGGGTACAAAGCGTAGAGATAAGGTAGGAGTCAGAAACGCAGACTTCATCGTGGGTATCTCTAACCCCTATACCCGCGGGTTAATCGTTGATGAATCCGGCCCCAGCGCTGCTTCGGACGCCCTCAAGCCGTTTTTGAGACACGCAGAGGTAAAGGTCTACTATCTTACGTACGCTGCCATCCTTTCTACGTAGAACGTGACCGTACTATCACAGGCAAGTTTTGCGCATCTCGTCAGCTACCAGCTCGATTCCGAACGTCTGCCGAATAGTATGGGAGCGTTTAGTGTGCAGGCGACCTGCAACGCACTGTCATGTAGCTCTCATATCGATCGCGCTGCGCGATAAATCGATACGGGCGGTTATCATTACATCGCGCCCCGCGTCGCGTGTTGTTTTCGAATGCGATCCAGAAGCGTGGCACCTGCCGTCCAAGGCAGCATCTTCGTCTCCGTTAGGGTGAGGCTACTTCCCCCGTTTTATTCGTCGCAGGCCAGCACACAGCATCGTGCATCGCTACCGGCTTAACGTCGGTTCTAGAGATGGCATAAAGTAAGAGTAGAACTGATAGAGGCTCGGGGTGAAGGGCGTAGACTAGACCCGCGTGGAAACACGAATGTGGGTGAAGGGCTGCTCGTGCCAGCTGGTTAAATCGGTTAAAGCACGGAGAGAAGAAGAGTTGGTTTCTGTGCGGTGAGGGAGGCGAGGTGGTGCTGATGCAAGGCAAGGGATATAGGTCGAGGATTTAATGCCGTTCTATGTTGAAGTCCCAGGACCACCAGTGGTATGGATAATCGTCTCCGAACGTTTCCGAAACTCAGTTCTAGGCATCGAACGCTTTGACGAACGGTTAATGAAGATCATTGTCGCCGAGCTGGCGAGCGACTCTTCCCTGCATATGCTGGTTGCTCCGACCAATTCAAAGGATTATTTTGAAGCCTCCTTGATGAGAAGGGTACAGCTGTCATGGTGGATTCCGTTAGGGTCGCATTACGCAGATGGGTGGGGGTATCCTTGAATATGCGGATTCGTATAACCTCACATAGTGAACATCGTGTTTCGTGAATGCGATTCCCACTTCACCTCGTTCTACAGTGGGAACATCAAAACGTATATAGACTTCGTCCTTGTGAAAGATCGCAACCGAAGTCACCCAAAGCTCGAGAGCAGGCGTGGCTGTGGGTAGACCATGCAAAAGAAAAGGCTCGAGGGAATAAAGTGCTTTATCATGTGTTTCTCGATGACAAGACAGCCGAATACTGGAAAACGTATCAAGAAGCGAAAAAACCTACAACAAGGCCGTAACCGTTGCAAAAGCTACTCATTACAGCAGACTCCATGTCCACTCATCTTGAAACCTCGGTTAAGAGCTTCTATAGCACTTCTGTGCCACGAGTTTGTTGGTTGGAACATTTACTGGCATGACATACGTTTCGATCGTCTAGTCTTCTTCAGGGGCACGATGCTCGACGTCTGAGTGTAGCGATTGCGCTACCACTAGGCGTTACAGAACAGTTCTCTGCTGGTCCTACTAACTTATGGGGTGACCCTCTCACAACATTACGTAGACGGTGGAGCATCGTGCCGCTGAAGAGGACGAGACGGTCTAAACTTCAGACCAATAAAAATTTCACCTAACAACCTTCTTGCAGAGAGGTGCTATAGAACCTCTTGATTAAAACAAACATCAAAACAAAGATCTTACATTCGTTTCGTTCCTACCCTTCGACGAATTTAAGAGAAATAAGAAGAAGTATGAGTTTCCCCGGAACAAACACACTCATCACACAGCGATGTCAAACCTCGACTCGTGCGATGATGAGCGATTTCTGATTGGACTTGCTATGAACCGCCATCGCCAAACCGAGGATACCTGTATCACCTGTCGTCCCGTTGATCATCGACTTGCTCGAGCGGGCGCCAGCAGCGTCTCCATTCGTCCCTATCGCGTTCCAGAGTGCTCCAGTGGATCCTCCTCGCTCGAGGGGCACGAAGAGCGTCGTTCAGGGCTTTCACGAAGAAGTTCGACCAACGCGTTGGTGGGCGTCCTGGTGTTCTCTTGGCATCCTGCGGAATCCAGTCGGTGACGGCTCTCGTCCAGCGGGTGTCTGCGAAGCGCATTACGTGGCCGGCCCACCTAATTTTCGACAACTTGGCCCACGCGACAGCGTCTCTAATCTTCGAACGTCGGCGAAGCTCGGAACTTTTGTGCTGCACGAAATTAAAAATTTTATGCAGCACAGGTGTGTTCTACCCCTGTGGGTAACTGAGCTAGGATATTTCTGATGTTATTGCAAATTCATCTGCCTTTTTGCCGAAGCGAATATCCATTGAGGGCATGGTGAACCCACCTCGAGCATATTTGCACCTAAGATTTATTTGCTTATTCGTAAAAGTGCGTCCTTTAAAAAAATATTGAAAACCATACAATATCAACATAATAATATCAATATCATATTAACCTCCTAACAATGCTTTCAGAATGACTTCTGCCGTTTCAAAAACGGTGTACTCGCATGCAGACGGCGTCCTTCCATGCTTAACGATGCAAACTGGTTACAGGTAACTGGATAGAGGTTCAGTGCTTTCGAGGCGTCGCTTCAAATTCGTTCCATGGTAATAAACTTGAATGGGCAGGTGTACAAGTCCTCCTTGACCGCTTTTCAAAACAGTGCCACAAAAAATTAAGCACTGTTTGAAGGGTCATACATTTTCTGCATGCGAAACTTTCAGAGGATATTAATATGCGAATGAAACCCCAGAAAATAAGAAGAATTATGGCTTGTGAGTAGTATGGATTGCGGCAAGCACTTGTCCAAAGCTTCAAATTTTAGACGCGATTAGTTGTGTATGATAACGATATTTTTACGATCAAGACGCTAGTGCCAGGCGGGACTCTAACCGGCATATCTTGCATACCGGGTAGAATGCTCTGCGCCACTGCACCACCGGCGCTGTTCAATCGGAAGCAACAGGCAGTGCGGGTTCGAGTCCTGTCCTGCGAGTTTTTATTGCAACAATGCATCGTTATAACAGCTTACTTCCTCAGTGCCAGCCACAGGAGGCTTAAAGAAATTCACTCGAATCAACTATTTATGGTTAGAGAAGCTCCATTCATCTGGCTGATTGGTACGTTCTCGCCCAGTCGATTAATCCTGTCGGCTTATAGCATTGTTCAACTCAGTAGGCACCGTCAAGAGTTAAAGGTTGACATAGATTGAACTGCTGAGCTCACACAAATATTTCTTTCGGATTCTGAAACTTTAAAGGAGTTATTTAAAGAAAAGACACCTTGCAGCCCAAAAAACAGCCGCTCTTCTTTCTGGGTTCATCATTTCGTCTCAAAGAACGACAACGCAGCCGATATTGTAGGTGACCGAAGTAGGGCGTATTGTAGCCGAGAGAGAGCCTAAGGCAGCAAGCAATTTCACACTGACGGGAGTTGTCCCCCTTTTAGCTAGAAACGTCGAGTGGCGGCATCAGTTTCGATGTATACCTTTCCCGGGTATGAAGGTACAAGAGTTGAAATTTGAAAGCAATCCTCAGAAGTGACACCACTATCCGCTCTCAAAACGACTAAAGCAAAACTTTTAGAATACGCTGTATGACTACAGAGAACATCCCGATGTCAATGGGAATCCAAGACTTGAGTAGGTGTAACAGGATGTTACCACAATTTATCGGATAGTTCCCCCACATTGTATTCCAGAGCTGTTTTGGAATGCGCACTAGACAAACTAAACCAGCTAGGAAATCCAGAACCATTCAGTAGGTTCCCTAGTCCTAGAGACACAATTGAAGCTGCGACAACACTCGAGTTACAGGATCGAACGTCGTTCGCGTGCGGAAACGAGCAGCACTATGTAAGTTGATCTTTTTTGGGAACGTTCAACTGCACAGCCTTCTGGTGCGAAAAATAAGAAGCTTTCTCCTAGACTTCAACACAAGTTCAAGGTCTGCTTCCTATATTGTTCGGGACGAGAGCAATTCAAACAGCATGCACTCCTTTTGGGGCAAATTGCGTATTAACAGAGTATTACCGGATTATTTTCACAACACTCAGCTTTGTAATTAAGCTGTAGTCCCAGTTCAAAATCGGGTATTTTAAATCAATGCGCAAAACTTTTAATAAAGGGATTAAAGGATAAAGGATGGTGTTAGTCAATTCCATCAATCCCTTTCGAGATGCGCCAAGCATCCTACTTCTACTGGATATCGTGGAGGCAGTTTGAATGCGTAGTCGGCTTATACAAGAAGTTACCGTGGTCAGCCGATGGCCGGGTCACTGTATCCTTCCCAAAAAAAGTCTGGCACTAATTCACCGTCCCCGAAAACCCTAAGAGGTGGAAGACCTGGCGGACCTGAACGCCTGAACGCGAAGGCGGAACCAGGAGCCTCGAATTGGGTGCACGCCACAGCCAGTGTCTCCTGTGACTGCACTACCACGCTTTCGTTCCTGAAAACTTCTAATCCACACCCAACAACACTTGTGAGATACATAGACTGTGCGGATAGTACTGGCAGGTTATTGACTTATTACTTGAAAGTCATCTTGGAACGATAACTGTGTCCACGAAACCTGCACATGTTTTCGTTGCATTTTAGGACGTCCGTCGACGATATAATAAGCTCTAACCATAGGTCTAAAAACTAGCAGTCGTTCACCATTGTGGGTAAAAAGCAAAGACTAAAAGCACTTCCTATCTTGGTGAAGGCTTGAATTTTTTGCATCATATTTACAACTTTGCGACTTTGGCAGTTCTATGTTTAGGACCCCTACTCTAGGGAGCGCATTCGGAGGAGGGACCGGCCGTAGCGTGCGCCTGATACCAGGTTCTTGGCTCGGATTCCAACAAAAGAAATAGGAACGTTTCTAGAAAAATCAATTTTTACTACAACAGAAGAAATAGAGCGTAAATCTCTATAGGGTGAAACTCTCTGTATCGGTTACTACGTATATAGGCCGATTAGGCGAATCCGCGGTGAGATAATACCGGCGGTCTAGTTGACGAATCTGGCCCCAGTAATCAGGTCTTCTAGAAATTTTTTTGGGGGCGGACGCGGAAGAAGGAACTAGCAAATGATACCCGGGTAAGCCATACGATATCGGTGAACTATGAGGAATCCATCGAGTCATACTTTCTGTAGCCGAGGCACCGTCGGCGACCAAGGGCTATTTGATGGCTGCACCCGAGTCTCCTCTAAGACTCCTCGAAAACTAGCTACCAACCTCTGGACCCTGATTGACAGGATTGGAAACGGCACTGCTTGAGAGCGCCTCGAGTGAGGCTCGTCTTCGAAGACCGTGTATCCTCCAAGCGAAGCGGGCGAACTAGCGCTTGACCAGTGCTGATATTAAGGATAAGGAAGGCAGCGTAGCTATATACACGAACTACGGTGAACTTTCGAGAATAACAGCAACTTTCACATGAAAGATATGCAGTATTGGCTACCGAGCAAGAACAGAAAGTTCAGAAACCTTCACAAAATCGGTTCAGGACTTTCTGACCAGCCTAATACTGCATAAACGTTGCAGGTTCTTTTTACATCACTTCCACTTCAAATTGGATACTGCAATTTCTGGGATGTCCACTTTACTTTCAAAAACGTCGAGGATGCATAGAAGTGTTCAGTTCAAATTTTCACGTTAAACTGGACACTTATCACGTCAAACTGCATATTCTTCTTAATCAGCCTAACACATTTGAAATCAAACTGAACATCTTCGAGATCAAAACGAGCTCCATCCTTATTAGAGTTTTCGAAAAAGTTAGAATAGTTTTTGGTGCTATGGTAGTTAAGAGGGGGTCACCATAGCATGCCGCGGCGGGCAGGCGCGGAGAGTAGTTACGTATAGCAAATGTAAATGCAGTCCCGTCTCCTCGGTTCGATTACAGATCCACGTTATGTTTCTGGGCAAGGGGAGGAGTAGCTCCAGGATGTAGGCAATTTTAGCACGTGTGCGTCTCTCGAGCCACACCCTGAAGCCCCTTCCCCAGCCTAAATCTGAACACAGCCGTAGCATTGTTTGTTTTCTTTACTATCAGTGTGTTACCGTTTCTTTTTCTCGTGTCACTGACACTGTGACCCCCCCCCAACTACCATAGCGCCTAATTTTTTGTTCAAGGAAAATTTTAGTGTAGCTTTCTTCGAAGTTCTAATTCACTTAAAGCCTCTGCACACTCTTGCGTCAAAGCGACGAGCTGCATGCTGCAAAACTCGTGAAGCGCGCCGCTCATGCACACGGTCTCCGGGCATCTCGCCCCGCGACCGCAGTCTAGGCGCACGAGCCCTGTTTTGTTTCGCGTCTGGTGACTCACCACACCATGGAGTTCCTTCCCTAGCCCAATCTGCTCCTCCGCGACAGCTGTTCTTTTTCAACTTCCCCTGTGTTTTGTTGTAGTTGTTTTATAGTTCGTTAGTGAGTACAATCCTTGCTAGAACGTGATCTTCATTGCCTTCGTTAAAGTGCGTAATAAGGTAACCCCCCCCCCCCCAGCAGGAGTCACTCACCATGAAAGCCCAACGCGTATAGAAGCTAGAGGTGCAAAGAGAGAGAAAGAGCAAGAAATGAACAAAGTCGTCAGTCACCACCCTACGAATGAATGTCTGCTCCATAGCGCATGTTGTTCTCTATTCATCTGTTGCACCTCCCCGCCACGCTACCGTAATCGGGGCGGCGGTGGCGTGCTACCGTAAAGGGCTCCGCACACTTTTGCGGCATTGCCGCAGCCCTATCCTTCAACACGGGGCAAGGACGCAGAGGCCGCCGGCAACGGCAGCCGGCGCCGTCCCGCACCCGCACACCTTTGCGGCATTGCCGCATCGACGGCAACAATGGTTGAAATCATTGTTGCCGTCGGTGCGGCAATGCCGCAGGCAGAGTTGTCTGCGTGGAAACACGTGCGTCCTTTAAGTAAGTTGATCGATAGGGCCAATCAGCTGATTATTTTCTGCAATTGGACGACGTACTTAGGTGTTTTTTCTTCTCCAGTTGTTGATATTTGCTATTTTTCCCGCTTACACCCCTTTTATTAGGATTTGGTGTTGGAGTTCAATATTTCGTTTGCTATTGTTCCGCGAGAGACCGAGACTGTTCCGGGAGTTAACAATGCAGAGTTGACGCAGAATCAACGGGTTTCAGCACTTCTGTTGATGTTTATGTTTACAATGTTTACACGAATGTGTTGCTTTCTTCTGGCAGACGGATGCTCACAAAAGCATGACGTGAACTAAGCTCGGAAGCCATGTGGGAATGTCGGTCTCGTACTTCATTTTCACCAGTCTCTCCGCACCTTTCTCTACACCACTTTTCTTTGGAGCCCTGTTCTTTCCCTGGACAAAGGTCACGGTTATCATGGAGAACCCATAGGTCCTTGTGAGCACCGAAGATCGAGCAACACTGAGCACGAAGGAAGGAACTGCCAGCTGATTCCTCGGTTCGGGCGCGCGTCCCTCACTGGAGCGCGCTTTCCATCGGAGCGAGTAGGTCCCAGTTGGACTGCGCTGCGACGGCGCCGTGCTGCGGCAACGCCGGAGGACGGCGCCGTCGCCGTGGGGAGGAGCGCCGCAACTTGAAGGCTCCGCCCCACTTTTGCCGGCTGCCGGCTGCGGCAACGCCGCAAAAGTGTGCGGAGCCCTTAACTCAGGGAGACAACGTACGAACCCGCTGGTGGCGTCAAACTCTGAGCCCTGCCCTATCGTTAAGTGTAGGGCCGCGGCGTTGCCGCAAAAGTGTGTGTGTGAAGGCCTTCAAGGATAGGACTGTCGCTTTGTCGCAAGTGTGCGGAGGCCTTTACCAAATAGGCGAACACTTTGAAGTTCTAAAAATCCCTATTTTTGAGAAAAAATGGTCTAAAGCCTCTCTGTCTTTTGTTTTGCGTGGTATGGGGCGTGCTACCTTCCTTTCATCCCCTTTGCTCACCCCCCACCCCAACCCCCTAGGCTTCACCGAGAGTCTAACGGCTGCTTTACGAAACCTTTGACACGCAAAACAAAAGTTTCCGGTCCTCAGAACAGCGGCTGTACCTCCTGACCCCACGTCCCCAGCAGGAGGTGGGTGCACCTCCTGTCGCGCTGCCAAGTTTTGTAGAACCATCGTCCGACCAGTAGCGATGTTTGAGCTGACTGCTGGCCTGCAACCAAGGAGGTTGAGACTCTCCTCAGCGTAATGGAAACGAAAATGCTGCGCTGGACGGCTGGTGTTACGCGTCTGGACCTTATTCGCAATGACGAATTATGCCAGAGGATTGGGGTTGCTCCAATTGCTGACAAGTTACGTGAAGCTCGCCTTCGGTGGTATGGCCACGTTTGCTGAACCTGTAAGAAACTCATTTCGATTTGAAAGAGTTTCGCTTTTATTTCAGAAGCATCAAGTTGTTTAGAAGAGTCTCCAATTTGGTATGAAAAGTGTCCAATCTGACGTGAGAATGGCACATGTCTTGTTTCTACCGTACAGACATAAGCTTCAGACACTTGAGCGCTGAAATAGTACATTGCTCTCGAACTCAGCAGCATTATAAAACCATTTTATTACATCGTAAATAATTTCAACAATTTCATAACCTCACAGGTGTGATATGACGACATGCGTAATAAAGTGACATTACTCGGAGATTATACTGACCCTTCATAAAGGCGAGATAATAGCGAATGAACAGAGAAACCGGCGACATGCTTCATAACAACAGTAACAAATATGTGAAATTAAGATCTATTAAAGACGGCAAGTAGGAAACCAGACCGATATCACTCGAGAGAGAAATAATAGAGAACACGGAAACCTACGAGTAGCTGTAATTTTCAGATAACAAACCAGCGTGGGGCTATCCCAGCTGGGCGGATGCAAAGAATCTCTTTCGTCCACGTGGGAAAAAGCCACCTCAGAAACATACAACACGAGGCAAACCTCCACCAAAGCCACAAACGAAGCCGACCACAGTGGCAACTATAGCCAGCACTGCAACTTCAATACCGGACACCACAAATGCAACCACCAGCGCGACAACCAGCAACGATACGTCCGAGACTCCGCCGCCAACCACCACCGCAATCACCACGGAACCGGCTAAAGAACGTAAGAACATATCGTACTACACATAAAGAACAGAGTTGGTCCGTCAATCCGTTCTTCTAGAGGGTGTTATTTGAATTGCGCAATCACTGTAGCGGTAACGTTTTTCTAAAACGTCATTTTTTTTTGTGCACCGTTTCAAACACCAAATGAAAAGGTTGGAATATAAGTAGGTATAGGAAATATTGTCATTAAAGCAGCTTTTTTTACATTGCCCACAGCTACCGTCACGTATACTGTTACCAAATAAAAAACTAACCAATGCTTGAACACATTTGTTTAAGCCTGGAGCGGCTGGTAAAGAGGCTATATGTTGTTACAGGGTGTTTTTTACAGGATGTTACAGGATGCCTCTCTACCAGCCACTCCAGGCTTAAGCAAATGTGTTCAAGCATTGTTACTAGTAAGGTCTTCAGCTTAACCGGCTCCATGCTGATATCAGCGGCCGGCCCATCCCGTATCACGGGTGGGTGCTGACAGACCTCGAGGATATCGCGGATGTTGCGTGCGGTCAAACAGCGCCGGTGGTGTAAGGCGAACATCGCTGCCTGGAAAGCAGAAGATGCGGGTTCGAGTCCCGCCTGGCGCAAGAGTTTTGATCGCAACAAAACATCCTGTAATAAAAAACTAACCTTTGTGAAGAGGCCCCAAATACACTCTCCCTTCCTTGTCGCGCTTTGTACGAATTCTTCACGTAACGTAATCTCAAACCATATGGTAACCCGCCAGGGTTTAAATTCAAAATTTTTAACTTTTTAAATTTAAAAATTTACATTTTGCACCAGGGTGTACTACCGTCCATATATTGGGTGAAGGGGGTGGGGGCAAAAGTAATGAGACTCCATGCCGTGCCCATATATGTTGGGACTGGAGTCCGGTTTCGTGCTTCTCGTATTTGTATGTTTGTTTGCTACTTACTGAAGGCCACCTGAGAAGTGATCTCGTTCGCCCTTTCCAGAAGCATGCCGAAACCCCGGTCTGACGAGTCGACCTGTGTCGCGCTAATCTCGCCCAATTCCTAACCCCGAGCATCCTGGACTCAATAGTCACGCAAGATGAGAAGTACGTCTTCTACCATAGCCCTGCCAAGCAGCGAGTCTGGGTGAGGCCTGGTGACCTGTTACCGATCTTCGTTTGGCGGGATGTTCACGGCCAGAAGCACCTGAGCTTTTGAGTCTGCGCCCATGGATCGGTTTACTGGAAGCTGTTTCCCAAAGGCACGACGATGGACTCCAAGGCCATGGTGAACGAAATAGAAGAGATGGACCAGCGACTCGCACTTATTCGGCCTCAGCGCTTCAAGGTCCTCTTCTTCGACAACGCCGCACCCCATCGGGCAAAAGTGATAACGGATAAGACAGCTCAGCTGGGCTACGTTCAATGCCTCACCCACTGTATTCGCGGACATCTCTCCATACGACTACCACTACTTCTTGAGCCTATAGGACTTCATGGTCGGAAGGGACACAAGGACCCAAGCAGACCTTGAGAACCATAACGAGCAGTGGATCAGCACCAGGCCTAAGCAGTACTGGAAAGATGGAATCAAGAAGTTGGCTGATCGATGGCAACAAGGGCGTTGACCTTAATGGTGAATACATTCCTCAGCACCGTTGAGTTGTAACTGAGTTATAAAGAGATTAAGAAATTTGTTGAATTTATCTCATAACTTTTGGCCCACCCTAAGCAAACCCGTTGAAGTGTTATATCTTGTTTTAACGCCTGTTTTCCAAAGATTATTTGTTATGAATCGTCATTTTGCCTCGCGCTGCTGAAAAATTTTATTCTCTAGAACGATGAGCACTTAAAGTAAAAATGTGCGTGATCTCATTTCCAATCAGTTCAAACTCGGCAGCAACCCCGCGACGGGGGTCAAGCACATTCAGGAAGTTACCGGCTAGTTCGCTCCCGATTGAATAAGTTATTGGAGATGGTATCAAAAGCCCCTTTCCGGCCAGAAGGACAGAACACAAACCACAGAGACTACCAATTGCCTTAAAATAAAAGGCGCCTGCGAAGTCGAACCGTTCTCAAACCTCATGATAACTGACCGCTGGTCTCCACACTCAGTGAAACAACACTCGTCAGGTGCACAGGATTGGAACACCGCCAAAATCGCCGACAACAATACCTCGTGCGTTGACGGAAACTCAAACAAATCCCTATGCTTCTGATTGCCTAGAGCTCCCGCATCGGTTCAAGGTGGGCCTGAATCGAACCCCTACCAGCGATGAAAAGTGGGTGGTTTACGCCAACCGTATGGCGGCAAGCAATGGCTGGAACGCAACGAGTCGGAGGTTCTGACGTCGGAACAGGAGAGCTCCACCGGAAGAAGGTCCTGCTGTACGTTCAGTGGACAAGTAATGGTCCAGTGCAACGTGAGGTGCCTTCACGTAGTCAAACCATCATCGACGTTCGCCTTCATCGAAACTAGCCGAAGATTCTTCCACCAGGGCGAGCCCGACCCCATGCGGCACTTCAGACAGCAAAAATCGAGGAGTTGGGCCGGTCGAAAATCAATCAACCGTCGTACATCCTAGACATTGGGTCGCCGGCTACAATCTGTTCTTTGAGCAATCTCCGTTGTAGACGCTTCACCGAAGCGGATAAGCTCGCATAGGTGGTAGATGACTTGCGGTTGAAACCATTCGAATTCTACAGAGAGGGATTCCACTCAGGGAAAAGTGGAAGACTTTAGCTTCTAATTCCATCTCCAAATTCCATAGGTTAATTAGATCTCGGTTAAAAGCAAGGCCTAAAATACCTAGCCTAGTTGTTGGAGATCATACGTTCGCGCACACGGATATTGATAAAGCTGAAGCACTCGCCCATGAATTTAGTAAAAACTTCGACCACAGTCCTCAGGACATGTCTGAGTGCTCTATCGGTCCTGCTCAATCAACTATGTCTAACGGAGCTTGGTTCTACAAAGAGGATATCATCAAATTGCTTTCCGCTTGCCCCAATTCGTTTACTGAAACTCCAGACATGATCCCCTTATTCTTCCTTAAAAGGGTTCTTTTCCAAATCGCCTATCCATTGGAGTTCCTGTTTAACCTCTCTTACTGTAGGGGTGAGGTTCCCAAGCGGTGGAAGCACTCTTTTATTGTTCCTGTCCCTAAGAAACCTCCCTTTAATCTGCCTCAAAACTTTCGACCAATCAGTATTACTTCCATTTTCGCCAGGATCTTTGAAAAAATTCTCAAGAAGCAGTTACTTCAATACTTGGATGATAACCACATCGTTCCTCATTGTCAGCACGGTTTTAGCCATGGCAAATCTACTGAAACTGCCCTTCTTTCTTCCGTCAACGATTGGACCTTTGCCTTACACCTCAGACAACAGGTTCATGTCATTTACTTTGACTTCGCCAAAGCATTCGACAAGGTCCCCCACGACCTACTCATACGCAAGCTCATCTCTGTCGGGATTCACCCCCGATTTGTTCAATGGATTCAGGATTTCCTTACAGATCGTACTTTTCAGGTACGTATAGGCAAAGATACATCAACAGTCTATGATGTCCCTTGTGGCGTCCCTCAGGGCAGTGTTCTCTCCCCCGTCCTTTTTTCTGTATTCACTTCTGACCTCCCCGCTTCAGTTCCTCCCTCCGTCTCCTGTATCATGTATGCCGACGATCTGAAAATATACAGGGTGGTTAACTCCGTTCTCGATAAGGAGGTCTTGCAATCCGCTATTGATGGCGTGGTGACGTGGTCGCGCGCTCATGGCCTTCCTCTAGCTGTACAAAAAACTGCGGTTCTATCGTTGGACTCTGGTCAAACGGACTCTAAGTACATGATTAATGGCGAGGTCCTTAATCAGGTCAACGAAATCCGGGACCTGGGTTTCATTATCAATGACAAACTCAGTTTCTCGAATCACTGCACTTCCATAGCTACCAAGGCCCACGCTCGCATCTACAATTTATTCAAAGCTCTTAGGACTAAAGACCCTCAGGTGCTCGTCAAAGCGTACAAAACATATGTCCGTCCTGTAGTAGAAAATGGCACCGCTGTATTCAATCCTTTCCTTAAAAAGGACATTGCACGGTTAGAAAATGTCCAAAACAATTTTACTAGAAAACTAGTTCTTCGCTGTAGCGGCCTGCCTTATAGTGACATCCCCAATGGGGTGGAGAGGCGTCAACGGCTGGACTTGCCCAGCCTGAAAAGCAGACGTGATAAGTACGACCTCCCTACTAGCTTTCAAAATCCTTCACGGGATCACATCAGTTTCTTCAAAGATGTTCTTCACCTTGGCTCAGTCCAGAACTAGAGGAGGCGCGCGCAAACTCGCGACACGGGCTTCTCGTACGAATGTCAGGTCAAAATTCTTCTCAGTAAGAGTGGTTTCAGCCTTCAACTCCTTAATCGCACAAGGTTGTCTAGGGCTCAAACTCAGCACTTTTAAAAATCTCCTTAAGAAACTGGTTATACCTCGGTAAGACTCAATTTTTCTCGATTTCAACTGCCCTCTTCTCGTCCAACGTTGCTCATAGTTTGCTGGCCTGATTTCTGTGGCTTTTGATTATTGTTCTTTAAAATTCTTTTATCGTGCTTCCCCTTGTCCCCCTTTCATTGCTCGTCGTGCTGGTTGTTTTGTTTCGTTTTCTTCCTCTCCTTCTTTGGTTTTTTTGTTCGTGTGTTGCTAGTGTTAGAGTTGTTATTTTATTTTGCGTCCACCCATGAGTGGATGCCTTTAGATAAAGATAAAGAAGAAGAAATTCACTGGGAGCAGCAGCAATTACTCCGTTTAAGCCAATCATTTTTCCTTTGTCATGAATTTTTTGCTGGAGGACAAATTTTGTTGCAAAATTTATGACTCAACCGAATAATTCGAAGCATTACCCACGCAGCCCCTTCCATTACTGTGACCCCTTTTGTCTACGAGCAAACTGCAACGACCTTCTATTCGTTTCAAGGCTCTAAATAAGGGAAGGGCGAGAGCTTTTCATATTCGAGCGCGAAGAGGTTGTAGACTCCGGTGGATATGCACATGGCACAGAACAGCTTCACCACTCTGATCATCGCGCTTCAAATGGGACCGCCCCTGCGACTTTCATTCCCTCGACAAGAACTTTCAAAACCTTCCTGGGATGGGGGTTGTACGGACCGTGTTTAAACAACAAGAACTTGCCCACCTTTGCTACCTCAGGGAGGGGTGGAAGAATCTTTTCAACAATATCCAACTGTCTCCCTCCAAGATTGAGAGAGTCGAATTTTTCGAGGCAAGGCGGTGCCTTGTCGGCATGAGTTGGCATGGCTGGAGCACATCGAGCGGAATAAGTCTGAACCAAACCCAGAGTGCGGAGCGCCGATATGGTTTCTCAAACTCGGGTGACTAGATCTTGCCTAATTACTGGGGTATTTGGCTTTTAGCGTGTCGGTGAATTCTGTTCGGATTTTGACAGGTTTATTCAAAGCACAGCAACAACCTTATTGTGCTTTATTCCTTACCAGCAGTCATTATACATTGGATCCGAATGAATCACCTTCGGATATCCCGATACAAATCATTTTAAAAACCGAGGCAAGCGAAGCCGCCCGTATCCGAATCATTCATACACCCAGGGTCCGCGAAATTGCAGTTATCCGAATCATCCAATTATCTGAAGAATTTTGATCGGATTCAATGTATAGCAGTTATCCGTACCAACAACCGCATTTCGCCCCAGAGTTCCATAGCATCCGGTCGGTCCACTTTTTGCGAATTCCGAGCATTTTCCGTTACATCTCTGTAGTGCCCAACTCAAACAGAAAGCCTGAAAGCTATTTCCAGCGAAGTAATATAGAGGCTATTGTAACCTTTCTAAACACAGTCCATTGCTGCTCTTCGTAATGAAGTACTGTTTCAGAGACCACTTCCCAAGAAGCATCTTCCAGCACGGAATCTCATCATCTGACGCCAGAATATCAAGTTCGTGATACCTTCTCAGGTTCGAATACGCGAGAAGAGCATCACAGCAACAGGTAAAACTTGGCTGGAATAGGTTCTACGACTTTTCGAGCCCACTTAGACCCACCAAGTTCGCATTCAAATCGCCTCCGAGATATTCCGAAGAAGTAGAATGCGTGGTGCACATCAAAAGGGATTGATCAATGCACTCCTTTACCCTTCCTAATTTAATGGCCAATTTTGTGACCTCACCCAAACATTGTTTAGAGTTTTTGAGGCCTCACGTTTAAAGCGGTAGTGGAGTGTTGAGAGCAAGGCAGCGCTCACAATACTTCATTCCGCTGAGAGAGCAGTGCTGAAAATGGGTCGAGCCCGTAACCCCATCCGATTGCAAGTCGACATTGGTCACCAATACCGATAACGATGACGACCAGCGTACATCTATCCTTTACGGATACGCCGCACATTCTACTTCTGTCTGACATCGCAAAGGCAGCTCGTCCTCGGGCATAGACCACAAACAGGTGGTGTTCTATCGCCCTGATTGTAGCAAGTCATTGATGCGACAGATATTAAGAGTGTATTTGTAAAGTAGGGCGCGTGGAGCGCAGTCGGAGGAGGCGCCGGCTGTCGCGTGCACCCGATACCAGGTTCCTGGTTCGGATTTCCCGCCCAGGCCAACCAAGCCTTCCACGCCTCCGGGGTCGGTGAATTGGTACCAGACTTGTCTGGGAAGGATAAGGAACTGACTTTTACATCGGCTGGCCACCGTAATCGTTGTATGGCCAAATACGCATTCAATAGGCCTCCACGACATCCCGTAGAAGTAGAATGCGTGGCGCATCTCAAAGAGGATTGAATAACGCCGTCCTTTATCCTTTTTATCCTTTATTTGTAAAGCTGAGAAACGAATCCCTATAATCGACCCGCGGTGGACAAAAGACCGGCGCCACTTGTCCACTGCGCCACATGTGACATCTCACGATAAGCGATCCAGCTGCTTGCACGTACTACAACACCATTTCAGCCGCCTGTTCATAATACTGATGGTCGGCTCCGCAGTCATCCACTTCGTTCTCATCGTGCTCCTCGTTCTCACCGCTCGACGTCTCGCCAAGAAACATCGTCGAGGCCAGAAACAGAAGCCGAAACCGGTCAAATCAATGACAAGCGCCAACTCCAAGATGAAGGAGGCCGAGCCGCTAAAGTCGACGGAAACAGCGCCGAATCAGACCCAAACGGTCGACCTATGGAAATGATGCCGAGAGACGCCTGCGGTTGGAGTAGCGAAAAAAGAAATTTTCCTATAATATCAAACGTACTTTTTTACAACACCAAATTCTCACATGGTTTGTTTCGAAAAGCGACCCAGTTAACGAAACGCATTCCTGCGGAGCGCCGCGTCTGCAGCTATGTTTATTCCTCTGACTTGAGCTGACTCTAGTATTGTGAAGTGAGATTTATAATAAAAATCGTCTTCAGGTTTGTGTCATTTTAGAAGGTTACAGCTTTTCTTATGATCTTAAGCAAATTATGAGAATCAAGCAGCACTCATTAAGAAGTGTATAATTTTCATGTCAAGCTGAACACCATGAAGTGAAGTCAACACCTGATACATATAAATGGGTGTTTTTAAAACAATCTGGAGCTGGTTGACAAAACCGAAAAAAGTCTATTAAACATTGCTTTCTCAACAGGGGAAGGGCTAAGCAGGAAACTATCTCAACGGTAGGTCAGAATGGCCCAAGTGTTGTATATGGGCAGAATCGCCTCTTTCTGGGAAGCAACAAAATACAAATATCTCGACCCCAAAACAATTCTGCACAGAGTTAGGGACAACAGAAATTGGACCGTTGGCGGCGTTAGCCCTACGCCCGTACGCGGAGGGCGAGCTTATGTTGGCTGGAAACAACGATTATGGGAATTACGCCGTCCCTCTACCCACTGCGCCACCATCGCTCGCTCGTCATCGTTGTTTCCAGCCAACTTGAGCCCACCCTCCGCCTGCCGGCATAGGGCTAACGCCGCTAACCGCCCAACTTCCGTCGTCCCTAGCTCTGCGCAGAGTTGTATTGGGGTCGAGATATTTGCATTTTGCCGTTTCCCAGAGAAAGGCGATTCTGCCCATATACAACACCTGAGCCATTCCGACCTACCGTTGGGATAGTTTCCTGGTAAGGAGCAAAAAATTTTCGGCTCTCACTCCTTTCAAGTGAACCTTCAAAACGATACTATGTGAGGAAGAAACACTGCGCAGACGCACCAGAATTTTGCGAAGCTCTTGGGATTACCGTAGCCTCCAAAAGCAACAAGCACTAAAGTTGATAGTTGCATAACGCGTAATAATTCAAAATTCTTCTTTAAAAAATTATAAAATCATTACACTCATCTAAGTGTTGAACTAAAAAATTTCAAAGGAAGTTGTATCAAATTTTCACTGAACAAAAAATATACTATTTTTGAAAGCTCGTAGTTTAACCTGGAAAACGCTCATTTCGAATTGGAAGACGTTCACCTTAATTTCAGAAGCACCAATTTTGCTTAGAAGAGAGTGCAATTTGACGTGAAAATTAGAAATGGACACCATGCAACCTTGGCGCTTTTGCAAAGTGGACATCTTCTAAATTAAAACGACCATCCCTCGTGTCATATTACCACAAGAAGGTGAATATAAGTTTTTATACAAAATTCAACAAAAAAAAGTTTTTTTGAAATTTTTAAATTCAGGTGCCACGATGAGCGAATACGCTGTTTGGTATTTTGTTATGTTTTTTTTAGGAAAAATCGTGGTTTGATGGTTATTCTAGAATGCGGAAATGCGGCAGTTTTTTAGTGTTATAATAAGAGATCGCGCCATGCACTCAACTTACTAGTCGCGATTTCAATTTGGTTGATTGCGGGAGCGCTGCTAGCTTGAAACGGCGTAGTGAAAATATGTGTTTTCTCGTTGACAAATGTGTAACTCTATGCAAACGGAATATTGGCTATCAATCAAGTGAAAATCGCGCATTCCTCGACGATTGCATGGCGCATTCTTTTTTTGGAACTTAAAATTTGCTACCTTCTTGCACTTTAAGACAAGCTTTGAACCGTCATTTTCCCTTGAAAAATGAAGGTTTATAAAACTACAAGCAGTGAATTCGCCTTCCGGGTCAGTTGATACTACAAAATTTCAAATAAATCCACATACTGAATTTTTGTTTTATTTTTCAAAAAAAAATATTCTAAGCCCTTCGGAGACTCTCTTGTTTAATCTGGACGACGCTTGTTTTGATTTGCACCCGTTTTACGTTTGAAAAGCGTTCAGCTGTGTCAAATTGATTTGAAAATTGTCCTAGTTGATGCGAAAGTGGTATACTGCACTTATTCATATAGGAATGGAGAGAATAAAAGCTTAATAGCTGAGAACTCCAAGAACTACATTAATAGACAATCATTGTCGGTAGATTTTGTTATTTGAAATTTTACTCAACTGTCGCCCTGGACTACTATCACCCTCGATAAGAGGGGTATTATATGTACAACGATAGGAATTGCTCTACGGGGAGAGGCATTGATGGGACTCCCTGTAAACAGAAATACCTCTACCGTTTGCTGGTAACCCGACCCTCTCAAAGCCAAACGAATTAAAACGAAAATTATCGCGCATCAAACTTGGCTTACAAACCTCTAGACTACTCAATAGAATCTCACCAAGTGTCTCCTGAATTCTTGAAAGCCATGAAATTTGAATGCCGAGCCCATGGCGAAATGGACCTCTACGAATTCATGAATCTGGATGAAGAGATGAAGATTTACGCCTTTGAGACTCAAGCCTTACCAGCAAAGATGTCAATTCCAACAACTGCTATCCGGGTTAATAAACTAGTGCGTGAGTGAAGATATTTGCGACACGGCGGTTCAAATTCGACACTATCTTCGAACCAAGCTAGTATACAGGTCTCAACTTCTACAAAACATATCTTCGTAACCCAGTATCTTCACTCCGCTTCCGATTTTCCATTAATTTTGGCCTTGGTGGCACTGATGTTCAATAAATTATCCTTAGCTACAATCCAATATTGGCATCGACGTACTCTTAGACATACGCTAAGTTGCCGCCTACATCATATCCTGGAAAGGTCGAATTCATTTGCTTTAAAGAAACTTTTTGGGCAAACATCATTAGATCCTAGAGGTCTTGGTCTACAGATGAGCACAACCTGCGGAACATCTATGCCAACATTTTCACTTCGAACCTTCCCTCAGGTTTAAATAGAACACTTAAGAACTAATCAATCACCGAGTATCACTTTGTGGAAAGAATGTCCCAGCTCGGATGCTGGTTGCTATCTGGCGCGCCACGTTCCTATCACATGTCCTGATGAGACAACACACCGCGTTGTGCTCCAACACGCGAGAATCACACAGTTGTCGGCGGCCCGCAGTCACAGCCGCCATAGCTCAGTTGGTTAGAGCGTGGGTCTAATAAGCCCAAGGTCGCAGGTTCGACCCCTGCTGGCGGCAAACGTTTTGCGAAGTGAACAGATGCAGTAGCTTGGCTGGAAAGTGCCTCCCTCGATCAATTCTACCCTGGTATATAAATTGAAACATCATGTATCTTCAAAGGAGGCCCACTGTTGCCTTGAAAGCCTTGTGACGTTTTTAGTTGCTGTGACATGATTCATAGTTTCACTCAACACAGATAAGTCTCATATGAACACCCCATAATTTCTTCCACAGCGTAAACAAACCCTAGCAAAATTTTGAAAACAATGCCCTTACCCTTAGGTATTCTGTTCTGGCTCCTTTGAATAAATAGCAAACAGTACGCTGCCGAATCAGGTCGTAATGTGCAGTAGCCGATCACTGTGGATCAAACGCCGCAGCGGCTGTAGTGATCGGGCGACTCAGATAACGTCTAGATTTCCTGAGCGACATCCACCGCAGCACTTTCGATGTAGCCGACGAGAACCGCGACCTGAATGAGTCAGTGATCTGCCGGTCTATCAGAGAAACTGCAAATTATTAGGTTGTCCCATAAGTCTCCGCCGTTTTTTTTTCAACGATTCACTGCAGATTTCGCCGGCGGTCTCTTACATAGCGCTGCATAGCTTTCGAAAGAGAATGATTTGCTCCATCAGAACATGCATTGCATTTCTTTTTTCATCATGAATCTTGTCAATATTTAGGTGGTTGAAGTGAAAAGTGAAAAAGTAGCCATTTGCGCACTTGTTCTCTTCGCTTAGGTTTGTAATTTTTTTGCGCAGTTTTTTATAGCACTTGGAAGACAATGTTCTGTACTACAAGAATATGTGTTGGTCCTATTTTCTCACTTGCCCTTTATTGATTTTTAGGCTATCAAATTGGGAATTCCGACCTTGCCGTCCGAATTTTTACCAAAACTCCGGTTCTGTGGTTGGACTTTTTTGCTTGGTGTTATATGTCGTTTAGAAGAAGATGCCTTGCTCAGTAAGAATTTGCGTCGCGTTTATTGGCTCACGCTGATTTCTATTGAATATCAACAACTGAAGAATGAAAAGGAGTTGTTGGTGAAGACGATTTTTCTCTTTTTGGCATTTTGTTGATATTCAATAGAAATCAACAAAAGCAACACATATTCTTATAGAGCAATGCACTTTCTTTCGAAAGACATATAACACCAACCCAAAAAGTCCAACCACAGAGCAGGAGCTGTCGGCAAAGATAACCATCCTCCTTCGGACGTCCCAATTTGATGGCCTAAAAATCAATAAAGGACAAATGAGCAAATAGCACTAACACATATTCTTGTAGAACAGAACATTGTCTTATAAGTGCTATAAAAAACTGCGCAAAAAATTACAAACCTAAGCGGAGAGAACAAGTGCGCAAATGGCTACTTTTCACTTTTCACTTCAACGACCTAAAAATTGACAAAATTCATGATGAACAAAGAAATGCAATACATGCTCTGATAGAGCAAATCATTCTCTTTCGAAAGCTATGCAGCGCTATGCAAGAGACCGCCGGCGAAATCTGCAGTGAATCGTTGAAAAAAAAAACGGCGGGGACTTATGGGACAACCTAATATTATAATATTACATATAATATACATTAACATAAAATACACAAACATCCTACTATCCCACCATATATAATAGAGGAGGGCTTTTTTGTCTCAACGTGACCGTGGGAAAATTCGTGAACTCCGCGGGCTCGATGGTTTAATCACCCAAGTTTGAGGCAGGTTGTCGACTTCTCTCTCCGAAGGGAAGCGCAGGGAGGTGAGCAATCGCCGCTGCCGAGGAGGACACGTGAGGCGTTGCGAAACAGGCCGGCGCCGCGGCTCTGCCCGCGCACGTGTTGGGTGGCTACTGCTTCGAACTCACCCCCTTGAAGGCTCCTGTCCTTGCTACCGGTCAATTAGTGCTTGCAATTAGGTGCTGCTACAGTTGTGTTACCGCAGGGTACAACTCTGCCGCCTGTGTGCATGGCCGAGGTCACTGCTCATTCCTGTTCTTGCAACCTTCTCTGTGTTCGGGCATAACCTTCTGATGTGTCGAGCTTCCGCCTTCACTTTTCTGAGAACAGCTCCTGCTGTGTTAATCCATAGTGCCGCTCTTCGTTACTGCCTTTGCCACCGTTTCACTTTGTTTCTCTTCGAGAGTCTTAAGTTGATGACAGTGTTGTGGTGAGAATCTGCGGCCCTATTATAGTGCTCCTCGCTGTACACGTTAGAGTATGCCCCTTGGTAGGAAGGCACATGCATGCCCATTCACAGCAGAAGTGAACTAACTTGGTTCACCATAGGGCTAGAACCCACCAGTGCTGCTGATAATTTTGAATTTTCATACAGCACAAAACGACGGATTGGGCGTTCCTACATCGTGGACCTCTCGCCCCAGCCTATTTGATCCCCACTGCTAGTTGTACCACTTATATCTACTCGTGTGCTTCTTAAAGGGACTGACAACCACTTAACACGATGAGCCCTGTCCACCCGAGCCGTTTTGCGCCTGATTCTGTAGGCTGTAAGTAAGATTCTCCCATTCTAAGTTGGTTGGATTGAGCCCATTAGTTTCTCCCGCCCACATAAACTTCCTACTTTCTACACCCTTCCAAGCTGTCGGATTTTTATTCGTGTGATAGCAGAAGTTGAACAACAAACACAACGGTGAGGAACATACATATCCCACCTTTGTGATTAAGTGGCTTATACACTATCAGTCGATTAAAAGCTGCGGTGAACTTTTCGAAGGCATGGTACGACCTCGTCTTTTATTGCGCCATATGCTTGCTCATTAGCTAGGCTGTAAGTAAGATTCTCCCATTCGAAGTTCGTTGTGTCGAGCGCATGCAACAGTTTCTCCCACCCACTCATGATTGCTATTTATCGCTTGGGCCCCCTTCTAAGACGTTGCGATATTTATTGATAGCGTAAGTTTAACAACAAATACAACAGTGAGGAACACACATACCCCCACTTTGGTGGATCAATTAGGTGGCATTTTTGGAGTGCATGGCGCGATCTCATCTTTTAATGCGCTATATGTCTGCTTCTTAGCTGCGGGCTGTAAGATTCTCCCATTCGAAGTTATTTCGGCTGAGCGATTTTCATTCGATTGATAGCAGTAGTTGAACAACAAATACAACAGTGAGAAGCACACATATCCCCACTTTGGTTCAAGTAAGAGGCATTTACGCTATCAATCAAATAACCAGTGGTGATCTCGGACCTACATGACAGCAAGTGACCATTAAGGTCACCTGCCATCTATCCGATCGGGATTGGAGTTGCCCGATTATGTTAGCCGACAGGAGCGTTCCACAGTAGATTGGGCGTTTTGATCAGGCAGTCGATATCGATCGATATTATCGATCATTTGAGTGGTGCTATCGGTTTTTTCTCAAACTGAACCGACCACGATTTCTATCTGACAAATTGGAGATAGGGAAATCAGAGACAGAAAATATCACCATATATATAAAGGAGGGAGGCATAAGTCACTGTCTGTAGTGGTTCGCCAACAGCGGAAACCAAGTTCCCGTCCCACCTCCAGTTTTCGACTACACAAGGCTCTCGGAATAATTCTTCCCGTGCGTTCCCTCAAAATTAGTGGCTAATGAAGTCACCTCCGGAATTCGCCACACCTAGCGGTTCGAAGCACGACGACTGGACAGAAGTGTCAGACATTTCTTTAGGCTTGACAAGCTGCAATAGGCTGCGACCTCAACGCTAGATGAAGAACGAGTGCTGAGGACATTCGTCTGCGTGCTATACTGCGTGAGTGGTACCAAGCTAGGAATCAGTCTGGAGTAGGCGTAAGTTTCAACGTGCTCGACGCTACGGATGCTTCCTTACCCAGCGTTGGTTGCCGGCGGAGCCGGCGACCGACGCTGGGTGAGGAAGCATCCGTAGCTAAGTTGGGCTACGTCCCTAGCGTGGCCCGCGGATGCGATGCCGGCGAAGCCGGCTAGCCTGGCGTGGCCCGCACACTCCAGCGTCGGCGCCGGCGGAGCCGGCGACCGACGCTGGTATATAATAGAGCAAGCGTGTGTATGTGTGTGTATGTGTATGTGTGTGTGGTGTGTGTGTGCGTGTGCGTGTGTGTGTCCGTCCGCCGTCCGCCCGTCCGTCCGTCACAACCGGAGTGGGGGCATTGAGTAGCCGAACACGCCGGCTACCGTGCTTGGGCATTTAGATGATCATCGACGGGAGGCGCTCACAGCAGGGAGGCAATCGATATCGATGGATATTATCGATTTTTTGAGGATGGCGTTCAAGCGGCACGAAACCTCAGCCCTGGGGTAATCGAGGTCGCTGAACACGAATCTAAAGTCGACCAATCGATATTGATCGATATTATCGATTTTCTGTGGATGTCGCTTAGACGATCCGAACTTCAGCCCTGGCGGTAATCAAGGTCACTGAACACGAATCTGAAGTTTGTTTCTGAGGTATCGATCACCATCAATCGATACTGATCAAATTGTACATGGATGTCATTTTTTCTATTTATTTCTAACTTCCCGCAATCGACGTAGTTAAGGTGTTATTCCTGCGAAAACCGTGACATAGGATGCAACTAAAATTGATGATGAGAAGTTATCACTAGGCTTTGAGAAGCCATCAGTGCGGCCGACAGACCGCTTTGACGGCTGTACTCTATATAGTAAAGCCAGTTCTTTATCGCAATGAAAGTATAAAGGTCTAAAATGAGGGAAAGGAAGATAGTCGGAGTGTTCTCTTCTCTGGGTTTGGGGGTGAAGCCCCCAACTAGTAGGCGGCCTCTAGGCCGCTGAACAACTGGTATAATATATAATACTAACCAGGGAATGCCGTCAGCTTCCCATGGAACTTCGGGATGAGACCTATATCACGTAAAAGAGCTCGAGACGCTGATCACAGATATATAGACCAAATTTGCTAAATGAATCTCCTAAGCGAGTTATGGCCGGCGGAAGCCGCCGTGCCTTCCATGTGTTAGGCGCGCTCAATGGGCGCAGTATTGCGCGGTAATCAGCGGTTCGGCTATTAGCGCGGCCAGCAGCGGTGGCGGCGCTAATAGCCGAACCGCTGATTACCGCGCAATACTGCGCCCATTGAGCGCGCCTAACACATGGAAGACACGGCGGCTTCCGCCGGCCATAACTCGCTTAGGAGATCCATTTAGCAAATTTGGTCTATATATCTGTGATCAGCGTCTCGAGCTCTTTCACGTGATATAGGTCTCATCCCGAAGTTCCATGGGAAGCTGACGGCATTCCCTGGTAAGTAATACTGCTCACTCGCTCACTACATCGTAAGGCCGACTCGAAATGATCTGCCATAACACCTAATCACTTGTAGACCGACAATGGAGGAATCCTCACTTACTCGTTCAAAGTCGTGTCATCCAGTTCCGTTGAACCCCCTACGTCAACCGAGATCCGCCGTCCAGTCGATTGAAAGACCTAAACAGGGAACTTTACGTCAAAAAATAACCTCGGAACCGCTGCGGACCTGACTGGCTTCCAGCCTGAATGTTTCTTTGAAGAATCCATGCAATTCAATTAACTCACCTCATCAATGAGTTTGGAAACGAAATCACCAGCGTAGTCATCCGAGTGTATTATCTGTAAAGCCCATTCTGCATCCTTCGTTGGGTTTCGGACCACTATCACCAGTACTCTATCATCTGAAACAGACACCGTTTCATTCAGACATAGCACCATACCATCGAATGCGAAGAAAAAATCTCACCCGCTCCTTGAAGCACCCTCACGGCTCTAATTCTGACTAGATGGCAGTGTTCTATGAACCTCAGCGTTCTAGATGGCTTCTTGAAGCGTAACAGTGCACCACAGGATACACTCTGATGCAGCTTCTCGGTCATCTGAACACACTTGCATGCATGTAATAGACGATTCACGTGAAATAGATCCAAATCCGATGTTCCGATGAAACCTACCAGTAGACAATCCTTGAACAGCAACAACTGGACGACAAAACAATTCCAAGGGTTTTCTCCGCTGGGTATGGATAGGAATTCGATGCCGCACACAAACTGATGAGGTGTCTTCAGAATGAAGCCCTAGGAAGACAAGTATCGTGGATTCCCACCAAAGATTACACATTTCATCCACTTTCTTACTGTTATACAGAAATGGAGGGACGAAGAAAGAGATGTAAAGAGAAACGTTTGCCAACTTCAAGCACTCACCGGCAAATCCTGTATCCTCTTGAAAATCGCCTCACTTTCTGCGCCGACCCTTTTGCTCTCGTTAATGGTCCTAAAAGAAACCTTGAGGAATTTCAAGCCAATGTAATGTCAGTCTAGCAGAAATACTATTGCATGCATGAACAGCTCTTCTGAAGAGGCTGGCCTCTAACAGTAACTGATTTCCAGGCATAGAACGACTTCACTGATCTTATAATAAGATTACAGGAAATTCGTTCAAAAGTTGGACTTATTCCAGAAGCTTTCACAGGACTCACAATAAAGAACTGAAGCAAAGAACAGCTCCTGCAGGTAGCTAGAAAGGCATAATTGCAGGTTTTGGTGGAAAGAAAAGGATAATATAAAGTTACTTACGCAAGCATTCTATCAATAACCGATATGGCATCTCCGAGAGGCTCGTAATCGGGGTCTAGGGTTGTTGTGTGGCTTCGTATCTCTGAAAATCATCTGTAAAGCTCAGGCAAGCTAGCAATGACGAAACGTTTTTACAACAAAGTTCGCAAACTGTCGAACCAGCACAATCCTTATTAAAATACTGCGGAAAGCAAATAATTCAAGCAGTTTCAGGTAACGAGAGAAAATTGCAACCATCGAAGAACATTAGTGATCCTAGCAGTTCGGAAAGAAATGTGTGAGGGTTCCTGTTCAGCGTCAGAATAATGTCTCATAAGAGAAGCCCATGAAATTCCCCAAAAGATTCTCAATGACACCTATGTGGTCTTGTAGGGCATCGGACGAGGATCATAGAACTGTGCTTTCGTTTTTACTATAGACCACTGGGTGGTCCGGAAATGGCAAAAATGGTATCACTTCAGAGCGAGTTGATAAGACATAAATGACACCTGGAATGGCCCTGTCGGGAACTATTTAAGCTGCTGACCACGAATCTGTCACTCTTCTTCTAAATTATCACTTTGCTTGTACTATTTTTCATCAATGTTGAAGTGGAAGGTTGGAAAATATATCTGACAACATTGGAGAAGGAAGCGATCCCACTAACGCGCATAGCTTTAGTCACCCATATCTACCGTAACCTACCGTAATCGACTGAAATTTAAAAAATAGATGTCACCTGCGTGATCAGCACCCCAAATTTTCTTTCGACCTCTCCTCGACCTTTGGAGTCGTGAAAGGTAGCAGTGCCGGTTATTCTGCGTATACTCCTTTGACTTACACATATCCATCGTAACCATCTTAATCTATCGTTTCACCGAAATTGGTTGCGAAATTGATGCTCTGCATCCCAAATAACCCTAAAGATGACTTTTGGACAAAAAAAAATTCTCGACTTGTAGAGTAAAGGGAGTGAAGGCAAGTGCTCCTATCTGCGATGCCCCGACCCGTCTCCCGCTCCCACTTCGCTAAAAAAAAACAGTAAATTTCAAATCTATGTCTCGTACACAGCTGGCTATCCTGGACTGGCAGGTGAGCAAAAATTGTGTTATTTTCTTGGGACAATTCTTGACAATGCTTTGCAAACCTGAGGACGAAATCACTGTCTGGCATGGGTTTAGCGAGAACAACGGCATTACTCTGTCCCAGTAACAGGAAATTGAAACCGCCCGAGGATTTTAAAGAATTTGACCTACCCTTTAAAGATGCTGGAATCCTGCTGGTGATTTGCTGGAAAGGAACATTGAGAAGATACTCGAGTTTCTGCTTGCCAAGCGCTCTGTCCCGCTCTTTCTCCTGAAACGTAAAGCTTTTAATAATCTAATACGACATTCGCACTAATGCTCAGAACAATACAGGGGTTTAACGAATTATAATCACGTCCACATACCACTATAAACGCGTTGAACTTTGCGTTCCCTTTCCTGCACTCTTTAAGGTACTGCAGCGACATCTCCAGGGTGTGAAAATATGGCGTGTAGGCCTCGGTTAGCAAGGGACATTCTTCCGCGAAAACCTTAACGAATTCCTCAATTTCTTGCTTCTTGAAAATATTCGAGACAGCGGATCCATTTAACACCTCTGCGTAATGGATTATGGTAAGGTTATGTCATTCAAGCAATGAAAAGCTTTCATAGTTTCACAAAATAGATAAATTGGAGGCCATTCATAGGAGATAGTCATACTTTCTTTCATACCAAGCTCAAGTACTAAAACGTCTTCAAGTGTCGCGACAGCAATAGCATTCTCGGAAATCGAAACGGCTAACCCACCTCAAGAAGAAAGTGATTACCCCAAGCGCCTCTTCCTATTTAGCGCGTTCATGACCATGAACGTTTTGTGTCGGCTGCCGAATGGGACCACTCCAATTTTGGGTTTTTCTCATGAAAATGACTGCGTTGGTCACTAGGCCTAACAACCGACTCGTGTCTCCAAAATCGAGCACCGGGTGTTCGAATTTAGACGTCGTCTCTCAGAAGTTCTATTCCAATCGCGATCGCCAAGTCCAACGTCAACAGGAGGAACTCAGGCTAGTTTACAGCAGCAATTCCTTCTTCCTTCCCCTCCCTTAATGATGAGCACAGGGGGAAGAATGCTCTGTCTGTTTGGTTTTTGTCTAAGGGCTCGTGCGAAACAAAACCAAACTATTCTTTGTTTTCCACACCTTTATAATTAAACATCACAATTATATGACTTTACTGATTTATCATTTGATGCCTTATTCACGGTCAGCATCTTTAGGGTATTCCACTGGCTGGAACGTGCCTGCAGGAAGCCGTGGGCAGTCCATGGGTTGTCACCGGTCATTGCTGTGCTGGTAAAAAGTGAGTAGTAAAAATGTTCAAATAAGACTGCCAAACAAAAATAAGTTAAAAAAGGTCTTTACGCCATCTGGAAGGAATGCAAAGGAAGACGCGTAAGCATAACGGGTAGAACTAATCGTTTAATACCATCAAAGCTCCACTAAATGGCCGTAATAGACCTTCAAGATCTTCAGGATCTTTAATGAAGGTCCTTTCTATGTTAACAAAAGCGATAACCCACATCTCCAATAGTGCTGTGGTCGTTCCAGGTATCCAACACGTGACCCATCCTCTGCACGATTTTATCATGAGCCCTCCGCATCGATCCATACACTCCGAACATGATGTCATTTGCTTCGGACGACACGTGAGTATTCTCCTCAAACACCTGAATAGAGCAAACTTGAGATTTATTTGCACGAACCCGAACCCGTATCGAATAAATATACCCTCGTCAGGAAATCCGATGTTTTCAAGCAGTTGATCTCGGTTTTGAACAGTTCCAAGCACAGCTGGTATCGCTTGTATTTCTTGGCACTTGACTCCACAGGCCTCCTAAATGCGAAAGGCAATAGAATAAAAACCTGCTACACTGCTAGAGACAGCGAGAGTCACTACCACAATGTAAGAAGCAAAGGAAACGCAATGGAGTATTCCCTGACCTCCGGTGAAATCTCAGAAAGCTGTTTCGCCGCTGAAGCGGTGCAGAGGGCTCCACCCATTTGTACTCGAAGCAGTGCTCGTTCGCACACCATCCCAAATCCATGCTTTCTCGAAACCACTAAAGTATTCGTATAAGGGAACAAACATCTCGATTCAACCGTTGGTTTTGTAAGTCCTCCACTGTAAAACGTATCCTGCCCACCTCCATGGTAACAAGGTACTTCCCATGGCATGACGCAGGCGGCCGCAGATCGGTAGCAACAATCACATGGGTTGCCTCTAGCGCCGAAGTGGTAACATGCCCACCTGAAGGAAAATATATTCATTTATAGGAATCAGATGGGGTCTAAGGCCAAGGCTGATTACTCAGTGAAGCACTGAGCTCACCTTCAGCAAGATGTTTCTTGTTAAACTGATTTACCGCGAGCTTTTAAGGGAAAACCAAGAAAATAGCGGGTCCTACATCTTGAGGGTATTTCTGGAGGTGTTTTTCTCTCCCCGTTAATTTGTTGTAAGCTAGGCACGACTGGTAAGCACAGCCAGAGGAGCACCGACTACTGCGTGTGACCGATCTCAGGTTCTTGGTGCTGATTTCCCGCCCAGACTAACCAAGCCTAGCATCCCTGTTCGTTGAATTAGCACCAGACTTGTCCGGGAAGAATAAACCACTGACTTCTCCATCGGCTGTCCACCGCAAGCACTTGTATAGGCCAAATATGCATTCAAACTGCCTCCAAGATATCCTATAGAAGTGGAATGCGTGGCGCATGTATGTGATGCCTGAGACGTGGAAAACGAGACTCTCCTTTCACCGTAATGGGTGGTTAAGTGGATTACAATAGGATAGGATAACAGAAGTATAGATATATAAGCCTAACTGAAAAGGCGTGGCTTCGTCCGAATGTGCAGATGAACATCTCATGGGGGAGCTGGCGCACCCAGCTTGAGTGCAACGAGGCCCGCCCCTTATTCTATCGTATGAGCATCATAGAACGCATCCCAAAGAGGGATTTGGTAACACATCCCAAAGAGGGATTGGTTAACGCCGTGCTTCATCTTTTACTCCCGCAACCTTTAACGAATCTACAGGTCAAAACGCAAAGCAACAGAATTCAAGAAAGTGGTAAAAAAAAACATTCTCACCATTACTTTCAATAATACTGACATGATTCTCAGCGATTTCGTCGTTGAATCCGAGAAAACTGATTGTCAAACCAGCGAAACGTTTTAGTCGACATGCTTCGGCCTAAAATGCGCATACGAATTCCTCATAATTATTTTCTGGAGTACAATCTCTTAAAAAATCTAAAGTTCATACCACTCTATCAATGTCTTCGTAGGATTTTAACCGCTGACACTGTTCGAGAAACTCTTGATTGACCACGAAAATTCCCAAGGCTATAGCTCTCTGAAAGCATTTCATGTAGCGTGACCTCCAGCAGATGAGCAGAAAAGGCATTTAAATGATTAAACATTGCCGACCGATATCATCCCCAAGCGCAAATAAACATTTAAAAGCCGCAACCACGGAAAGGATCCTACCCGATAAAGAGTGTCCGCAACAGATGACGCGATCAAGTACTTCGTACGCGAAGAAAACGGTTTTACTCTGATACCCAGTTTGCGTAAAGAGGGTGGCCACTCATCGCGTCTTGTCGCTGTGGACCCGAGCGAAATGATCGTTTTCTTAATGCCACCCTCCTTTGACATCCTCCTGAAATAACGAGACAGTCTAAATGAACTGAGATGCTTTATAAAGATCAGGTCCAAAGATAGTGGCAAGAAATTTGAGAGCTAGACTTCTATAGAGGGGACCGACCCCATTAACTTTCAATAATTTGCATAATAAAACGAGACAGGAGCACCGTACAACTAGTAAAGAGGACAAACAGGCAATGCTGTTGCTGGAATCTGTACTCTCTTCCGCGTCAACGCAGCCGAGAATTAGAAAACGGAAGGAAGGAACTTCGCGGTGTGGTCCAACTAACGCACTCGTTTCAAGACTGGCTATTTCTTGTCAGCTGCTTCGTCACCCTAAGCCTACACCGACGCGTCATTGGTCTCCTCCATGTACTAAGCGCTGAAACTTAAGAACAGCGTGCGACCGGTGTCATAGGGTAAATTTCGAAGCTCTTAGTCATCATAACGAAAACCTAAGCAGGACCTCGAGAATGTTCTTTCTCTTCAAGTCGCTGTGCCGTCACCATCGAAGGTCATTGGAGACAGCGGAACCTCACCGATAACTCATCTCAGATAGATAAGGACGGTTTATTGCCTCGAAACGAATGTTAATTGGGTTGGAACAACTTAAAATACCGTTGCAAGAGCTGATTAGGCTTCAAACAGAGTCCGAGACGATAACGCCTATGATAACACGATCAAAGACAACCGTAGCCGTAAATTTGTAGGCAGCACTGATAAGCCTGAGATGACACATCGGTTTGAATCTGCACAGCATAACACACCAAAACATGCAAAATGAAATCATCGACTAGAAGTATTGGAGAGCACTTCCATTTTATCGACTAACCATGTGACAAATTCAGCAAGAATACTAATAAGGACCTCCAAAGCAACAATTGCAGCCAAAGCACACCTTCACTTCACCATTTCTTTCAAGTTATATAGAAGCGCTCACAGTCTCAAGAGGTAGCCAAACGATCTAAGCTACCGCTTCTTCAGTTTGATATCCTAGGCAATGTAGCGAATATATTGAATCAACACCGCTGCAGCGGAAAGTTTATTCTCTTAATTCGATTTCGCAATAGAACAGAGACACTCAGCAGATAAGCGAGCGTTCAAACAGCGATTACGACGTATTCTCCAGGCGTGAACCACAGCGTGATAGGCTCGGAAACACTGAGACGGAATCCCGTTCTCGGCTTGACCTAGATTTTTGAACGTAGCTGCTTGACCGCGCCCACTTAGTTCGCCATTCGAATACCGATCCGTGCGGTTGCCTCAGGACTGAGGTGCAACTCCCTCGTACCGTCTACAGTAGACCTAAGAATATTAAACTGGATCAATTTGAAGGAACTGAAGTTGGAAGCTTTTCACGGTTTGTCAACTTTCTATGTTCAATCGAAAATGCAAAGGCAGGAGAATACTACTTCGTAGTTATTCGAAGGCAGTATTTTCTCTAACCTGCCCTTGAGCAATGAGCCTAACTGCACGTTGTCAGAGTGGTCGATTAAATATGTCCTTTACGTAGGTTTCCACCTTATTCGGACGGAGTGAAAGCGGCTTGCCGGCGGATTGCAGGCCTTACAACGGGTAGTTTGACTGGCAGTGCTCAACGCCCCCATGCGAGAATATGCCTGATGCGCGCCCTATTCTAGCAGGGTGGTCCCTCACGTGACTCACACAGCGTTCCTATTGACGCGCTACAGGTATTCATGTTCTACACGTTCTTGGTAAACTATCAAGCCACTGATAATCGCCTTCTCTCTTGCTCGATGCTCAGCAAGAGAAGGAAATCCGGGATGTAACCCATCCTAATAGATGAAAATAGATGAGCGACATCTCGGAGTCCATCTCCTACCTACAGCGCGGAACCCAAACGCAATCGCTCCACCAGTCAGCTGATACAGCCCCGACTGATCGAGAACATAGATGCCCTACGCATGCACCTCTCCCCAACCTACGGTCACCGCAGGGGTTCCGTACAATCACGTCTGTATGGTACCACGGATACTAGCTCGGAAGACCTTCACGAGTGAGCATACAATAGACTCATAGAGGTGGTCATTGCAGACCATGTGTATGAAGGCCTGCCGGGAGGCTTTGCTAGCTATAGTATAATTATGAATCATTTTTCCTGTCCAACTAATTCCGTGCAACTCTAGTTTGAGGGTACATACCCCACATAGAGCATTCGCTTTCCATCACTAGCCTCCAGAAGCCCTACTCTGAGGTTGCACGGAAGTCTCCAAATCGTGAGGCAGCCACTGAGATGTTCAGGAAATTCAGGGGATAGGACGGTGAAACAAAACATCCTCAGGTTCCCCGACACTAGGACTGTACCTAAAGCGACCAGCTCAAAATCATTTCTCAAGAGAAGTGTTCATGAATGTATTTAATTTCGAAACTGTAAATGTCGAGAAGACGGGCAGCACTAAGGGATAGGAACGCCACATCCAATCGCACGCACTGAATAAGCATGCCGTTTAGAGAGGGCGTATACAGATGGTAGGCTGATCGACTGGCATGTGTTCGGTCTGTGCTCTACTTGATGGCACGCTCCCACCTACCAATGCTGCTCACCTTCGCGACATGTACCGTCGAAACAGTGTACCAATAAGGAGTAGATCTCCAGGACGGACAAGGCAATTTGACAGATGTTCATACTGTGACGAAAGGTGTTGCGAAGGACGTAAAGAACAACCCTCTTTGGCCCTGCATGGTAAGTTATGGGCTGGTCTCTATCCTATTCAACCTAATAGAAGATTCTGTTGACTTTGAACATCTCGCAATTGGCTTGATTTGCTTACTACGCCATGACTGTCTCAAGTTTGCTGCGTTGCTGCGCTACAACCGATGGTTCTTCACATGTCATCAATGAAAGAACGAAACGTCAATGACGATCGAGCATTCAAACTGAATTGAATAATTGTTCAGTATTAAACCATTCATATAGACAAATAGGCTCCAAACTGGGATGCTCGCAATGTATAAATAGACCCTTGAACAAAACAGAAGTGGAAAAAGTACCCTAGGAGTTTCGCATCAAGGTTAAACACGGGATAATAGCAGATTGTTCATTGAAAGAAGGATCTGGACAAGTAAATACGTCTACACTAGAAGGAAACTTCGGAGAGATCTATGCTTTTTTTCACTCTAACGGAGCTTGTAGCAATTAATAGGACAGTTTTGGCACTAGTCGATAATGTGGCCTACACGGGGAGGGAAAGACGCAGGTCAATTGAAACGCATCGAATAGGCGCGCCACCCAGAGGGGACGTGAACTGTTAGCGATCTGGGGCTGGATTCATCAACGACTTAGGTAACTTTAACGGGGAATTGTAAGCTTATCAAGCGATATGGTAAGCGATAAGGCGCGTTAAAAGCTCAGATAACGCGGCTTATCGCTCACCATACCGCTTGATAAGCCTACAATTCTCCGTTAAAGTACGTAAGTCGTTGATGATTTTGGCCCCTGATCGACAAACGTGTGCTAGGTCGATGCTCTGGCTAGTTGAGTGGTTTGCAAGTTCCCGCCCCCACATGTAGGCCACATTAGCGACCAGTACTATCGCTTCTATCTCATTTCAGCACCTAGTTCGAATTGTAAAGTTAAAAAGTCAAAAGAAGAGATGAAGAGAAAATGCAGACCACTAACCGTTCCGACTTCACCTTTGCTTGCTCATTCGCATTCGCATCTTGAAGGGAGCTGACAGAACATTTCGGCTCCATCATTACTTTTGTGGACATGGACCACTCCTAAAATTTATTCCAATAACAAGTCTATATGACAATGTGCTATAACAATTTCAGAACACGGAACAACCACAACATGTAAAAGCGGCGAATGGTGATTATCAATGACCAACAACGGTGCACATTTCTAGAAATCAAAACTGCAAGGCGGCTTAGAGCTCTTATCACCATCACCAAGAACAGGAGGTAGATGCAGTATGGACACATCGAATGAATTTCTCTTTTGGGTGAACACCAGGTCGGCTGGAGGACAATGAGTTCCCAAAGAGTATATCCTGGGTAGGCGCAGAATTCGGAAAAACCCATGATACTTTTCCAAACCCGACAATGCTTTCTGCTCCTCCTCAGAGATTGCAACAAGCTGGACGTAGGCATCCGCGGTTACGAACAGCTCGTCGGAAAGCTTCTTCAACATCGTCTCACTGGCCGATGTGGCCAGCAGCACCGTGTAAGAATTCCTCAGGAGCGGAAGTAGGCGTACGAGAAAGGCGGAGAAGCTTGAAGGGTCGCTCCAAACAGGCGATCCCAGGTGGTTTATAACAATCCTTAGAAGATTCTTGTCACGGCCTGGCGATCGGCTGTGGCGTTCGTTTCGGGTGAGGTTGGCTATATGCTGGTATACAGCCTCATACGACATCGGTCCACTATAGCGAAGCCTTTGGGAGGAGAAAGTGTTCACATCCAACGGCTTCCCAAGATCATAGCGACTTTTGTCTCCAATGGACGAGTTCACTTGTGGCTTGGCAGCGTATCGAAAAGCTATTCGCAGGTCATCAGGCTGAGGGTGAGACACAGACGAAGATTGGAAGGAGCTGGAAGTTGGCTGGGATTCGATCCTCGTTGGAACTCCGTTCCAAAGTTTCTCCCCGTCCTCTGGATCAAGCACCAGCACATCATGGCCAGAGTACAGCCCTTCGGCGATGAAGTACTTGGCCAAGCTCTCGGAGTATCCACGCGATTTCAGTTCGTCGACGCATAAGAACGCCGACACAGCCAGACCACCACCCAGGAGAGCGTCCACGGCCGGACATCCACAGGACGTCTCCAAGCAGCGGCTCTTCAGCGCGCATCCCTTCAGTGGGGCGACGTCATTCAGGTTCATCAGATCTGAAAGCGTAAGGACTGCTGTGATTCTCAAGAAGGAAAACGGAAAGTGCTGTCTTGTAAACAAACAATTTTCGGTGCAATCCTAGTTGTTCGTAGCCACGCTTAAACGATTTCATAAGAAATGTGTTCAGTATTGAAATGTACTGAACTTACTCATTCCTTAGAAAACTGCTCTAACGAAATCGAAGTAGTAGAGAGAACATGAGAATATACGACATTGGATAGATCGGGACGTTTGCAAATGATTAGGCCTCCCTTGCTAGATTTGCACCGAAAATGATCCTTTTTAGAATTCCCTCTCCCGACTAAGAACTCGGAAACTGAGTCTATCTGGACAACCAGGTTGGTGTAGTTTACTTATTTCTACACGTTGCTGCCCATTCATTGTGTTTCGCTATGTCGGGAAAACGTTTAAGAGCGGCCACCACCAACTAGGATTGCACCCAATTTTCACGTGAAATTGAACAATTTTCGAATCAAACTCTTATGAGCAAGCTTGACTCCTTTGAAATCAAACTGAACATCTTCCAAATCAAAACGAGCGCCTTCCAGATTAAGCTACACTCCAACAAGGTTAGAAAAACTTTTCGTCCAAAGGAAAGTTAGTATAACTTTATGAGAAAAATTTTTAAATCACCTGCACCAATAAGTGAATACACTGGAATTTTAGTAAAATTTTGTTCTGCAAGGAGAAATAATGAATTAAAATTTGTCTCTAAGCGTAAGAAAGCAACAATCACTCAGTGCATTAAACGAAGAGATCGCGCCACCTAATCGACTAGAGCGTCGCAGCTTTTGTTAGACTGGTAGCAAAAACTGCGCGCGAAGTAACACAGATATAATGGTACAATAATAACAGCTCTAAAAGACACACGCCATTCTCATACCCCTGTTTCAGGTAAGCAACACCTACAGTATCAACCAAATAAAAACTGCGCCTATCTATTCGAGTGCATGGCGCGATCTCTTCTTTTAATATACTAAATATTCGTTGCCCTCCTGCGCTTAAGGCAACACTTATTCATTATTTTTCCAAAAATATTTTTTTTATAAAATTTCAAATGGCGTGTTCCGTTATTGGGGGAGGTGAATTTGAAATTTTCAAAGAAAGCTATACTAGATTTCCTTAAACAAAAAGGCAATCTAACCATTTTGAAGGTATCTATTTTAATGTGGAGAAAGCTTATTACGATTCGAGAGATGTTAAGTTTGATTTCAAAAGTGGCACGCTTGCTTAAAATTGTTCAATTTGATTTGAAACGTGTTAGACGGACACCGGAGTAGCCGATGTGCCTACCAAGCCATTTTATGACCCCAAATTACCTCGGAGGACAAGTGAACTCAATTTTGGCTCCAATGTGCATATGGCTTAGGTCGAGAAAAGATGTCGAAACGATGTACACATTCTAAGGCAGCGAGACAGCAGTGATCCAAGACCACGAAGAGGACGTAGAGCAGGTCATTCCTTCTGTCCCATGCTACAGCAATCATCCGGACACTAGGAACTGGGATGAAAATGATGCCCAACAAGGAAACCAGAAAGCAATTGGGATTCTAATACTGCAGGGCGACAATGTCAGCAAGGAATTCTGGCCTTTCTAACAGTGAACACCGAAGACACACATTGTCCGTTCGTCGAAAACTGGGTAAGCCGTTAGCTAATACGATTCGTACACCCTTGAATAACAGTCGGAAACAAAATTGGTCCGGAAGCACGTTTAGAACTCAGTGTGTCCCCCCCCCCCCCCGTATTGCGTAGTTTGTCCTAGTTTGAATCAAGGATATTGTATGACATTTGAGATATCGGGAATGGACAGTCCTTCTGTCCGAGACAAGAGACACGGGTTGAAGACTTTAAGAAAACCAACCATCGCCCTCCTTAAGAAAAACAATCGTCGGCTTGGATATTTTCGATATACAGCCTATGGTAGAACCGAATATTGCGCTTTCCTAGCGGAGGCTCACCACCACACTGGACTGTGCTAGAAAGGTGAACCCTAGTATGAAAAAAGAGAAGAAAAGCTCATGGTCCACGCCCTCCCCCCTCCCCACTCGTATTCCGCCAGGATCCTACACTGTAAGTGCGTTTTGATGAACAAAAAAGTGGCACGTAAGATACTTAGAGCATTTTCATAGCACCTGAGAATTCCCAGCATAATCGCAAGCATAATAAAACGCGATAACCTAGAATATAGCATCTTTTGTGGTACTCTGTGGCTCTTATCCTCCCGATCTGATCTCTGCTGTGTTGGAGCTGATATTGCATTTATTTCGTTCAATAAAACAGCCTCTGCCCTGAGTCTTATTTTCCTCGCGGGTTTCGAGAGAGAATTTGTCGCGAAAACATCAGGACGACCGCCGTGCGACGAGAACATCGTTGATCGACAGGGGAAAATAGAAGCAAGTGATTGATCACCTCAGCAGGGTCCATACCTCGAGATCAATAACTGCTATTCCAGCAAATGAACCCACGTCGTATTGTATGGAGAATTTTTCGAATTGAATTAAATTCAAAAATTTTGCGTTGACCGCCGATTTCAAGTGTTGATTCCGCAATTGCGGCAACCTGGATCACCTTTGCCTTGACGAAACAGGTGGTTGTACTACTACAGCTCTTGCGAACGTGCTGAAGAGTTCTTTTCGTACTACACCGAGGGATATTGATTAAAAAAGAAGAGCTTGGTGGTGAAAGCAAGGAAAACCATGGACGCAGTCCTAGTTCGGAGAAATCAGTCCAAATTGGGGGCAATTTTCGATTTTCTCTTCTCCCTGCTGGCACTAGTCATATCCTGAAGTTGAACGAGATTCTTCGGACCATACGGCTGCTGGTGAGCTTTCGAGCAAATTCAGTGAGGGGACAGCGAGGCGAAAAACCACGCAAACAATGACTGCACCGATAATAGACATCTCGACAACGTCAAGCGCTGTCACGCAGGGAAGCAAGATACAATGACTACCAAGCGTCTGTGAAACTACCCCAAAGATTTTCAACAAGCTCTGCATGACCAAACACGAACTTCATCCCTGTGCTCCATCTATCAAATAGCACAGGCACAGGGGTGAGTTAGTTTTTGCTATGGGCCACTGGGCGGTCTAAAGATTGCAAAAAAGCACTCGAGACTAAATCGCCAAGTGTAGCGATGAGTTGTCCGTCTAAAATTGGACGAGTTGTCTCACAGTACCCAGGCGATCGTTGCGGGTCACTTGCTGCATTAGCTCGCTAACCGATAAGGTGCGCTCGCTCCGTGATGAGACCGTCGGTGGAATTCCTAGCTCGGCGCAAATAGGGTCCGGGGGGGGGGGGGGGGGATCACCCTATAAAAAGTGTCACCAACGAAAAAAACGAGACAAGACACACTGATAGTAAGGAGAACAAACAATGCTGTAGCTCTGTTCTGTGCTCTCCTCCGCCTACGCGGAGGAGAGCAGCCCTTAGCTCTTCTTACCCCTTACCCTTAGTTCTTCTTATGCTTTTTTTTGTGAGCACCGGTAGAGCTCCACCACTCTACTTCCGTCCCAATACGTTTGAACCACCGCTCTATGCATATCATTGCATTCAAGGCCACTATACCCAAGACCAGCACCATCCTGGCCACCTGTGTGATGGACCATCTACTCAATCGAGGTAGTCTAGCAGCCCCCATAAAATGAGGTAGGTACTGGGCTATCGAAGAAATTCAGGAGAACGAATGATGAAGTATAGCCCTTCTCGCCCTTCAACAAACTAGGATTGCACTAGCATTTAAGGGAGGATTCGCAGTTCAACTTCGGACGGCACCGCCTCGTAAAAGCTGAGAATATCGATCTCATCGCTTTCTATTAATCGATATTGGTGGCTCTCATGACAGTGGCCCACTCATGCGGTTTAGGTACAAATATGTCAGTCTGGAGTCTCGTCAGAGGTCAAAACGGAAGTCAAACTTAAGCCTGATGCGTGAAATAGGAGCTTCCTCAAAAATCCAGACGGAGCCAAAACGTGTGTCTCGCCCCTCGAAAGTAACTTGTCGCCCTACCTGCGCTATATAGAGGGCTATCCTACGAACAGTTGTGTCCTACTCAATTATCGTGTCTTATTAATCATTTGCACGTTTAGTTTTGCCCGTCTTTAAAGACAATGGATCGCTTGTCACTATTCATAGCATCGAAAGCATTGTGTGCATAACTCGTAAGCAGGAGATACAAAAGATATGTGCAGTTCGAGAAACTTCTGTATCCAAACCATACGATAGAACACCCCACAACGCTTGAAAGCTGTCCAACGGGAAGAACAACAAATTAGCTCCAAAACGGGAAACAATTATACCGCGAAGAATGCTATGAGCCACAACCAACATGTTAATAAATAGCCGTACGAAAAACAATTATCAAACACAAAGGAGACGAAGAAGATCCAGCTCATAATCCCAGCAGACCACAGTAGGCCACAATTAGCTCAAATAAAACGAACGAATGCTGAAGTAGCGGGCGTCGAACTGCAAAGGTCAGACGGCGGAACAAACTGCAAGTTTCCTACGAATTATGGAGAAAGGGAGTATACAGAGTTACTTATTAATAGCATTGCACTAGAAGCCAGACACCTCATTCGGGAATCACTGGTTTACTACACAACCGGTGGCTGCGAGATGATTACAAGATCGTCACCTAGACACATAAGAGGCGGCAACTACACTGGAGATATAGGTGGATGTGCATAGGGTCGGTGCGATGAATTGCAGCCGCGTTGAGATGATGCGTCCAGGGGTCCTGCGACCACGAATCAACACCAGCACGAACCGTCTTCCGTGACGATCTGGCGCTGCTTGATTGGATCCATATTCACGATGGTCGCTAAACGATTAATTAATCCGTGCTATATTTCTCCCTAGATGTTATGACAAGAACGCAATATTACTATTAAAATGTTGGAACATGAAGAAAACTTGAAGCTGAGACGAAAAATCTCATACAGCATGGCTGAAACGTTGGCAAGGCGTAGTGATACGTAATAGCAGAATTTCACGATTCTAATATGCTTCTCCAAAATACGTTACTGAGAAACTCAAGAAAAAAAGGTCCGATTAAACAGGCACTGTCGCACTTTTGAAGGATAACTCCTTGAACTGTACGAACTATTACTCCAGCTTATAGCGCACTCCTTTATGAATCTAAATATTTGAAACCCTTCATGAGTTCTATCAAAACACTTCTGATTCTATCTGGTACTCTATTATGTTGGTTACATCATGTCTTGAAACTTTCAATGGATTTCACTTACACAAACAGCCAACGACTTTATCGATCCTTTTCGTCGACGCAAACGCAAATTTCAACAATTTCCGGCGCAAAATGTATTACTAGTTCGATTTCTGGTATATATCTTACTGAACAATCATTTTATGCAATCATCTGAAGATCTTCCAACAGTTCACAGACAGTGTAAAGCCGCAGAATGGTTTCAACAAACACATTACGTGATTATCAGCAGAAATTCTTGCCCTGAATGCTAATGTCCAGTAGTAGAAAATGAAAGTAATACAAGTGACGTAGACTTTTATTAGGAAGCGGCTTCGCAAATGTTGCCTACGAAAACTCTTGTTGTAATATCCCCGTAGAATCGACAGCAAGCTGCTGTTTTGTTTTCTCGTGTACTTCACGGGTTCAAGAGCTAAGAAACAGCCGTACATATGTAGAAAAGACCGCCAGATTGTCGCAACCCTTAATGACACCATTCCTGCGTGAAAAAGCAAAAATGCAAGCGGCCACTTTTATATTGAGAGAAACGCAGACTGCGTCTGCTTGTACATTAATCTTTACTTTAGCGCTTCTTTTCCTCATATTATTGAATGACTATGATGTTGCACATGACTTTGAAAGTTAAGTAATGATAGTAGATTTGTCACTTTTGTTGGTGGCACCTCCAAAGACGGGAAAGCACTTGGAGAAATTAAGAAGGGAAGGGACACAAATCACTGCGTGCTTCATAAATTGAATATCCTCCGATAACCTTCCAGGTCCTTAGTGTGTCAGTCGCTTTGTTGCTATTGGATGTATGCATTCTATAATGTATAAGCGACATGGCTCTTTTAACCTGAAGAAATGCTTAAGGCCCGAAAGGTCGTCAAAAATGATTCAACTACGTCGAGGTTCACTACTATGGTAACGAAGATAAAGACATGAAGCTCAGGGAACAATTGTCTTAATGAATATCCCTCGCTGAATAGATTGCGACCTTAATAAAATAGATTTCGTACAATAATCCGCTACAACGAGTGGACATTTGGGGAGAAATAAGCCTCTGAAAACCTTCTAAAACTCTGCAGGCAAAGCAAACTGTCGCGAAGGTTTCAAATTCCAGCGCATGTCCCGCTCCGTGTGATCTTCATTGTATTTCTCGTGTATGTTGATGTCTAAGATAGCAGAAAAAGTGCCCGCATCAATCGTAGGGTTCCAAAGAAGAGCCTGCGCGATTGCTACGGGAGTGATACGGCTCTCGGCATAAGAGCCGCCGGAGCACGAAGAAATAGTGTGCACACTTTGTCCGATAAGTGTGCACACTATTTCTTCGTACTTTGTCCGATAATAAACTATTGGACTACTAGAGTGTGTAAACCAAGAACGAGAACCAAGCCCAAAAACAGAACCCATCATAGGTTCAAAGAGCACAGCCCTACCACAGGTTCAGCGCAGGACTTTTACATCATGAGTGAATCAATGGTGTCTGTGACTCGCAAGGCATCACAAGAGAAATGCTAACGCTGACAATGTTTGTTTTATACAGCAACGTCTTACATCCGCTAGAATACTAAGAACCGAATGAAAAGATCGAATTTAGGCATCACAAACGGACATAATTCAAAACACGATCATTTTAAAGGATACCTTAACAAGCGTAGAGAGGGCGTTTCAAAACTGCTTGTAGGACTGGCTTGGTCAGACCCGTTTCACGACTCTAAGCATGAGGAAAACAAAAGCACGAACTATTACGCCTCGCGTGGTCGAGTGGTAACTAAAGCGAAAAGCAATGAACTCCATAGGATGCATGGACCTGTCCCAATGGGGGCGGGAGTGTCCTTCGCGACAATGCGTTTTTTGCCTACCCGTCGCATCCGAAAATGTTATTAGAAAATATGTTCGTGAATGAAACTGAACCAAGAGACCGCATCGCCTACTGATTAGCCATAGTGATCGAAACTGAGGTTGTTCTAGAAAATAAATATCACGTTTTCGTCTAGCATCGCCCAATGCTGCCTCATGCGGCAAACGTGCGTCGCACAGCATTGTCGGACATTGTCGCGGAAGGGTTAAATGAACACAAGCAGGGTGGGCTAACGTCCGAAAGTGTAAACAAGGTCGTCCCTCGGTTAATTTGGTGTATCATCGGCACTTGGCGACTTACACTCCTACCACACCTGCAAAACATATTGAAGCGTTTGCCATCGTTGCTCAATAGAAATTCCCCTCCCCACTAGGATAGATCCAAATGCGCTATATACAATGTACACTACCATCGATGATTGAGGAAAATGAGAGGATAGTAGGATCCTATTTACTCCATAAACAACCATTCAATTCATTTCAGTGTATCAAATTCGTTTAGTCGTAATAGTTCCATAGCAAGTTTTACCGCAACAAAAAGTTAGAAAGGAAAAGTGCCTCTAACGTTAAATGATGACTTACTGCTGTCGATGCGGTCGTCTTCTTTTATTATTCCTGGTAGAGCTCCAGCAATACGGCGGAAAAGCTGAAAACAACACACCTAGCACATATCTAGTGTCTATAAATCCAATAGAATCCCAATAGAAAGAGTAGAATTAACAAATTTAAGTAAATCACTGTCAAAATGTGAAAGGCATAAGACCGTGTTTCGGTGGCCAGAACGCAGATAAGAGCAGAGTTCATTATCTATAAATGCCTGAATGAATTCAATTTGTTGTTTGCAAAAATGACAATTGTCTTCTTATTTTGCCTAAATTGGGGCAGTCAATTTGAGAACCGTTGCATTGTTGCGTCGAAGGTAGCTTTTATTGGTGCTTTAAATACTTTTTTTCTGGATTTGATTATGAATCCTATGCATATGAGCATGCAAAAATAAATAGGCTTTAAATAAATAGACGAGTTTAATTAAACACTGTCTCCATCCGACTTTCTATGACATAAGCTAAAACGAAAAACGTGAACTCAACAAAGGTCGAATAAATAAGCATATTCATTGAAATTCTTAACAGTAGTATAGCTGCATCATAAGGAGATCACATTACTTTTCTTTTTACGCGTGCGCTCCATGTATTCACGGCCTGAATAAATAAATAAAATAGGAAGCATGAAAGGGAATACCATAAGCTTTGAACAAGCTGGATAAACCAAACCCATAGCTCCTAAACGCCTCAGCCATGTGTTTTGGCTCAATTAGTTTTTATTTTCTCGGGGGCGCGTGTAGCGCAGTCGGAGGCGGCACGACTGTCATGTGCACCCGATACCAGGTTCCTGGTTCGGATTTCCCGCCCAGGCCGACCAAGCCTTCCATCCCTCCGGGGTCGGTGAATTGGTACCAGACTTGTCTGGGAAGGATAAAGCGCTGACTGGTTCATCGGCTGGCCACCGCAGGTCATTGTATGGCCAAACACGCATTCAACTCGCCTCCACTACATCCCGTACAAGTAGAATGCGCTGGCGCATCCCAGGAGGGTTTGAATAACGCCGTCCTTTATCCTTTATCCTTTCTCGGGGTTCTTTTGAACATACATGCCATACGCAAATGGATTTCACGCAGAACTCGCATTGAATTAGTCGATGACCACTACACCCATTGTGTTACCACTGAAATCGTTTTGTAGAAGACTGGTGCTGAATGACGCAACGGGGTCATAAAAAGAATGCGGACATTCTTGTGCCATCAGCTACAAAACCCTTTTTTTACGCTTCAAAATACTCTAGTGCCTTAGTCCTGAATTTACGAACATCTGCGCCGATATAGGCACCGCTTGACCGCTACATTGCAAAAAGGCGTTCAAGCAAAATCCAAGCGAGCAATCAAACAGCGCAAGAGCAAAGCTGGTTCATCAATTGGGAATGGAATTTCCGCTGTTATTTTCGACTTAAATAACTGCTGTATTAATTTCGCTAGACGCCAGTGAAGAAAGCCTGCAACTGATTTTTTTTTCATGCGTAAAAAAGCCCGCGTCCCCAGGGCTGTGATGCAAACGATGCTGCCTCAATGAAATAAAAGCAAAAAGCGAAAAAAAGATAAAAAAAGAATGCAAAACGCATGCAAAGACAAACAGGCTGGCTAAACTACCTGCTTCACGTTGTATCCTGCCTTCGCCGATGTTTCGATGAACATGACGTTGAGTTCGTTAGCTTTGTGCTGTCCTTCCTCCGTGGAGACTTGCCTGAAAATAACGTCAATAGTGGCCACTTCATTTGAATGAAAGCTGATGGGCACACTTTGCTGCACTCACCTCTTGTCCCCCAGATCCGTTTTGTTGCCTACAAGCATGATGATAACATCGCTACCCCTCTCTGTACGTACATCATCTATCCACTTCGACGTCTGGTGGAATGAATTCGCATCTGAAATGAGATGGAAGATGGAACACAAATCCCTTCCAGTTACTGACTAAATAAATAAACATGGAACGTTGAATATATCGTAGCTTCACGAAACCTAAGCAGAAAAGCGAAACAAATACTTACTCGTAATGTCGTAAACTACTACGGCAACCGTCGAATCTCTGATATACGAAGGAATCAGCGACCTGAACCGCTCTTGTCCAGCTGTATCCCAAAGTTGGAGACGTACCTAAGACGACAAGGAGAATAAGAAGCGCCTTTGAAGCAAACGAGAGCTTGAAGTCACGTACCGTCTTGTCCTCCAAATACATGGTCTTGCTCAAGAAATCGATTCCTATCGTGGCCTGGTAGGTGTTGTCAAAGGAATCGTACATGAATCGAGTGATCAACGACGTTTTTCCAACTGAACAGATGGGCATTGCTGTTAACACTAGAAACGTCTGTGAAAAGGTTATGCCTTAGTTCTATGCGTTTCAACACCCTACGACTCAATCTAACCTTTGTATTGCAATTATGGGCGATTCAGCGCGTTGATAAAGAATTTGTTCGTGCGCAGCTGTCGATGATTCGAAAAGCATGTACCGCTTTTCTTTCAGCAACAGTGAAGGCTGCTTTGCGAACTTCACGTATTAGGAAACAAACCCGTTTATGAAAAGAACAGTGCCTTTAAGCATGCTGTGGACGGTGTGCACCTTCTCTTTCGGTTAAACTTGAGTATATATTTGTCTATGAAGTTATTTTAAAGCTATCAGTGGTTCAAGTGCTTTATTTATTTACCAGTCGTTCAGCGGCCTAGCGGCCGCCTCCGACTGGTTGGGGGCTTCGCCCCCAAACCCCGAGAAGAGAACATTCCGACCATCTTCTTTTCCCAACTTTTAGACCTTCATACCTCAAAAACAAACTTCAGATTCGTGTTCAGCGACCTCGATTACCCCCAGGGCCGAAGTTTAGCGCCGCTTGAACGCCATCCTCAAAAAATCGATAATATCGATCCACATCGATTGGTCGACTTCAAATTCGAGTTCAGCGACCTCGATTACCCCCACGGCCAAAGTTTCGCGCCACTTGAGCGCCATCCTCAAAAAATCGATAATATCGATCCACATCGATTGGTCGACTTCAAATTCGAGTTCAGCGACCTCGATTACCCCCACGGCCAAAGTTTCGCGCCACTTGAGCGCCATCCTCAAAAAATCGATAATATCGATCGATATCGATTGGTCGACTTCAAATTCGAGTTCAGCGACCTCGATTACCCCCAGGGCCAAAGTTTCGCGTCACTTGAACGCCATCCTCAAAAAATCGATAATATCGATCCACATCGATTGGTCGACTTCAAATTCGAGTTCAGCGACCTCGATTACCCCCACGGCCAAAGTTTCGCGCCACTTGAGCGCCATCCTCAAAAAATCGATAATATCGATCGATATCGATTGGTCGACTTCAAATTCGAGTTCAGCGACCTCGATTACCCCCAGGGCCAAAGTTTCGCGTCACTTGAGCGCCATCCTCAAAAAATCGATAATATCGATCGATATCGATTGGTCGACTTCAGATTCGTGTTCAGCGACCTCGATTACCCCCAGGACCGAAGTTTCGCGCCACTTGAGCGCCATCCTCAAAAAATCGATAATATCGATCGATATCGATTGGTCGACTTCAGATTCGTGTTCAGCGACCTCGATTACCCCCAGGGATAAAGTTTCGTGCCTCCCGAACGACATCCTCAAAAAATCGATAATATCGATCGATATCGATTGGTCGACTTCAGATTCGTGTTCAGCGACCTCGATTACCCCCAGGGCTAAAGTTTCGTGCCTCCCGAACGACATCCTCAAAAAATCGATAATATCGATCGATATCGATTGGTCGACTTCAGATTCGTGTTCAGCGACCTCGATTACCCCCAGGACCGAAGTTTCGCGCCACTTGAGCGCCATCCTCAAAAAATCGATAATATCGATCGATATCGATTGGTCGACTTCAGATTCGTGTTCAGCGACCTCGATTACCCCCAGGACCGAAGTTTCGCGCCACTTGAGCGCCATCCTCAAAAAATCGATAATATCGATCGATATCGATTGGTCGACTTCAGATTCGTGTTCAGCGACCTCGATTACCCCCAGGGCTGAAGTTTCGTGCCGCCGACGTGTTCGGCACGTCTGCGGCTCGCCATGCACGGTTGCCGACGTGTTTGGCACGTCTACGGCTCGCCATGCATGGTTGCCGACGTGTTTGGCACGTCTACGGCTCGCCATGCACGGTTGCCGACGTGCTCGGCACGTCTACGGCTCGCCATGCAGGGTTGCCGACGTGTTTGGCACGTCTACGGCTCGCCATGCACGGTTGCCGACGTGCTCGGCACGTCTACGGCTCGCCATGCACGGTTGCCGACGTGCTCGGCACGTCTACGGCTCGCCATGCATGGTTGCCGACGTGTTTGGCACGTCTACGGCTCGCCATGCATGGTTGCCGACGTGTTCGGCACGTCTACGGCTCGCCATGCACGGTTGCCGACGTGCTCGGCACGTCTACGGCTCGCCATGCAGGGTTGCCGACGTGTTTGGCACGTCTACGGCTCGCCATGCACGGTTGCCGACGTGCTCGGCACGTCTACGGCTCGCCATGCATGGTTGCGGACGTGTTTGGCACGTCTACGGCTCGCCATGCACGGTTGCCGACGTGCTCGGTACCTCTCCGGCTCGCCATGCACGGTTCTCGACGTGTTCGGCTGCCGCGCCCCAACTCAGTGGGACGGACGGACGGACGGTGTGACACACACACACAGTGACACACGCTTGCTCCTTTATATATAGTAGGATTTACTATTTACTTCAGTATTATTACTTCATATAAATAGTAGGATGTTAGCTTCTGTGCGTACGTAGAAGGTTCTGTTGAGTCCACTGGGAGATAACATGCAGGGGTCGGATTCATCAACGACTTAAATAACCTTAACAGAGAATTCACAGCGGAAAACTCAGATAACGCGGCTTATCAAGCGATATGGTGAGCGGTAAGCCGCGTTATCTAAGTTATCCGCTGTGAATTCTCTGTTAAAGTTATATAAGTCGTTGATGAATCCGACCCCTGGAGAGGGAGAAGAGCCGCAAGATGTGATCAGATTTTACACAGCTGCGTTAAATAACTTCTGAGTTCCTTGCCCACGAAGGAACCACATCAGGAACGATGGAATGAAGAAATTTTGCCCAGAATGGCTATAGCATGAATAAAAGAACGGATAACGTGCAAACTTTAGAAAGTAAACCTATGTGTAAACTTTCTGCTTTTGATCAGCCATCAGCACGTTTCAAACATACAAAGCAGTAGTTATTACACTGGGGGAGCTCTATGAGACTCCCTAGAGTCAATCGATAACAGAAGCTATTCTTACGATCTATCCTTACAGATAGAAAATTTGGTTCCCGTCCAAACCAACCAACCGCTCCATTACTTTGGAGCAGATGGATTGTTATCCAACTAAATAGTGAATAAGTAAAACGGCCTGCCAATCCGCTGGCCATAAGAAATCACTGCATACGTTAGAAATACACATTCAAAATAAGTGTAACATATCTTATAGAAGTATAACACATGGCGCATCCGTCAAGAAACCTGATTAACACTGATCTTGCACTTTTACCTTCTCACCGATTGACCTGCTAATTGGCCACTGTGGAAAAACGATTTCCCTGGAATAACTACGAAATTGGAATGCATGTGGTCTGCTTATGAACATCTTCTGTTGTCCCAGTTGAATTAGTGCCGCTATCAAAAAAGAAACTCAAAAACATGAACTGACAAACACCCATACGATGTGACATTGGGTTGTTCGTAGGCCGGCCTGTCACCAGGGCCTGTCGCCTGCATTCGAATGTCCGTGCTTGGCATACCTCGCAGAAGCGGGCAGTTTCCAGTGGCACCACGAGGAGGAACGGACATCGCCACCAGCGGCAGCAGGAACCTCGACGGAGTTTCCCATCTCTGTTGGGGTGTACCAAGGATCTGCGCTTTCCCCACTCCTCTTTGTTGTCGTCATGGATGCCATCACACGAGATCTTCAGAAGCCCGTCCCTTGGACGTTGCTTTATGCTGATGACGTGATGCTCGCCTGCGAAGACAGAGGTGAGCTCGAGCGAGAGGTGCAAGCTTGGTGCGACCGCCTGGCCATGTTCGGACTCAAATTGAACGTCAAGAAGACCAAGTACCTAACGACTGACGTAAACGAGTCCGGCTCCATTGAGATTAACGGTACTGAGGTTGCACGCACTTCGGTATTTAAATACTTAGGGTCAGCAATAGCCTCTGATGGCAGTCTGATGGTTGAAGTGAACTCACGCGTTAGTGCAGCTTGGTCGAAGTGGCGCTCGTTGACTGGAGTACTCTGCGACAAGAAGATGCCAGAGCGCTTAAAGTCGAAGATCTACAAAACTGTCGTCCGGCCGGTAGCGATGTATGGAGCTGAGTGTTGGCCTGCGACAAAGGAAACGGAAAGTCGTCTCAGCGTAATGGAAACGAAGACGCTGCGCTGGATGGCTGGAGTCACGCGTCTGGACCGCATCCGAAACGATGCCATTCGGCAGAAGTTCGGTGTCGCGCCGATAGCTGACAAGATGCGAGAAGCTCGCCTGCGATGGTACGGCCACGTTCTGCGTGGAAAGGAAGACAGCGTCCGTAAGATAGGCCTTAACTTTGAAGTTTCTGGAAAGCGGCTTAGAGGGCGCCCGAAGCAGCGCTGGGCTGATACGTTACACACGGACATGAAAGTAGCTGGTGTCCACTCTGATCTAACACGGGATCGGGAACGATGGCGACATGGCACCAGAAAAGCGGACCCCGCCATGAAGAGGGACAAACGCTGAAGAAGAAGAAGAAGAAGAAGAAGAAGAAGAAGAAGAAGAAGAAGAAGAAGAAGAAGAAGAAGAAGAAGAAGAAGAAGAAGAAGAAGAAGAAGAAGAAGAAGAAGAAGAAGAAGAATCAAAAAAAGAAATCACACAGAACTGCAACGTTTTTCATTACAAAGTGATAAGTTCGCAAAAAAGTTTTTAAAAGCTATTATTCCCTCAAGTAAAAGTAAAAAATTAAAAGCAAAGTCTAACCATAAGTAAAAAACGAGGCAATCTCACTAACTACAGAAGTTCGGTTTTCTCTATTTGTCCTTGACAAAAATGTTCCTGTTCTTTCCCCTATTTATAACCTCGCTGTGGCACTTTACAGAAGCCCTGTGAACTCCGATCACTAAAAGGGTTCCATCGCAACTGCGATCAAAGCCAACCCACTTAAACGGTAAAACGACAACGCATACAAAGGCCGGAGGTGATCTACTCTTCTTGGGTTGCGCCACACATTGCATCTCAGACACGAGTGATATCGTGGATTATTCAGAGTTTGGAAGCGTATCCTCCCTAGTGACAACGCTGGCCAGCCAATGGAAAATTTAGTTCTTAATCCGCGCCTGGTACTAATTTGGTACTAATTTAACACTGACGACAACGCGTATTCGCATGTCTGACGGAGATCAATCGAATTTTTGCAACGTCCAAAGTTGCTTGTTAATTGAGGCCATCACTTGTCGAGAAGCTCAATAAATCAGTAAACAAAGAATATTTTGCACCGTTCTCTTCTAAAGATGAAGCACACATGACTCAAAAAAGGTCCTTCGAAAGATTTGACTCCAACTATAAAAACAAGTCACAAGATTGTGACAAGACGTCGTGTCACACGGTCGCCAAGGTGTTAATGACCACAGGGGACCAAAACTTGGTTGACATGAGCTGTCGCGAATGCGATGGTTCGCTCCCTTATATTCAAACTCCCGCGGGCTGCCGTATCCGCTCGGGACCCCGATGAGGCGCTCCCGAGACTCGGCCTGCCCGCGCACGCTATTGGTCGGCGGGGACCGCGGTGCGCCGCCCCCCGCCCGGCTCATTCTATACTTCGGTCGACACGTCGAGCGGCTGCGCGGGCGCGGCTCTGGGGGCGCCGCCATTGTGAGCCCGCTTCGTCAACATCCCGGGGATCTTCCGAGCGGAGCCTTGCCGCTCCTGACATCGCAATACAGCCGGCTGCAATACAGGGAGGACGGCAGCCTGGATGGGGCTCGCCTAGCCTCGGATAGCCACTACAGTTCTACCGGCCGGAGCGGCCTCTCCTATTCTATATTCTAGTATCTAGCTGCTATATTTATTATGGTCGTGTGGTGCTGGTGTATGGAATAAACCGTGGTTATATCTATGTTGTCCTGCACGAGACGAGGAAGGTGGTGAGTCTCCTATCAGTGTCTTATGGGTATTGGTATTGCTGTGTATATTTGCCGTTGTTGTTGCTAGTGGGTTAGTTAGGGCTTAGTGTTGTAGTTGGGTACCATGGGGTCGTCATGTAGTATTCAGGGGTTGTGTGTGCTCAATACAGTTCGGGTTCACCCGCGGCTGGTGCGTGGTGCGGGCGTGCGTCAATCCAGGCGCTGTCCAGCGCGATGGGAGAGAAGTCACCACGCGGGGCCCCCGTCTGCCAGGGAAGGGGGCGTGGCCTATTCACATCATGGGGTCCCCCGTATATCCCCCTGGGTCTTGGGTCTCCTGGTACCTCGTAGCACCACGGGGTGAATGGGGGACCACACTCAACAGGGCATGCTCCCTCGCGAGTGGGGCCACCGATTCGCAACATGAGCGCAAACTTTAACTAAAATCGACTCGAAGTTCTGCGCAAAATGAGCGCATCAGCCAGCTGCGTCATGAGCGCGCGAAAACTGACAGAGGTTCCCTTACATCATAACACAACACCTTGCAGCTGCCAGCTGAATAAGTATGGTAACTGAACCAATTGCGTAAGCAGTCATGGAAAATACTGGGGAATGAACTCAGCAAAATAACACTTATTGGCTTAGGGCCTGCTCATACTTCACGACAAGAGCGACTAGAGCTATAAGAGCGACTGGGGCGGCGGATGTAGTGTGGTGTACGTAAATAATTAAGGCCCCCACAGAGTTCTGCGGCAGCGCCGCGGCCCTATGCTTAACCATAGGGCAGAGACGCAGAGCTCGCCGCCGGCGGCGACCCTGCCCTATCCTTAACCATAGCGGCGAGCGGCGTTGCCGCAGATCTCTGCGGGGCCTTTTACGCATTTCACATTACATTCTCGCGGACGGAGTGTGGAGTACGCAATTACTTACGTACACCACACTATGTCCGTCGCCCCAGTCGCTCTTGTCCCGAAGTATGAACAGGTCCTTAGGTAACCTACGAAATAGCTAAAAAAAGAAACTCAGAATAGTTGTGTGATTATGTGCTGCTCGAAAAAAGAACAACGCTAGTCTACATAATGAAAACTGCCAACTACAAACATAATATCTCACCACTTTGCTCTCCCAGAAAGACAAGCTTGAACTTCTTTAGTGGATTCCCAAAATCGGATGCCATGACTCAAGACGATGCCTGAAATAAAAAGGTTTAAGTCAGAAAACAAGATCATTAGGCCATTAATATCACAACGATCAACGTAACATTAGAGTTCATTGAGCATACATGGATTTGCTCTACACAGTTGTTTGACCAGGCCACTTTTTTAACCGACAATTTGCCGGAAAAACTCCTCTCACAGGTGGATAGAGCAAGCCCACTCTGGTAAAGACTCTGTCTCACAGAACACTCCACAAAACCTCATCGAACTGGGCTGAGTTGCTCTTTCGACAAGTATGGTTGGCATATTGCAACTCCGGAGGGGAGGGCTGTCAATGCTGTCTGTCTGCACGATAATAATAAAAAAGAAACATGCGAAGAGAAACATGAACATGCGAAGATAACATACCAATTTAACCTGCACATGATTTCACATTCGAGCACGGCACTTTATATCTTCGATTCATTGCCAGGCAGTATCCCCTCCGATTTTTTCCAACAAAGTTACATCTTCGGTACTTACTACATACTTTTTTGCAAAATATAGCTGTAGATCAGAAATTCCCCACTGTTCTCTGGACACACACAAACCCTTTTCCCTATTCTTCACCTTCTTCAGCGTTTGTCCTGCTTAGTGGTGGGGTCCGAAGCCTGGTGTGTTGGTGCCACTTCTCCCAGTCAAATTCCTGATCGGGGTGTATCCCAGCTCGCTTCAAGTCCGTGTACAGCGTATCAAGATAGCGCAGCTTTGGTCTCCCTCGTGGCCACTTTCCGGACACCTCATGGTTAGGACCAGTCGTTCGAACAGTGTCACCTTTTGCGCGAAGAACGTCGCCGTACCACCTCAGACGAGCTTCGTGCAGCTTCTCAACTATCGAAGTGACACCGAGCCTCTGCCGAATGGAGTCGTTGCGTCCTCGGTCCAAACCCCTAACTCCGCAACCGCAGCATCTTCGTTCCCATTACGCTGAGGCGCCTTTCAATTTCTTTAGCCAGGGGCCAGCTCTCAGCTCCGTAAGTAGCTACTGACTAGACGACTGCTCTGCAGATCTTCGACTTGAGGCGCTATGATGTTTTCATGTCGCCAGCACTACCGACAGAGAGCACCATTTGGACCAAGCTGCACTCACGCGTGAGTTCACTTCAACGAGTGCACTACCACCGGGCGCCTCGTTCTTTTCGACGTTAAGTTTGAGTCCAAATTTCTCCAAGCGACAGCACCAAAGTTGAGCCTGCCGCTGGGGTTCAATCTTATCTTTGCAAGCGAGCATTACACCATTAGCATAAAGCAACGTCCATGTAGCAGCCTGCTCAAGATCGCGTGATATGGCATTCGTCGTTCACGATGAAGAGCAGTGGGAGAGCGAAGGCCCTTGATGTACTCCGAAAGAGATGGGAAACTCCATCGACGTACCTGGTGGCGCTTGCACTCTGCTGGGGCCGGATTCATCAACGACCTACAGCGATTTAACAGAGAAAATTACAGCCGAAATCCCTGATAGTGCGGCTAATCAAGCGATATGATGAGCGATAAGTCACGTTGTCCGAGTTTTCCGCTGTGAATTCTCTGTTAAAGTTATGTAAGTCGTTGATGAGTCCAACCCCTGGTCGGACAATAGTAGAGTAACCGTACCCACTCAATAAGCTCTTCAGGAACGTTATACCCTCTGCTCTATAAAAACCTTTTTTCTTGAGGGTGGTGTTGTAGGGAAGGAAAGCAAAGCCACCACTGCACTCCTGCGAGTGAAGTGCTCGAAACGAGGGGGGAGGGGGGGGGGGGGAGAAAATGTATTCTCGGCCAGATAACCTCGCTCTGTCCTCGAACCTTGCCCTCGCGACCAAGAATCACTCGCGGCAGAGAAACGTTTCGATGGCTGAGTTGAGGTCAGAAAGGGCCGCCCATAAGGATCTAGTCGGACCAGTAACGTCTTTACAATATAGGAGTCCATTGGTCACAAAGTCAAAACCGTAGGATAGGTCGAGGAGCAAAGCGCTTGTGGTGATTCGAGATAAGGGGGAGAGGTCATTTCTGCCAGGTTTTGCGACCCCACGCTGAACTCAGCGTCTTTGTGAAAACAGTGCGTCATAGGAGAGATGGGGCTGAACAAACAAAGCCCTTTCATAGCCAACTTTCCGTGCCTTAAAGCTTTCGAACTTAGAGCTGCCCTGCTCCTTCGGACCAAGATAGCGCCAACGGCATAGAAGGGCTAGGAGTTGCAGTCCAAACGATACAAAAACAGCTTCAAGGGGGAGATTCGCCCCAAAAGACGAAAAACGGGGCCGCGGAAGACCCCCGCCGCGCTCTGTTTACGCCTAAAAGACGTGGTACGTGCAGCCACGCCGGCACACGTAAAAGCCGTCGCGATCAATAGCGCCGCCACGGGGCGCACAGTTCCCCGCCGACTTCCCCTATCTTCCCATCTGGCCCCGACGACGCTCCCAATTCCTGTGCAGCGCCGTCCGGCGACACCCGCTTACACCCAGGGGCCAGCCCCATAAGTCGCCCCAAATTCGGGCCAAATGGAAGTCCTATGGGCGTCTGAGAGCCTTGAGAAACCGTGGAGGTCCTATGGAGTCGCCGCTTTTTTGGGGGATTGCCGGCTGGGCTACTTTGCATTGCCCGTGCTGCAGTGCCATCACTCGCAGTAATGGCAGCTCGCCTAGTCAGACCGAGAAGGCGCTGGCTGCTCCCACGTTCAATGCAACAGACCGCACGCTCCATGCAGCATGCGAAGGGCGGGACATATGCAAGAATTTTGGCCATTGAGACCTCTAGGCACCTTACGGGCTAAGCTTACAGCGTGGCCGTGAGGTAGAGGTTACACACGTTCCCCAGTGGGAACCAATCATTGGACCCTTCCCTTGACCGACTCCTCGCGGTGCTACGAGCTCTGCCCGGAAAGTACCTTTTAGTGAGCAGATACCTCGTTGTGAGGACACCACCACCCTCTAGATCGCGTAGGGGAGTGGATGCTATTGTAACCACTGGCCGTAATGAAAGTATTCTTCTTACTCCATGGTCGACTGTCGTTAAATCTTGGTATGACGTTGATAGCGACTGGAATCTTCGATCTGTGGAGCCGGGTACTCATAAAGGCTGTTTTTGGCTGAGGTTTCGACGTAATCGCTTTCTTCAGAGTTTTACGGAAGAGTCTGGAAGCAGTTAAAGGCTGATAAGTCACCCAGGGACGGAAGCAGATCGGGTGAATGTTTCAGATGACGGCAAATCGTCACCACGGCAAATCGATTGATATTGATGACCACGATTAAAGCGTGGACAATCCTTGTTTCACAGCGCGAAAATTCTAGTTACTATCAGCAACCTCCTTACGCACCAGCGATCAACCGCTCTAGCACCAGGACTGCTAGCTCGAGATTTCTCTCGGAAGTCAATTGAAATCGATTGATATTGATCAGTTGATCGATTTTGGTTATTCATAGGGAGGCTCATCTAGCGAAATCATGTTTATGCTACATAAATAGACAACTCTGAGTAAGAAACGATATCAACGGCTGGTCGAGTGTTGTGAAGCGCACCCATCGGTCATTAATTCTGCACCGACAGACGGTGGATGAAGAAAACGTGTCAGATTGGACACTCTTCCAAACAACGCTGATGCTACCGAAATCGAAGTGATTGTCTTCCAAATCGAAACGAGCTTCTTACACGTTAAACTACAGATTCTCCGTGATTTTTAGAAAAATTTTCTGTTTAGAGGGAATTTGATAACTTTCCTTAATTGTTTTTTCAAGTTCAGCAGCCCGAACCAGTGTAATGATTTCACAAAATGGTCATTTTTTTAGTAAAAAAAACAAAATAAATTACTTTTCAAAGTGCAACAAGTTAGCAAGCACTTAGGGCTATGAAAAAACGAGACCGCACTCGAAAAGCTCGTCGCGATGGCTATTTGATTGATGGTTTAAATGCTGCATCAACATGAGGATATCAACGTGAGGATATGTGTGTTCTTTAAAGTTGTTTTTGTTTTATCGTTTACAGATGTCAAACTCCATGCAAACGGTAATTTTGCTACCAGTCGAATAAAAATCGTTACGTCTTGAACGCATGGCGCAGTCTCTTATTTTGGAACTAGAAAATGGTCACACAGATGCCCTTTAAAACAAGCTTTAAACTATTATTTTCCTTAAGAAAGAGAATCAGTTGAAATTTCAAACAATGTGTTCGCTTACTGTATAAGGAAAATAATACCTCAGATAAAGTCATACTAAAATTCTCCTTGAGCAAAAATCTATTTTGTTTTGGAAAGCCTCTAGTCTAATGCGGAATGAGTTCGTTGTTTTTCGAATATGTTCCGTTTTACTTCGGAAGCATTTGGTTCATTTAGAAGAGTGTCCAGTTTGACATGGAAGGTGTTGAATTTTATTCGAAAAGTATCCAGCTTGGTGTGAAAGATAGGGATAAATGGCGCTGTGGGGGCCCTGCCTCCTAAATTTCAATTTCTTCAATGTACAGCAGCTCATGGTAGTATAGAGTGTTGCGCTCTGCCTTTGCCGTGATCTACCCAGTTCTAGAATTTCGTTGAAATGTGAAATTAGAGTAAGAATAATGGGCAAAAAAATCATTACAACAACACCCCTCCCTAACACATATTGTGCTGGATAAAGATATTCGTTAATCAACTACATTGTGGCATGCGCGACGCATTTCACTTCTATGGGATATCGTAGAAGCAACCTAGATGCATACCTGACCTATACAACAATTTGCTGTGTGGCTGTTTGATACAGAGTTCAATGCTTCTCCTTTGAAGGCAAGCCTGGTCTTATTTCGCCGATTCTTTTGCGCATGAGCGGGTCTGAACCTTGAACCTATTTGGAATGCGTGCCAAAGCCAGTAACCCAACTGCGCCACATGACCAATTTTCGTATGGCACGATATTTGTTTATTACACGAGATAACTCTTGTGGAAATAAGGTTATTCCAGAGGTCAGCATCATCGTTATGCCATCAGAAAAGCATAAGTGCTAAGCTATATAGTAATGAAGCAAATGCCCAAGAAAAAAACAGGAGCGATATGGGGAATATAATGGAATCAAAAAATAACAAAACGAAAAACATTGTGACAATCACGCCATCATCGACCTACTAAATTATGCACTGCCTTCTCGCATATATTGAAATGTACAGAATCACAATTCCGACGTTTTCCCCATCTTTCCTCTTAGCAATCGAACTTTGCTGAAAGAATTGCTCACAGGATGGTGATATCTAAATGGAGACTAAGCGCACTCAGCAGAAGGGCCGGGTTTTTCGTGCACTCCAAATAGGTTTCAGGTTTGATCCGTGCTCGGGTCGAATAAATCTCTTCTATCCCTTCGAGGGTAATGAATTGGTAGAAGATAGGTGTGGTGTGGATAAAGTACTGGCTTATTTATCAGCCGACCAGGAACCACAGGACAGGCATTCCAATTGTCTCCAGGATAGAAGTAAAATGATGACTCGTTTCAAACAGGGATTCGTTCAGGCCGTCCTTTATCCTTTATTCTTTTATCATACCAGAACATATAAATCACACATAATTAATTAATTAATTAATCTATCAAACATGAACATAGTCATGCATTACATAAATAATGCCACATAAACAAACACTAGCTAACACAAACCTACAACGAACATAACGATATTAAACTCTTATCCTCATAAGTTTATTTCTTCGAGATTTCCATAAATGAAGAAGTTTGATCTCGTCTGCGATTTTGGAACAGGAAGGTAAAGCCTAAGGTTTCTCTCCTGTTCGTAGTCAGAGGTGCACCAAAAAATATCGGAGATCTGTCGAAATTCTATTCGTAAGAATCTTAAACATCATGGTCATGTCGACTAATTTTCTTCGACTACGTAAACAAGGTAACTGGAGCTGTTTAGCCGCGTCTGACCCTCCAGGCATGTTGTCATAATTGGTTCCAAAACGTTTGAAATAGTGTTTTTTCACATTTTCTTAAGCCTGGAGCGGCATATATAGTTGGTGTATGTTCTTACAGAAAGTTTTGTTGCGATCAAAACTTGCGCCAGCCGGGACTCGAAACCTTCTGCTTTCCGGGCAGCGATGCTACCCTTACACCACCGGCGCTGTTTGACCGGATCCCGATATTACGGGTGATTGTTGGTGCGCCTCGAGGATATCGCGGATGTTAGGTGCGGTTAAACAACGCCGGTGGTGAAAGGCGTAGCATCGCTGCCCGGGAAGCAGAAGGTGCGAGTTCGACTCCAGCCTGGGCAAGAGTTCTGATCGCAGCAAAACATCCTGTAACAGCATTTTAAACAATTAATCACGATGAACAGCTTTGGATCATATGAGAAGCTGAAAATGAAAGAAGAACAGCGAACCAAAGACGACGTAAGAAACGAATTTAGGTTCCAGAGGCGAGATGTGATTACGAATGTGACTGCCCTCATTTCGTTCAGCGAAAGTTCGATCGCTCTAGACAGCGTGAGTTAAGCAACGAAGCTCTGTGAAAGAGACGAGTTTGACTGGTATTCGGATAAAATACATAAAAGTTCTCTGCTGATGCGCTGAATGCTGTCTCAGGCAGTGGAAGGTAGATGATGTGCCAAGAAGGTTTAGACTATTCGAAGACGCCCACGTAATCTGGCAATATGACATCAGTAATGGTCTTCTAATCTCACGATCAGGGCACATCGCGTGTTGACAACAACACCTCTAATATGTAGGATTAAGCAGTGTTGAAGTTTGGTACGGAGGCAGGCACTTATGCACGGGGTCCGGGAGTTAATTAAGAAGTGAGGTCTGCTAGTACTCGTGATCAATATGTATAGGTTGTACGGTTCAGTTGATATGAAGTGTCGAAGATTGGCTTAAGGTTTGATTTTCGTACAGTCTAGCAAAGCTTTCGTCTCTTCGGTGTCACTGAGCTGCTACTGATTCCTCGAGGGAAAACCTAGTTTTCCATCGTCTCGCCGAAGTAAGTGTATGCTATACTTATGCTCTAATGATCTATTAACATAGATATTCGAATGATTTTCATTCGAGTTTGAATATTCGAATTCGAATATTCAGAAAAATCACGTTTTTCGGATATATTCGATTTCGAATGCTCGATAAATTTCGGTATTCGAAATTTTTGCGAGAGCATAAGTATAGTGTATGCACATGCCAAATGGGATTCATGCCATTATGAGTTTAAACTTTCTAATACGTTTCTAACATCGCCTTTGTTGAAACAAAAATGTATGTCTCTAAAGTGCAAACAGACATTTTAAGGACATCAGAATACTCTCGGTTTAGGAAAATTTATAATGAAAGAACAGTTTTGCAGAGCAGCAATACATAGATACACTGCTCGTAACACAAATTCTTATCCTTTCAGCTAAAACAATACTTTTAGATTCATTTTTTAGGCTTTTAGGTTTTTTTTCGTACTGAGTACGAGTGCACGAAGCAGTCCCTCTATACCACAAATCGAAAGGTTCTTTGTTTTCAAGTATCTTAGAATAAACGTCGAAATATTATGCAACCGAATGAAAAGGAACTTAGGATAACAAAGGATAAAGGGCGGCGTTATTGAATCTCTTTTGGATTGCGCCACGCATTCCACTTCTACGGGATATCGTGGAGGCGGTTTGAATGCGTATTTAGCCATACAATGGCTTGCAGTGGTCAGCCTATGTGCAAGTCAGCGCTTTATCCTTCCCGGACAGGTCTGGTAGCATTTCTCCGACCCCAGAGGGATGGAAGGTTTGCTTGCCCGCCCACTGCAAGTCATTGTCTGGTTAAATACACATTCAAATCGCCTCCACGCCATCCCGTAGAAGTGGAATGCGTGGCGCAACCCAAAAGGGACTGAGTAACGCCGTCCTTTATCCTTATCCTAAGAATGTCTTGATTAATAATGCCTAAAAGACCATACAGCGCAGTCTTAAGGAGGTGACAGCTGGATGAACTTCGAGCAGATCTTTGGGTTTCGGGCCAACCAGATGCCCAAGCTAACCAATCCTTTTCTGCGCTGATCAGTCAATAGATACCAGAGCTGTCTAACAAGAATATAACTCAGTTGTCTATTAGCTGGTCCAAGTCATTCTACAGGACGGCATTCAGATAGACTACACGAAGGTCCGCGGAAGTATGTATGTAGGCGTGGCGCATTCCACAAAGGGATAGCTTAACGGCTACATCTATCTTTTCTTCTTGATAGCGTCTTGGAAGTCAGCAAGAGGTCGTCAACGGAAATACTGTTGATGGTTACTCACAGACGTGAGTTATGTAGCTACAGCCCGATTAGGGAGGGGGGGGGGGTAAGGGACGATTAAGAGGGAGTAATCTGAAAAATCTATCAACTCTGGGCTTCGCCTGTGGATAACACTGTGGGAAAATTGGGAACGTGTGGTAGAAGGCTGAGACTGCAAAGGGCGAAACAACTCTCTGTGATTGTTCCTTTCCCTAGCGACTATAGCCATTTATTACAGGCATTTCATCGGGGAATGCATAACTGTGGGAGCGGCTGGCGCGAAACTGAACAAAACTTGAGCAGTGTCTAGGCCAATAAGCCTTGAAACAGTTAAATATGAATGAGTTGCTTCATATGGTCTGAGGAGCGATGAGGTTGACACATTCTGTGAAGAGAATTATCCTGTATTCTGGGGCAAGGATATGTGGCCCTCAAACTGGTCGGATCTAAACCTTATATACTGCTCGGTCCGGAGCTATTTACAGCAGGGGGTCTCGTCGAACTCTCACAAAAGTTTCGACAGTATGATGGCAGCCCTACTTGGGGAATGGCATAAGATCGATTCGACCACCTGCCGCCCACAGCAGAAGCGATCACCAAGCGACTCGTAGCCTGCATCCGTACAAACGAAAATCGTTTTGAACACTATCTTGACGAAAAATAATATCGGAATATCTGTTATCGTTCTCTAGTTACGACGAAAAGGAAAACAGCGGGCTACAATTTGATGCCACCTTGTGTAGGACACATCACTGGAAATCTATTACAGAAGCATGTCTAGAGGATGAACTGCCTCGAAATTCTGATGAATTCTCGAAGTCACAGGAGGCAGACTCGACATCGTGTTAATTGATTAGCATTAGATGCAAGTTAAGAAAGCAAAAATTCACTATGTATCTCTTCTACATTAGACAGTTTCACCTGAGCCAAAGTAGGCTTAATTGTCCTCCTGGAGCCAGATTCATCAATGACTTACAGAGAACGGAGAAATAAACGGAGAAATTATAGCCGAAATTCCTGATAACGCCAACATTTCACCATACGTTGAAAAAAACGCATTAATTCGCGTTTTTTCAGAATCGCATCTTCAGGAATTTCGGCGGTAATTTCTCGGTTAAATCTCTGTAAGTCGTTTATGAATCCGGCCTCTGCAGTTGTACAATACATGTCCTGGGCGCTTATCTTCGTTATCTTAAGAGTTTTCTGACAAACTCCCCGGATTTCATGGGGAAAATGAGGGACTCCCTATATCGACTTGCGCCAACGTTTCTTTACTAAGGTAGCCAAATGCTTGAGAAAGCAAGCAGTTGTAGCTAAGTTTACTAACAATACAGTGTTACGGAATGTATTTCTGCGAATCGTTCAACTTTCAACAAAGGCTCTTAAAGTTTGCTCAGATGGGTCGTCAGGCAAGAAGCGCTGAGCTGATGATGACTTGAACCGAATCAAAGATGAAATGAAGGACCTGCCCAGCTGTGGATCTCCATACAACTTCGCATATATTTCTGCTGTGCAAAGCAGGCTCCAAAAAAATGTCCAGAGATAGATTGTCCCTGATTACAACGGTTTCCCTAGTCTAAAAGCCAGAATACGCTCCAAAAAAATGTCCAGAGATAGATTGTCCCTGATTACAACGGTTTCCCTAGTCTAAAAGCCAGAATACGAATTCGGCGATTCCGCACGATTCGTTCCCAGTTCGCGGGTGCTGACTGTTGCCCTTTAGTGAGGTTAGCTGCAAAAACGGTAGCTTTTCGTTCAGAAAAATACGTTCTAATAACTGAAACAGGATATAACTACTACCAAAATCTTCTTCTGAAATATCTTCTTGCACTCAAAAAACTCCATTCTCTTATAACATATGTTAAGAATACTAGGTTAGACATTCTATTAGAAAGCTTAAGTCTTCTCCCTTCCAATACGCATAGAATTTAGTGCGCGTCAACATGGTGTAATGGCGAAAACCAACAGAATTATCCTTAAAACCGTATGGAATGCCACATAGAGAAATGAGTTAACATCAATCAATTCATGAATAGTCATGTACTAAGGCGAGTGTAGAGCAGCATAGAGGAGGCGCCGGTAGTCATGTGCGTCCGATGCCTGGCTTTTTGTTCGGATTCCCCACCCAGACCAACCAAGCTTTCCATTCATCCGAGGTCGATGAGCTTGTACCAGCTTGATGTGAGAAGGGTAAAAATACTGACCTGTTCGTCATCTGACCATCGCAGATCATTTCACTAGCCAAATGTGCACTCAAGTGGCTCTATGGTACTTCGTAGAACTAGAATGCGTGGCGCATACCACAACAGGATTGTTTAACATCGACCTTTATCTTTCACAAAAGCAAGGTTGGAAAAGCTTGATCTTTTGCAAATTCTAGGAAATAATAATGTCTAACGATGATGTCTTTAATTGCAGCCAACTTTCGCTTTCATCCTTGCCATGGCTTGTCAGAGACAATCTGCCGGCCCGCTCTTCATCTCGCAGTCCAGTCTTCAGGAAGATACCAGCAGTCCAATAAAGCAGTAGATTTTTAAGAATACATATAGTTCTCAATCATGATTGCTAATTACAATGAGTGTTTTTCTAACCAACATAATAATTCTCAGATCGTAGGCGAGTTCATTGCCTTATGGTGATGTATATGTACGTATCTATGTAAAGGCGGCGTCAGCAAGAGTAGTCTCAGGTTGCAGTTAATATTCTTTATACATTTTCCTTTTCTTGCTTTTGTTCAACTTACACGAATCTTGTTCTCCGTACCGACGTCTTTCCTTCGTGCGTTTGAATATGCGCAACTCCCTTCCATGCTACCGCCTGAGGTGCGTACCAGTTTAAAGAGGCCTTTGAGATACAGGGCCCGCCTTGGGGTCGTGTACGTAGAAGGTCGTAGACTTTGTGCATCTCATAATTCGTATGCAAGACGTCCTCGCGAAAAGAATTTCATCTACGCTTCATGTTCTTTTTATTGTTTTCAACAGCCTTTGCAGGTTATTTTTTTCTTCCATTGTAAGATACAATGCGAACTACTCTTCGACAAACCTCTTTTTCCATTAACAATGAACCAGGCAATGAACTCACAACGTTCTCAATTTATCCAATTTCAAACTGGAGTTCCCACATTCACCAATGGATTGAAAAACACTCAAACTGAACATATGTCATGTATGTGGTCTGACTTAAACTACAGTATTTGTTTTGTTTATTATTTATGGCACACATTTTGTGTAATAAATAAATAAATAAATAAATAAATAAATAAATAAAATCCTTTCTCCTTCAATGTTGGGGATAAATTAATATGTTGGTCCTAGGTTCGGTACTTACGTTCGCCCGTCTACTCGTGCCAAATGCTGCTCAAAGTTCCTCTGCTTCCAAGGCTGTCCACATGTTGTGTAACTGTTCTGGGATAAAGCTCTGTGCTTTCACAAATTGAGGGAGGATTCCCTAATAAGGAAAGGTTCTCAACTCAAGGTGAGCTTTGGCGATGCTACTTTGATAGGATGTAGGGACGTGTGAGCGGAGCCCAGATTCACTGTTAGTTTTTGCTGAACATTTTTTAAAGACCGAAAAAAGAGGTGTGAAAACGTGTGTCACTCACCAACTCCTATGGCACCCCACTAAATATGCCTCGGTGGTGCAGTCGGAGAAGGGCCGCCTCATGGAAGCACGCCGGCGGGATTTTCAGTTCGAGTCCGCTTGCTGTCGATATTTTTGCACGTATTAGTTTGTTGTTATTACGCTTTCACATTGTCGCAGGAGTCCATTTTAGACCATCAATGCTTACAACAAACAGAGGCTGCCTATTTGCGCCTTCATATGTGCCAGTTTTTCAACGATGCTTATCTGCACCGTATCATTTCTCTGGAAAGGAAAAGTCTTATTGTTGTTCCCATTTAGTCCACAGCTATGGTACAAATCTATGAAACAAGAAAGAAGAACAAGCGCGTGTCACACCAGCAGCATCTTACAAAGGCCAGTGAGGAACAACCCCCTCCCTGGCAAGGAATGACCACTTCTTCGTTGAACGCGTAATCCGTGGTCGCCATCTCCCAGGAGCAGTGGGGCTTCATGCCCGAGAGGTCCACCACAGACTTCATCTTTATCGCTCGCCAGGTGATGGAGAAGTATTGGGAGAAACGGAGGCCCTGCTACCTGACATTCCTGGACTGGGAGAAAGCCTACGACAAGTTGCCCCGGGCCGTGCTCTGGAAATCCCTTCGAAGGACCTCGGTCATAAAGGGCAAGTACAAAGGCTCGAAAGCGGCGGTACGAACTCCACATGGGATGGCAATGAAGGTGAATATCACATTGGGGTACATCAAGGGTCAGCTCTGAGTCCGTTTCTCCTCGTGCTGACACTTGATTGCATAGTGAATCATCTTGAGAAAAGCCCTTTCAGGACCATCATCTACGCGTACGATATCGTCCTAGAAGCACAACCAGAAGGAACTGCACGAGAAAGTGCAGCTGTGGCAGAGAGCCCTTGAAGACAACGGCCTACGGCTGAACGTAAAGAAGACGAAGTTCATCAGCTCTGAGCAGTGCGCTGGATCGATCCTAGACTGCCAAGAGGAAGCGATCGAGAAGGTGGAGGATTTCCGCTACCTCGGAAGTGACCTATCCGAGGAAGGAAGCGTGGACCGGTTACGGGACGGATAAACGCAGCCTGGTTCAAGTTGAGGGAGTCCACAGAAATCTTCTGCGACCGTATATGCTCCAGGACACGTAAGGGCAAGCTACTTAGAACAGTACATAGTGAGGCCTGCCCTCTGGCTGTGAGTGCTGGGCCCTTGCTAGAGCGCAGGAGCGGGAACTACACGCTGCCGAAATGAGGATGCTGAGGTGGGCATGTGGATGGACCCGTCGGGACAGGGTGCGAAATGAGGATGTTAGGGCAGTGATGAAGAAAGCTCCGATCCAACTGAAGATGAAGGTGCAGCGCCTAAGGTGTTACGGACACCTCCTCAGAAGACCAGAGGAGAGAGGATCACACCACGAGGTTGGTCCTAAATTTCGAGGTACCCGGAAAGCGTGAGAGGAGCCCCAAGAAAAAGGTCATTGAGATCTCGCCGAATTCGGCACCGCGCCAGACGATGCCCTTGGGATGTGGTGGATGGATCACGAGAACAGCGGACCCTGCGACTGCGCGGGACTAAACGCTCAGGAGAAGAAGAAGACAAGGGTCCTATCCTAGGTAAATATCGACGTAACCAACTGACACCCACGAAAAAAACTAGTACATATGAAGGCGCAAATAGACAGCCTTGGTGGTGGCTCCTGTGATCACGAGAAAGTGTAATATCAATAAACTGATATGTGCAAAAATATTGGCAGTACCCGGACGCGAACTCGAAAGCCTTCTGATGTGCTTCTACGAGAGGGCATTCCGACTCTTTACCGACTGCGCCACCGAGACCGATATCGTGGGTGTCATAGGGACTAGCCGTCTATATCTCACCGAATGCACACTTGTTTGAGGGTTTATAATCCCTTGTGAATTTGGCTACAGGAGCCCTTTTACATATAAATTGAAGGCAAAAAAAAAACAAGTTTCGGGGTGTCGCTCAGAAAAAGATTGCGCGGATAGACTCTCCCAGTGTGTCATTATTTCCAGTTGATAGGCGTTAGCTAAATTTGCGTTCACATGGAGTTTCCTATAACTTTAGTAAAATGAAATCAAATCAAAGCATAAAGGACGGTGTTATTTAACACTTTTTTGGGAGGCGCCATATCTCTAATTTTGTGAGATATTGTGGAAGCAACATGAATCCGCTTTGGCCTAAACCAGTACCTTCGGTGGCCGCTCGATGAACAAGTCACACGTCACGGTGTCAAATGTTACAGCAGAAAAACAACAACAGAACGCGCAATTCTCGATACCGCACTGCTTCATCTCAACAGCACTTCCGCTATGGATCAGATTTCCACTATCAATCATCAAGTAAAGTGGGCGAGTGCACGCTGCAATCTCTTCCCGTCTCTTCTCTGGAAGATTTTCGCTTCCTGCCTATCAAACCAGTAGAATTTCTGTGGCGAAGACAGTAAGTATCAGTGCATATGAGGATTCATTTAGACAGGGTACTCACTGTATTTTGGGCGCGTGTAGCGCAGTCGGAGGAGGAGCCAGCTGTCGCGTGCACCTGATACCAGGTTCCTGGTTCGGATTTCTCGCCCAGGCCAACTACGCCCTCCATCCCCTGGAGATGGTGAATTGGTACCAGACTTGTCTAAGAAGGAGCGCTGATTTGTTCATCGGCTGGCCACCGCAAGTCATTGTATGACCGAACACGCATTCAAACCACCTCCACGATATCCCACAGAAGTAGAATGCGTAGCGCATCTCAAAAGGGATTGAGTAACGGCGTCCTGTGTTATTTTATCCTTTTCTCGTTGTATTTTAACCCACAATCCATTTTGGTTTTCTTCAAAAAATCCTCCATTGGAAGAAGTTCATCTTTATCCGTGAGGTGTTCAGTTTCAGAAGATGATATTTTCATTTCATTTCATTTCATTTATTGTACAAGTTGTGCGCCTTAAACAAACAACAGCATTTAGGTAGAAACAAAAGCATATGCTGCAGTCTGAGTGTTTTCAATCCTTTGATCCTGTTTAAGAATCTTTTATAAGACAAGGAGATCGTAGCAAACTCATAGTCAGTAATTGGAGAGAGGAACTTATTTATATTAATTAAATTAATTAATATAAGTAAGTTCCTATGGTTAGAACCCTAACCCACATATATGGTAATGAAAATAGACAGTGTTTTCATTGAATGGCATGAAATGCCTCCGGCGAGTGCTCCACGCATTCTATTAAGTTGCGTACAAATAAGTTGTGTTCTGACGCACAACTTCAAACGCTTATAACTCGACTCAAGCCAAAATTTTTAAACAAAGTAAGCGCTCTTACAATCGGAGTAAGTAGTCCCGGGGATGAGGAAAGTCATCATTCAACCGCTTAGTTTGAAAATTAAATTACAGCGATTCGAGGACCCAAGTTACAAGCGTTGGGGTTATGTTGAGAACATTAGCAGTTTCTTCAAAAGGACTTATCGGGCCGGCCGATGACTACACATCAATTCTACGCCGAGGTGGGTTGTTGAATGTTCTGTCGCACGAAATTCGACTTTTTATGCAGGGCTGGAGTGTTCTAGTCCTGCACTTGGTTGGACTGAGCTGAACCATTTCCTTAGATAGATACTCATAATCCTTCAGATGAAGGTGTGTGACCACGTAATACAATGTGGCCTCTGGTGCCACTTACCACCACATTTCTGCAAACATTTCACAATGACATAAGCTTCCTCACGAGAGAAGACCAGACCTTTGGAAGCCACGAACTCGTCGAGGACAACTGCTGCATCAGCGCATAAAGTAACGCAGTTGTAAACGGTAAACAAGAGAAGTTATTCAAACCACTCTTATCCTGTTCAAAATAAGCAGCATTTACGCTATCAATAAATAAAGATCCCGCGAACTAGTCGAGAGCATAGCGTGACCTCTTGTTCCAATACAATAATTGATTGCTGTTTTTCTGCGCTTGGAAACAAGCTTTAATTCATTATTTTTCCATTCAAAGTTTTTTTTTTAAAGTAAAACTTCAAGCAGCTCGTTCACTTACTAGGACAGATGATTTAGAAATTTTCCTAGAACAAAAATTATTCTAACCGTCTCGAAAAGAAGACGAGGAAGAAGCTCGCTTTGATTGGGATGGTGTTCAGTTTTATTACAAAAGCGTTAAACTTGCTTAGAAAAGTGTCCAATTTATTCTGAAAGGTGAGGGCGTGAAAATGGCATATATGGAATCAGCGTTTGAGGCTACATCCCATGACACACACCACGCCTCAACGTACCCTGGTATCCCCTCCTTTTCCCTGTTCTACGCGCGTGTCAGCTTTAAGCCCTATCCTACCTTCTTATCGAATTAGTAGGCGTCTCAAGCATGCAATTATCAGGCTCTCGCTTCACTGCTTGTAGACAATCAGAGCTTGCATCCTCCCATGCTGGATAACTTGGAAGAGCATTGTCTCCGAGAGCGTGTGTAGCACAGTCGGAGGAGGTTCCGGCCGTAGCCCGCATCCGATACAAGGTTCTTGGTTCGAATTTTCCGTCCAGGCCAGCGAAGCCTTCCATCTCTCTGGGCTGGGTGAATTGGTACCAGATTTCTCCTTAAAGGATGAAGCGATGACTTGTTCAACGGCAGGCCACCGCAAGTGATTGTATGGCCAAACATTCAAATCACCTTCACGACATCATGCAGAAGAAGAATGCATGGTTCGTCTTAAAAGGGACTGAGTAACGCCGCCCTTTATCCTTTATTTTACTCATTGCCTCTGAATTAGGAATTGCCTCCTTCTCGCGCTGCTAAGCGGTTAAATAACAGTAACAATAAGTTATGCGCCTAATAACACCCAAAGTGCAGTGCATGGCGCAACCCTTGCTGACAATACTATATCCCTTCAAAATGAATGTCCACTAACAAGGGAAATCCAGGATATCGTCAGGACTCAACGTTCTTTTCGAATCCAGTCTTCACACTTCATTTGATAACTTTAAATATTTATTAATTTCATCACATAGAACAGATTTCTTCAAAAGAAAACAACAACTGCACGTCTCAATAAAGATATTATGAACGGTGAGTTACTACGTATTATGAGTAGGGTTAATAAAGTACACACAATAAGCTTGCAGGTGACCTGATCGATTAGAATACCTGTAGATCAACGAATGAACGAAACAATCGTGTACGGCACGTCGAGGGGGAACGGGGATGAAGGAGAAGGTGAGAAGACGGATCTACAACGTAGGACAACAACGGCTGGCAACGACGAATAGGGCACAGGCGGAGGAACTGATTCAGAAATCCATCAGTATGGCAGCGTTCGACTTCTCGGACTTCAGCTTCTTCGACAGCGAGAACTTGGACTCCTCTGAAAACACACATTTGGTTAGAATGATGGCCGACACAAAATAGGCCTCGGTTTTCTACATCGGCATGTAGATCTCTACGAAGCATGGATTCCACCCACAAAAAAAATCAACAAAAACAGAAACAAAAAAACAGAATAAATCTTTTCAAACCGGGAAGAAAGTAAAATTCTTACATCATGCTGTCAAATAAATCCTTAGCATGCACCAGCAGAATGAACTTACTTATTGGGTGGAAGTGCCGTTGTCCTAGGTACTGCACAAAGTCCACCAGAGAATTTCGATCCTTGGCAGACACTTCGAATAATTTCACTGAAAATAAACACATCTCCGTCATTGATTCTGAATTCTCATAGATGTAGCAATAGCTTCCAAACGACTCCTTGGAACCAATTCTTTTGAGGTATTTATTGGTTAGACTTTTTTTAAAACATATACCTAAGATGGATGGTTTTAAATTTTAAAAAAATGAATTGATACTGTTGAGGAATTATGAAAAAATTTTGAGTGATTTTAAGTATCGATATGCACCTGATTTTATTTAATTCTATTCGACTGTTGTGGCTTTGAGTTTTGAACTGTTAAAGATCTATGAGATTTTGAATAATTTTACATATAGATTTGCATATGATTCTATTTAAAGAAATAGACATTGGGACTGTACATAAAATAAAGTTGTGAGTCACAATTTTAAAGTTAGCTAGAGCAAGACAGATACCAGAAAAAGTAAATAATAACATAAGTACATGAAAGTAAGAAGTGCATGATAATATATTCGCAGCAAACGTCAGCTGTCGCTTGCACCACAAATCGAGGTTCTTGGTTCTGGGCCCGCGCAGACCGATCGATCCTTCTAAACCTTCATAGTTGGTGAAATGGTAATGTCTGTAGAGGATAGAACGCTGACATGTCCGTAAATCATTGGAAGATCAAATGCGCATTCGAACCGCCTACAGGATATCAAGTAGAGGTAGTTCGTGACGCATCCTAACCAGCTATTGAATGAGGCCGTCTTGCATCCTTACCATTAGTCTTATATAACAACGGAATAAAATATGCGATAGAAAATAGGAAGATAAGTGAATAAAATAAAATTTCAATAAGTCAAGGTGGTAATTTCTTGCAAAGATCAACGCGAACACATTCTATAAATGATAAACGACGGCACTAGTCAATCCCTTTGCGGGGTTCGCCACTAATTCGACTTCGTATGGGATATCGTTAAGGCAATCTGAATGCGTATTTTGGCCATACCGATATTTTGCCTGTAATGACCTCGGTGGTCAGCCGATGAGCAAACCAGTGGTTTATCCGGCCAAGACAAGCCCCACACCGATTCACCCCGGAGGGATAGAGGGCCAGATTAGTTCGGGCACGAAATCCGAACCAAAAACCTGCTGTCGGAGCACGCGACAGCAGGCGTCTCTGCCGACTGAGCAGCCATGCGCCCCAAATTTTTTAGGCTTCTAAAACATTAGAATGTCTCCCTCTTCAATAACGAGTCAGGTTCGGCTGAAAAGAGGCGACACTTTACTTTACTTTGATACTTTGATGGTCCTTTTGTCGGCTGGAGGTCTTCTCAGCGGGGACCACAACTCTTCCAGACCGCTCGATCTCTGGCTGCTTGCATCCAGTGAGGCAGACTCCGCTCTCTGAAAGATCTTGAGAATGAGTCTGCCCATCGCGTTGGCGGTCGTCCCAGTGGTCTCTTATGGTCTCTCGGGAGCCATTCTGTGACACGGAGACTCCATCTATCGTCCTTTTGTCGAAGCAGGTGTCCGGCCCAGCGATATTTGGACTTCTTCATGTACTGCAGCGGGTCTGCTAATTGCGACTTCTCCCGTAGCTCTGAGCTTCGTAGGCGTTCTTGCCATTGCTAACGAAGGCTTGTCCTTAGAAGACATCTCTCCAGATCACGATGCGTAGTTTGCATTGCTCTGGCGATTGTCTTGTTGTCGGGCCAGGTTTCCGTCGCATAACACATCGCAGGCAGTACAGAGGCGTTGAATATAAAGAGGCGACAAACCTAACCAATTAATTTCTTTCGTTTGTTTTCTTTTTTTGCTTGTTTTAAGTTTACATTGCGCCAACTATTTATTATTACTATATTTCAAAATCTTTAGCTCTGATTCGTGCTTGATAAATACGACATAGACCACTAGAGTCGAACTTCTAAAACGATTTTAGAACGTTTCCATGACTGCAAAAAACACTGTTATGTCAAGCCCTAAAAAAGACAGTGGATAGTGTTCGCAGTTATGCAGTTCTCGATAGATTAAGCCAGGTATTCCACTCTTAGGAGATGTCACTGAAATTGGAAGGTGGAAAAGAAAGGTAGGTACCGCGGCCAACTGATATGAAAGTACCATAGCTAAGTGGTACGGATAACAGCTTCTTTAACGGTTGACTGCATTGTTTACAAATGCCACTTGATTTATTCTATTAAGCTGGGTTTGAGTGTATGATGCTATTCGGCAGAAGTTCGGTGTCGCGCCGATAGCTGACAAGATGCGCGAAGCTCGCTTACGATGGCACGGCCTGGTTCTGCGCGGGATAGAAGACAGCGTCCGCAAGATAGGCCTTAACTTCGAGAAAATTAAAAAGTGGCCAGAGGGCGCCCGAAACAACGCTAATCCGATAGGTTACACATGGACGTGAAAGTAACTGGCGTCCACCCTAGTCAAGCGCAGGATCGGGAAAGGTGGCGTCACGGCACGAGAAGAGCGGACCCCGCGATGAAGTGGGAGAAACGCTGAAGAAGAAGAGGAAGAAGAAGAAGAAGAAGAAGAAGAAGCTGGGTTTAAGCGACTTTCACGATTGAATCTGGTCATCACTCTTCTTTCTATCTGTATCTTACTATGTACATGGAATGTCTTACTCTCCATTCTCTCAATATTTTTTATTTTACCTGCGCTAGCATTTCGGCGCAATCGACGCATGAGTCCATTGTTTTGAAGCGCACTGTCTGTAGGGACAAATAGAAAAATTGTAGTCGTATCCCATGAGTTGTTGTAGCCAGCCGACAAATAGCCGATAGACAAGTCGGTGTTTTACACCACTTGGTCACACCGTTTACAAATTCACTGACCCCGAGGAATGGAACGTTGGAAATTCGGGACAGCCCTCCTAATACCTTTGCTTTATTCTGCAGTCACAGTCCAGTCGCCTATTGCCACCGACAGAGGGAGACCAGCCATTTTTGAGAGGCCATTAAAAGACACTAGGAAACAGGTTTCCAAGGGAATTAACTAGACGGTGTGCAATTTATGGAACCCAGCGCTGCTTCACAAACACATCGCCGCGCTACCTATGTGAGTGTCCATGTCAGCAGACACATAGACTAAGGTTGTCGACGCAGTCGGATGTCACTCACCTCGTTCTCGTGCCGCCCAGCTGTACGCGAAGTCACTGTCGACTCGCCGGTTTGACAAGTCTCGCATGTTCCCCAGCGCCACGATTGGTACCTGAAAGGACAGCCAATTAGTGACGAGTACATACTTATATCTCAAGAAAAATCTATAGACTTCTTGAATGGCCACAAAATCCTCAGTCGTCTACCTGCAATAGAACTCTTTTAGTCATCATCTGATAAAATTGAGGTTGCGCCTCGCACTTTTACACTGTGTTGCAGCATTTACTAGACTGATGGTGGCAATCCCATTTACATGGGGCTGAGCAAAACTTGACCCATTTTCACGTGTGTGGTCGTTGAATCGTAACGTCAAGAAGCAACCTCGACTACCTGAGATTAGTTCTTGGTAAAACACGGCATGGCGTGTGGTGCGCCATCGGAGAAGGAAGAGGCGTCGGCCGTCGGCGGCCCCCCAATGAGGTCCTTGGTTCAGATCCCCCAGGCCGATCAAATCTTCGAACCCTCCCGGGTGGGAGAATTGAGATGAAATTGCTCTGGGAAGGGGAAACACTGACATGTCCCATTGGCCGCCCCGGCAATCCGTTGGATGGAGCAAATACGCATTCAATATGCCCCCCATGATATCCCTAGAAGTGGAATGCACGGCACCAAAAGGGATCGATTAACGCCGTTCTTCATCCTTTATACCTCAGGGGTCCCATTGATACCTTTGTTGTTATCCTCACCAATAATGGAAGATTGGTTACTCCATCTCTCTGTGGGATGCGCCGCGCATTTTTCATCTGTGTGACAACATGAAGGCAATTTGAATGCGTAGTTGGTCAATGACTTGCAAAGGCCGCCCAAAGGACAGGCCAGAGTTTCATCAGTTCCGAATAAGTATGGCACCAATCGGGCCAAGCCTGGAGGTAGGGACCACTGACAAGGCAAACAAAAGATCCACAATGGTGAAGCTAAGCTAAGCAGCGATTCAGCGACCAAATATTTTCCACCGAAAGAATGAAGACGCCTTCTGTCTCCAAACATAGATTTCAGGTATGCTTCGGACTCACATGCAGAAGTTCTGCAGTTCCGGACGACTCCTTAGGACGCAAGCACATCAGAGGAAGAGGAGCGAAGCCTGTGTGACTTCTGCCCTGGTTGCTGGGCTACCCATAAATGGGCACGTGGTAGCGCGGAGGATGAAGGACATACCAGTTGTCACGTATACCCAATTCAAGGGGTTTTTGGTTCGGGTTTCTCATTCAGACTAACCAAGACTTTCATTCTTCTGGAGTTCGTGAATTGGTTCCAGACTTGTCTGGGAAGAATAAGACACTGACTTGTCCATGGCTGGTCACGGCAAATGGACAAGTGTGGGCCAAATACGGATTCAAATTGCCTCCACGATGCCGAAGAAGAAGAATGCGTGGCGCATGCAAAAGGGATTAATTATCGCCAAAATGTATCCTTGTTATCTTTTTCCATGAATGTGCCAACCACTTGACGACTATGGAGCGCAACAGCAACGAATGAAGACGTTCCTGGCGCTCGTTGGAGAAATTCTACGGTGATCTATGGACCGATGGAGATCTACAGGTGATCCAGATGAGGTAACTACCATGCGAATAACCAAGCGAAACACCAAAACGAAGGAAGGGTTCTTTGGTAGCTAGAAAGCAAGAGCTGAAGCACCTATGCAACCACATTCACTTCTTTCGCTAAACGGGATCGAACCCACACCGTGTGCTTGCCGGTCACGATGCTACGCCACTACGCCGCCAATCCAGTGGCCTCCACATACTTTTGCGACGCGGCAATGGCCCTATCTTTAAGCACAGGGCAGGGCCACGGCGCTTGCCGCCGGCGGTGAGCGGCGCCGTGCCGTGCCAGCACATCTATGATTCACGAATTTGCGCGGCAGCGGTGGGTGCGGCGCCTCATCTCCCTCAGGGCAGTAGGTCCCATTTGGAAAGAGTACGGTGTCTCGCCATTTCTGCCCGCCGCAGCTTCCAGCTGGCAAGGATTGAGTGTACACAACAGTGCGGCAAAATTGGGGAGGAGTGCCGCCACTTGAAGGCTACGCCCAGTTTTGCCGCCCGTCGCCCGTTCACGCGCCGCAAAAGTATGCAGAGGCCTTAAGGGGGAACATCCGCGAGGTTGTAAGAATCTACACTTACGATTACTTCAGGCGGGTACTAGCAGGGATGTGCGTAAATGAAATCCGAAATCGTCGTAAATCGTAAACCGTAAATCGTAAGAGGCGCCTGACTTACAATGCATCTAATTTCCTTGTTTTATTCTATTATGTGAAAGCTAATCGAAGCTAACTATGTTTTATTGAGACATTTTCAGCTTGATCTGCACACTTTTCTAGGTTAGGATGGAAGCCATTAAAATCAAATAGCACCTTTCAAATGAAGCTGGACAAGTTTTTGGAGAACCAAAATAAACTGCTTGTTCAAAAACGCTATCTTCAAATAAAAAGCTTACACTGCTTGGACGACCAAAAATGTTTATCATTCTACTAGCCATTGGGTTGCATATAAAATATGACTTTGTAGAAACAACCCCAACAACTCCGAATAAACCAACAAAAACCATTCCATCCAAAAGCAGAAAAAAAGCAGTTGATTGATTTGACTGATTTGATCGCTGGCCAACTCGACGAAAACAGTATTTGCACAAATAATCCAACAAGCATCCCTACTGAGTGAGCGCATGGCACATTTCTATGATATGACACACCTAATGTTCTAAGCCTTCTCACATTTTGAATTGTATCCAACAGCAGACGGGAAGGAATTGTGTGACGATTGAAAGAGTATGATCACATTTTTAGACACTCATCATAGTCGAATTTTTGACTTAAAATTATAAAAGAAGATATTTGTGTGGCATTCTTTAGAAGTGAAGTAGAGAAACAATGTGCAGCTTAAATTGAAACTGGTTTAACTGATTCATACAAGGTGCATTTTAAACATATAGGGGAAACCCATGGTAGAGAAGTCGGAGGAGGACAGCTATCGTGTGCTCCAGAATAGTTTTTGACTCGGACCCTACCACGGGCAATCAAGTCTTCCATACCTGCTGGGTTGTGAATTGGTGTACCTGATTTGCCTGGGAAGGATAAAACACTGACCTCTACATCGACGGCAACCGCAATTTATTCTATAAGGCAAACCCACACTCAAATGACCTCTATGATATCCCATAGCGGTAGAAAGAATGGATGGCGCATCTCGAAAGGGACTGACTAACGCCAGCCAACCACAACTTCTGGAATGAAAGATCGCCGTTCGACAATACCAGGCAATTAGCTGTTAGGAGGATGTTTAGTTGCGATCAAAACTCTTGCGCCAGGCGAGACTCGAACCCGCATCTTCTGCTTTCCGGGCAGCGATGTTCGCCGATATCGTGGATGTTATGTTCGGTCAAACAGCGCTGGTGGTGTAAGGCGAACATCGCTGCCCGGAAAGCAGAAGATGCGGGTTCGAGTCCCGCCTGGCGCAAGAGTTTTGATCGCAACTAAACATCCTTCTAACAGCTTGTATCTTCTATAACAGCCGCTCTAGGCTTAAGCAAAAATGAAAAACCAGGCAATTTCTTTCGGCATTTACTTCGCTCGCAGGTTTGTCTGCACTGGTCAAATTTCGGAAACTCCAAAATATAGCAATACTAATTAATGACTGCTTGCATTCGCCAGTCCTCCCTCCACTACCTTTATAACAAACGCTATCGTATCTTTTGCTCAGTTTTCAGGATTCTGAATGGACCGCATAGGACGAACGCAACAACCCAATAAGACCACTGAAAACGAGACCAAAAGTGTCAAACTTTTTCGTTTTATCATGAGAATGTCAGACGTTTTGCTTAACGCAAAACGGACTCATTCGTAAACAGACTCTGCGCCACGACGTGCAGTGATAATCAGATTGAAACATGATTGTTTAACTCTTCCCAACAGTTCAGCTGTTATTCCACAGCCTCCAATCAAGTCCAGTATTCCTTGATGGCTTTGCATGAGTTCTACTCGTGTGCCTTGGAAAGAGTCGTCTATGTGGTGAACAAGTGGTGAAGAAGTCACAAGTTTCCTAGGCGGTGGTTGCAGCATAGAATATGGCTCAGCAGGTGATCATCTTCATTCCAGTGCAAGGAGGATTTTCATGTCTTTCTGTAATCTGGAACTCAGGCCACTCGAATATGAGATGTTGTGCTAGAGTGTGACCAGAAAAAAGGCTAGCCCAGTTCCATTGCCAGGAATTAACTCGAGCGACCTATCCTCAAAGCTGCGTTGTTCTGTCACAGCGCCACAACAGAACATGAAAAAAGTAAATAGGATATAGCAATGAGCTATGAGGGAAGTCTTTAAAAGTGGGCACATCGTCATAATCCGAATCGTATCACGTTATGTGGACGTTTGTCATACGTGGACCGAAGATCACATTTACGAAAATTTACGATTTACAACCCAAAATGTCGTAAATCGTAAATCGTAAAAAAATTGCCAAAAATCACCGTAAATCGTAAAATCGTAAATCGAAAATCGTAATTACGCACACCCCTGGGTACTAGCCATCTTTGTCCAACATCTGACGCCTGACTCCGTCGAAGGCAGCCAAAGAAGAGGTGTGCCAAGAAAGGTCTTAAAACGGGTCGAATCGACCCTTGCCGGCTGTTTGCCGAGAACGTATAATCCGGGACATATCATGGGAAACAAAATTTCTCCACCAAGATCAAAGACCTGCACTTGGTTTATCGCTGAGTCACGCAGGCTTGCGCCGGTCCATCATTATGAATCACTTCCGCGAGACGCGAATCAGCCAGCGAAGCCGCTCATCGCCCCACCAAAACCGGCCGAACAGATGATTACCGAGACACATGTAATAATGACGAACGCGGCACAATAACTGCCAAACCAGTCCGGGTCTCAGTGTGATGAGGTCGAGAAAATTCGGAGCGCGTCGAGCTGTGTCATTTTCTAGAAAAATGACAGCGCTCGAGAAGGGAGGAGGCTCGAAAATCGAATGCTTCGAAAGTGAAACATGCTATTAAAGGTTTTTTCGATCTGAACCAGTACTATGAGTAATCGGGGGAGAAACCACGCCATCGGTACTCAACCAAAGCCAACAGTGCTAAGGAATCATAAGTTGGCCTCCGCTTTATAACAGACTACATATTTCATTTAAGCAGTGGGGTATAGGACTAGTCAGCTGCTGCATAGCAACTCGCGGCTGCTACAGTGAATGAAGTGAAGGTTTAGGTCGGAGTCAAGGCATCGCCCTCATAGGTAGTACTCCGACCAGCGTCCTTGCCCTCCAAAACGGATACGTTGACCGATATGTCAAGGACATTTTTGTTTAGAGCTATGTTTCAGCCCCTGTCTGCCCTTCATTAAGCCGCGATCAAAATTCGACACCCTGCAGTGTACAGGGGATCTTGGACGGCCAAGTTAACCCTAACTATCGGCATGGCGACGGTAACAGCGGAAGACATCGAATGTTGGGCGAAAGCTAACAGCCGCGAAGGTCGTAAAGAAAGGAAATTAAAGCCGATGAGAAAGGCTCAAAAACACCCACCTCTTTTCGATCTTTTCCGAACTGCTTCTCTATGAATTTTTTCAGCAGATCCATCCTATTGAAAGATTCATGGTCGGCAACTGAATACACTAAGACGAACGCATCAGCAACCTGAAAGTGTTTAGGACGTAAGGCCATGTTTATGAAACCTCGTTGAAAGAGTTTACAGAGATAAACGGTATTGGTTTAATTACCCAAGTTTGAGACTCTAAAAACGCGACATCGCCGAAAGGTTAGTTATCAATAAAGCGTGTACTATCTTGGTTTCGAGTTCAACACCGCAATAAACAATTGAACAACGATCAATGCCGAGACTCATCAAGGAACGAACCTGGCAAAAACAACTTCAAGAAGAAAAGATTTATAAAAGTCAAAGGTTATGATAACAGCTACGATTCCGTGAAAGAAAAACAAAAAACATTGAGATATTTATTTATTTATTCGAAGCATATGAGAGTGCGCTCATTACCAAGCATTAAGAACAATCCTTAGAAAAGAATAACAATAATAATTACAAATCATTAGCGAAGCTCCATGCTCAGGAGCAACTCAAAAAACGCTCACATTAGAAGAAAAGAAAAGAAAACAAAAAACAAGGAACAAGGATTGCAACCTGAGTTTTTTAAAGAAATAGAAAGTAAGTAGTAACATCTTTCTCTAGATAAAGTTTATGACTATGTTTATGATAACTAATAACTAGTAAGCAAAATAAACAAGAATGATACCTATAACTGGCAATGGAAATCAATGAAAAAATTTCCATTACAAGGACTGCTGAGAAGACTACTTCAAGAAAATAAATTTCTAAAATTAAAAAGAGGTGCTAATTTTGGAATTTTTAGGAAAATCTGACCTTCCATTGTGCAGATTGGTCGTTGTTCTGATAGGCTAAGAAATTCTATTTGCAGTTTCAAATGGGTCGCTAGTGGAGTGAAAAAAACGACCTCAGAAATACCCTATTTCCCAGTCAACCCCAAATCCAAAATGGTCAAAGAATGAAACCAACATAAGCAACTTGAAGAACGCAGTGTCTCTATCTTCACAAGATATAACGAAACTGGGAGCATAATAGAGCACTGGGATGAGGCGCCGGCTTAAAGCAGGACCGAGCTGCACTCCGGACAGAGCTTTAATTCCGGGTACCGCTCAATCTAATCAACCAAGACTTCCTCAAATTGGGGTTAGTTGGTACCAGGTTTGTCTGAGAAGATAAAACACTAAATTGTCCGTTGAGTAACATTGCATGTACTTAATAAACATATACCATTTTCAAATCAAATTGGACACCTTTCAAGTCAAATTCGACACTCTTCTAGGCTACCGTAAGAATTTTGAAATCAAAATTAATGACCTCTAAAGCAAAGCGAGCTTCTTACAGGTTAAATTACAGACTCTCCAAGATGGTTAGAATAATTTTTTGTTCAAGAAAAATTTGGTATAGGTTTTTTGGATTTTTCTAGTACAGTTGCCCGAATGAGTGTACAGCTATTTTATAAAATTTCTATTTTCTGAGAAGAAATAATAAATTGAACCTTGCTTTAAAGCGCAACAAGGCAGCAATCATTTAATTCATTAAAAAAAAAGATTGCGCCATGCACTCAAAACACTTTTATTATTTGATTGATAGTGTAAATGCCGCTTTAGAGCTCATAGAGTGGGTGCGAATTCTCTACTCTTGTCCAAAGAGTCGAGTTCAAGCTGCAGCCGGGACCTCGATGGAGTTTCCCATCTCTGTCGGAGTACACCAGGGTTCTGCGCTTTCCCCAATCCTCTTTGTTGTCGTCATGGATGCCATCACACGAGATCTTCAGAAGCCCGTCCCATGGACGTTGCTTTATGCCGATGACGTGATGCTCGCTAGCGAAGATAAAGGAGAACTCGAGCGAGAGTTGCAAGCTTGGTGTGATGGCTTGGAGCGATTTGGACTCAGATTGAACGTGAAGAAGACCGTGTATTTAACAACGGACGTTACCGAGTCCGGCTCCATCAAGGTTAACGGCATCGAGCTTGCACGCACTGCGGTCTTCAAGTACCTGGGATCAGCAGTCGCGTCTGACGGCAAACTGATGGTCGAAGTGAATTCACGCGTGAGTGCAGCTTGGTCCAAGTGGCGCTCGTTGACTGGCGTGCTCTGCGACAAGAAGATACCAGAGCGCTTTAAGTCAAAGATGTACAGAGCAGTCATCCGGCCAGTAGCGATGTACGGCGCTGAGTGTTGGCCTGCGACCAAGGAAGTTGAAACGCGCTTCAGCGTCATGGAGACGAAGATGCTGCGCTGGACGGCGGGAGTCACGCGCATGGACCGCATCCGAAACGAAGCTATTCAGCAGAAGTTCGGTGTCGCGCCGATAGCCGACAAGATGCGCGAAGCTCGCTTACGATGGTACGGCCACGTTCTGCGTGGAGAAGAAGACAGCGTCCGCAAGATAGGCCTTAACTTCGAGGTAATAGGAAAGCGGCCTAGAGGGCGCCCGAAGCAGCGCTGGGCTGATACGTTACATACGGACTTGAAAGTAGCTGGTGTCCACCCCGATCTAGCGTTGGATCGGGAAAGGTGGCGTCATGACACCAGAATAGCGGACCACGCCACGAAGCGGGACAAACGCTGAAGAAGAAGAAGAAGAAGAAGAAGAAGAAGAAGAAGAAGAAGAAGAAGAAGAAGAAGAAGAAGTGTAAATGCCGCTTACATGAGGCATCGAAGTGAGGTTTGCGTTCTTTACAACTGTTTTTCTTATATCACTTACTGGTTTAAAACTCTATTTAAACAAAGATTTCACATTCATTCTAATAAAAACCGAAGTCTTGGACGAGAATCGAAATTTTTTCTTTTGGCACCAAAAATTGCCACCCTCCTGCTCTTTAAAACAAGCTATAAACCACTATTTTTGCACAAAAAATTTAAATATAAGATTTCAAACAAACTGTTCACTTACTGGGAAAGTTTAAACACCAAAGAAATCATACTAAATTTTTCCCTGCACAAAGAATTATTATACTCCTTTTGGAGAGTATAGAGTCTAATGTAGAAGAAGCTCATTTCGATATTTTGACTTGGAAGGTGTCCAATTCGACGTGGAAATGGTATATACACACTCAGGTTGTCTACATGGAAACAAAGTTGAGTTATCAGTTGCCTCACATGGTTTTTCTGTCATAGTTTATCTTATGTTTTCGCCTCTCATATCCTTATCTTATGTTATTCTTCTCATATAAATAAAAAATATCCCTTTTCGATAACCGAGTGTGCCTGTGTCAACAAAAAATAAATATTCCAATAAAAATAAATAATAATATTTAATATTAAAATAAGAGGAATGCTCGGCTCCCAAAAAGAGATTGACTACGTCGCTCTTTATCAGTTATAACAGAACCGATTACCCCATTCAAGTAGAGCAAAGAATCGTTCATGCATGGGATCCCTTCATCATCTTCTAGGCGGTTTTTCAACCCATCCAAACAACGCCCTTCATCCACAGAAACCACGCTCTAACCTTTAAGGACTTCTCTCCACAACGAACTTAAGTGGACGATGCCACCGCAAGTAGTCGCACTTAAGTCTGTAGACTGAAAAAAGGGGGAGGTTTTAGGAGCCGCGTGGAAGTGCCGATTTCAGCCAATTATCGCGGTGGTGAACAAAGCTCCGTCAATCTGCATGCCACCCTCGCTCTTAAACTGTACCTGACCGAGTTCAGTGGGAGCGAAGCTCATTCTTTAAATTCGAAGCTTCTTTCTGTGATTTTTACTCACTATTGATGAGGATTCGGACCTTATACCTTTCGCTAGACGTGAGCTGTAGTGTAAAGTAATGCAGTTCGAACAAAAAGACTTTACGATGGTAGAACCAGGATGTGTTCAATTATCCCAAGTGCAGATAAGGTGTTTCGCAGAAGATATAGGATAAACGGGTGCGTGTGGTGCAGCTGGAGGAGGTGAAGGCTACCGCGTGCATACAATACCAGGTTCGGATTTCCCACCAGGCCAAGCAAGCCTTCCATCCCTCGGGCTCGGTGAATTGCCACGTCTTGCCCGGGAAGAGTAAAGCGCTGAATTTTTCATCGACTGGCCATTCAAGTCATTGTAGAGCCAAAATATGCATTCAAATCGCCTCCACAACATCCCGTAGAAGTAGAGGGCTTGGCGCATTCCAAAGGGGATTGAGGCTGTCCTTTATCCTTGTCCTTATGGGATAAGCGACAACGTTATCCATCCCCTTTGGGAAGTGCCACGCATTCTACTTCTTTGGGACGTCGTCGAGGAGCTCGAATACATATTTGGCTCACGTAATTGCTTGGAGCGACCAGTCGATCGAGAACTGATCAGTGTTTCATCCCTGGCAGACAAGTCTGGTACCAATTGACCGGCCCCGGACGGACGGAATGCAGAAAATCCGAACCGAAAAGCTGGAATCGGCTGCCCGCGCCTGCTTCGACTGCGCTACTGTGCGCTCAGTCTTTCATAGTGGATAAATTATAGTAAATAATACACAAATCACTAAGGCAATACAAAAGGCTTATTGACCGGTATCTCCAAGAAGCTCCTTAATAGCTTACCAAATCATAATTGTTTACCCATCAGTATCTAGTTATCACTATTTGTGTCGTCATATTTATTAACATGTTCTCTTCTGTTTTTTGTTGTTTTATCCTTGCTACAAAATAAATAAAATGTAAAAATCGAAGAAATCCAAAAGCAAAAAACCAGTAATAAAAGAAACTTCAGTCATAAACCTCACCTGCAAGTACGGCCGTTTCAGTTCAGCAGGACCGTTATCTGCGAGGCCGCCAGTGTCGTGAAATATTAAAATTTCCCGTGGCCGATCGGCTTCTTCCAACAGCACTTGGTAGGTATCATCGATTGTGGGCTCATATTTCTAAAAACAAATACAACCAAATCATGTGATTCAAGTGAATATTATCTGTCATTTATTCCTTTATTTATTTAATGATTTGTCGCCCAAAAACACATCTGAACAGCAAATCATTGCATTTTATATCAGGCGTCGCATTTATCGCTGTTTGTACGGCCATAAAATTCCTATCGCTTCAGCAAGCTCTCCAATAGCAGCCCCAGCAAGAGCCGAAAGAAGGTGCCTCACCAGTTCTCACCGTCACTTATACATAATAGGCGCGTTCCGCGGCATGGACAGCTTTTTATCCTGTGAGACCTTCACGGTTGGCAGCTGCAATTAGCGCGATCCTCAGTCTTCGAACCTTTGTGACAAACAGGGTGATCATGAACTGTAATGTCCTAGATCAGCACCTACAGGGCAAGCTGAGGTCTATATGATGAGAACATTAAGAATTAAGCAACTTAATTCTTCATCAATTCACTTCCTCCCAAGACGTACATGGTGAATGAAGTGCAAAAAGTGGATCTATCCTGGTTGGGAGGGGCACATGGTGCGTGTGTCACCATCTCCTTCCCTGAATTTGTTCGAAGGCTCCAGTTGCTAAGCCATGATATGAAAGCTTTCGGATAAGTTCAGGGAAAGGGACAGTGTTCAATGGGTGGACACTCGCAACTGCCACGCCAAGGAAGTCCCGCCCGACTAGGATAGAACCCAAAAAGTTTCAGTGAACAAAGCTGATGAGCAACGCTTACAGTGATGAATAGGGCAATGACAAATAAAATGGATGATAAACGACAACGTCAATGCATCCCTGTTTGGTATAACTACCAAAGAGAATACAGCGAAATAGGTTGAAGGATAAGGATAAAGGACGGCGTTACTCAATCCCTTTTGAGATGCACCACGCATTCTACTTCTACGGGATGTCGTGAAGGCGATTTGAATGCGTATTTGGCAATACAATGAATTGCGGTGACCAGCCGATGAAAAAGTCAGCGCTCTATCCTTCCCAGACACGTCTGGTACCAATACATCGACCCCGGAGGATGGATGGCTTGGTTGGCCTGGGCGAGAAATCCGAACCAGGAACCTGGTATCGGGTGCACGCGACAGCCGGCGCCTCCTCCGACTGCGCTACACGCGCCCAGTGAAATAGATTAGTTTTCAAAACCCGTTTGCCAATGTCTCAGCTTAATTGTTCTTTTGCTCTGTCCTTTATATGTCCGTTTTTTCTCTTTTTCTTTTTTCTTTCATTTAAATGTTTTTTACAATGTCAGAACGTTGCTTGGTAAATGCCCATGTTTTAGCACAAATTATTGTGCATAAATAAGTAAAAAAATATGAAGCCCATCTAAACACGTCTCCAGTCTTTCTCTACGATATCCCGTAGAAGTAGCATGCCTTGGTTCATTCTCTTTCTTGTATTGCCCGCTCTATACGATGGAATCTGGTGATGAGCAGACAAGTCAGCGTTTTCTTCTTCACGAACAACTCTAGTACCAAATCGTCAACGCTTCAGGAGTCGAGGGTTTGGTTGATCTGAGAGGGCCCGAACCAAGGATTTGATTCGGGGAATACGTGACAACCAACGCCTTCTCCGACCGCGCCACGAAGCACACACGACACGAAGGCAAAGGACAAAGCGTGGAGAGCGTTCCATGCTCTATAGTGTCCTCAAACTGGTAACGAACACACGAAAGAGTCTCATCATCAGTGCAACACACAATCAAAACCATGTTGATTAGTAAAATAAATAAATAAGTAAGTAAGTAAATACGCATTTATCAGCATGCATGACACAGAAATGAAGTTGCTTTTGGAATACGCCGTAGATTCTAATTGCACTGGCTATGAGAGTCCTCATATTAGAGCTATACTTGGAACGAAGAGAGCTGAAGTTAAGCTTCAACCATCGTACGTAGTAACCCATAAGGAAAACACCTTAACAGTTACTGTGTAAGATAAGGTAGAAATGGATCTATCCTGGTCGGGAGGAGAAAATCCATGTGACAGTTGTGTATGCGCTATTGTGCCTGTACATCTACATTTGTCCAAGAATCGTCAATGACATGGTACAGCAGGAGCAGCTCTCGGGAACGGTTAAAGAAGGGAATGCCGGACCAGAACATCATGTAGGCCCTCCATTAGGATAGATGTGCACGAATCCCTTGAGATAGGAGTTTGATTCACGAGTTCTTTTCCCCATGCCGTAGCTGTAGCAACCGTTAGGCTGTAGAATACGCACCGAAGTGCTGGCCAGCTATGAATCCCTCTGGGAAAACGCGCACGTGGACATCATCTGAGCGACACAGAAAACCCCTCGAAGAGTTCGCCCACCTTGGATGTGATGTCCTCGAAACACGCCACTTGTCGGAGTATGGCCGTCTTGCCAACGCGTTTTCCACCGACCACTACCACTCGCATCGCACGACCCATACAAAGAGGAGCTGAAAACGTTGATAGCATTTATGGGTTGGCGGGTTCGAGTCCTGCCTGGCGCAAGAGTTTTGATCGCAACAACACATCCTGATAGTAACATTTATGTATTATAGTCTGCTTGTGTTGTTGCTTTGTTTGCTTGTTTATGTACTGCATGTTTTTAACCTTTTGCGTCGAGTGAACGAGTAAATATTGGAGGCTCAACTGAAGAGATTAGGAGTTATAAGGCGTCTTGTTAGGAAAATAAAAACCCGTTCCGTTTAAAAAATGCCAAAAATATACCATAGAAAATCTAACTGGGAACATCAGGTATACACGGCAGCGAGGGACCATTTTACGGGCTAAATGTTTGAGCCGATTTAACTGCAGCTAGGAACTTGGAAATATGAGCCCTATCGCCCAGAATAGGGAAGGAGGCGCCGGCTAATCAATTCCCCCATTGCTCAGATTCGTGCTTTTTTCTGCGTCAACGGAAGAGATTTACAGAAGCTAACTACAACGGCAGACTGTGAAGGATGACCTGTAGGAGGGTGTGTTTTCATAACTCGATATTCATTTTCAATGATACCTGTACTGCAGTAAGGACTGCCCCAGAATCAACAGTTTACTGAGTTTACTTAAGAGGAATGCTTGTTGCTGAGGCCATTGCCCATTAAAGAATGAAGGATAAGGCACTGTTCCTTTGTTTCAATATTTTACCCTTCAGAGGCCGTTTCAGTGACCATAGAGAGACGAGAGGTCTCATTGGTCTAAGCAAACGAGACCTCTGATCTGTCTGTGGTGAACAGATTGTACGTGGTTCAAACGTCAGATCGATTTGAGGAGAAGCTGATGTACAAGGAGCCTCCTACAGACCACACCAATGACGGAACTATGTGTACGACCATAACTGCTGTAATCCGATTCGTAGAAGAACAAACTGAACGACGCACCACTCTTCGGCGGATGTGCAGGTCGTGTGATCAGTTCATGCGTCGACGCGCTCGGGCAGCGTTTTGTGGACGATGCCTCCGATGGCAGATAATCGGATTCTGAACACGAAAACTCATCTAAAACTCGATACAGCATCAACACTGAAAATTCAAAGTAGAGGATGAAATGACGTCATCATAAGGTTTTTCAAACATACACGTGGGGCGACTGAAAATAAAGCCGTTTGTTTAAAAAAATATTTGCATAAAACAAATAAAATTACATAAATAGTTGGAAAAGATTTCAAGTAACTGTAGATCATATATAAGGTAGGAATGGGGAGTAGGTGTTGTACAAAGAGAAGAGTGCTATACTATGATTAATGGTTTTGACGGCCCCTTTAGCGCTGTCGGGGGAGGTGCCGGCTGTCGCGTGCACTCAGTACCTGGTTCTTGGTTCGGATTTTCCGCCCAGGCCAAGCAAGCCTTCCATCCTTCCAGGGTCGCCGAATTGATGGCAGACTTGTTTGGGAAGGATAAACGGAAGGGCTGACTTGTTCATCGACTGGCCACCGCAAGTCATTGTATGTCTAAATACGCGTTCAAATCGCCTCCACAACGTCCTGTAGAAGTAGAATGCGTGGCGCATCCAAAAAGAGATTGAATGACGTCCTCCTTTATCATCATCGACCATATGCCTATCTAGATCTGTTTGCTTAGGTTTCCAAGTCTCGAATAATGGCACATCAATGTTGTTCCAAAAAGCATCAATGTGAAAGTGGACCGTTACGAGCCCTCAACGAGCGTAGCGAGAGCAATGAACACTTCGTCTCTCAGGATACATTCTTCGCGCTCGACGTTCACTGGCAGGGCATTGTTCTCGCAGAGAAGTGTGCTGATGGCGAGAATGAACGGAACTAGAAACGCTCTCAGCAGTTATCTTCTTGAACTTGAGGATCTGCAAGCGCTCCGAGGACCACAGCCAACGAAACAATTCGCCGCATGCCGTGCTTGCCTGAGTGCTCAGAAAAACCGGCTGATAGTTTAAAATCATTCCTTTGCCCATTCAGACTAATATGAGGCCGAGGAAACGGCTGCCATTGATTGTCATCGTGTATGCGGTGGAACAGAGCTGGGTGGACCCTGAGAGCAAGCCGACTGGTTCCTAGGACAACAACCTTCAGCTGTCATAACAACTCATACTTTGCAGTGTGCACAAGCTGCTCACACCTGGACCAGAAAGCGTACAGAATGGCATCTGAAGGTGCTTGGGACACAACTGGCACTAGACACCGACCTCACAAACCGATTCTAAGCTCCATGCTCACCCGCAGGATGACCACTTCTATTGGGTTGACGGTTGGCACTGCTCTACGACTTGTTTGGAAATGAAAAGAATGTGCGGCTAAAATAAAGGATAAAGGACGGCGTCACTCATTCCCTTCTTGGGATGCGTCACGCATTCTAGTTCTACGGTATGTCGTGAAGGCGGTTTGAATGCGTATTCGGCCATACAATGTACTTGCGGTGGACAGCCGATGAACAAGTCACCGCTTTATTCTTCCCAAACAAGACTGATACTGATTCACTGCCCCCGGAAAGATTAGTTGGCTCAGGCGGGAAATCCGAACCAGGAACTTGGTATCGGGACAGCTGGCACCTCTTCCAAGTGCCTTACACGGGCCCAAATAAATAAAAGAATAATTCTCGAAAGCCAAAAGCTCTATCAAGTCTTCAGCCAAATGGCCGGCTCTGAGGCTAGTCGACAGATGTCTCTTAGTGTAACTAAGTAATTCTTATGCCTCGTATTGAAATGTTCAAGTTTCTTGTAATTCTTACTGCGCATAATTTCAATCATTTACAGTCCAAATAAATGAATAAACTAACCACTATATGTAGATCACCCACTACCTATATAAATCCTTTACTGGAGTCCAAGCGTCAACTTTAGGAAAGGCTAAACGATCAGGCAATAAAGCAGTTTGTTCTCTACGATCTCTCGACATTGAATGATTCTGCTTGACATTAGCGCATATCAATCTATCGTAAAAGGACGTTATCGTCGGGGATTAGTGCGACATATTGTGAAAAACAACAGTTTCTGACATAAAAACAGCCATTATCACGCTTCCTACGGAAGAGAACGCTGCAGCCGTCAGCTTTCCATAGCACAGGAAGCGTCAACAGTGTCTTTCCAGGGTTATAAAGGATAAAAGAAGGATTAGTGACGACGTTGGTCAATTCCTTTTCGGACGCGCCACGCACTCTACTTCTGGGATATTGTGGATGTAATTTGAATGCGTACTTGGCCTTAGTTGCGGAAGCCACTCGTTGAACAAGTCAGCGGTTTATCCTATCCAGATAGGTCCCGAAGGGATGGATAGTTTGGTTGGCCGAACCAACAATGTGAAATTCGGCACACGCGACAGCTGACGCCTCGTCCCACCACATTACCACGCGCTTTCCGTGATTGTAAGGTTCGCAATTAGATATATGATAGGCTAACATTTTCACAGGATGCTGTGACACCTGACCCAAACCTAATTCTCAAGCCCCAAAGAGCAATGCGGAAGATAGCAGAACAAGAAATCGGACGAAAACTTCACCATTCGAGGGCGTGTGCGGCGGCGAGGGAACGTCGAGGCTCTGGTAGGACGGCGTCATGCAGGACAGGGAGCGATTCCGACTGGCCGATCGCGACCGCAACCGGAACGTCATCCGCTTCGCGATCGTCGCCGACATTTTCCGGCCGACAGTACTGGTCGGCCGCAAATGTCAGGTGCAGACGAGGTGTTCGCCGGCTTCAACCGCTTCCGCTTTTTCCGAGTTTAAACTCAGCTGCGAGTAGTCGTCGGGTGCAGAGTTCTTTAGGCGGTGGCGCTCGGTCGGCAGTGGCGGAAGGGCTGCTGAATACGGCTGACACACTTATGGCAGCTGTCCGCGTTTTTCTGAGCTTCAGGCGTCGAATTGTTACCAGGTTACGCGCCCGGCGAAGGAAGCAGGATGAAGGGCCTCGTCCACCGTTGATGGCTGGCGGCAGGGCTGCAGGTGAATTGCGGAACGGTGACGAGTGCCGCTGAATCAGCACGTGTGATGCGACAACCACAAAAGCACACACACGCACTCGGAGCCCGCCCCTGATTCAATAGTGGGCTATTGTCCACGATGGGACGGTCCTCTGCTGCAAAATCGTAATTGAAAGGGGCCGTTCCGAATATCCGCCAGCGTCAGCAGCCAGAAGCGGTTGCTTGAATGGCGTCCTGAAGGGCGGAACGCCAGCTGCTCTCCACACCGGGTGACGTTCTAGCAGCACTTCAGAAGAGCGAATGCCATATCAGCAGACAGGCGAACGGACGCCGCTGGCTCGCGGAGGTACAGGCGCGGCGCTAAGGTGGGCGGGGAGGCGCTTGCCAGGCGTGATGGTCGCCGAATAAAACCCGCCAGCGATCAGCCGGCAACGGGACGGCGAACCAGATTTCTCGCTGTCGCAGCACGGCCGAGAACAACCTCCACTCACTGCACAATGCCTCATAACCCTCGATGTTATCGGTAATAGGCCGCCGACGGGGCGGGAACTGATACACAGGGCGATGATCCGCATCTGATCCTTCCAGGCGTTTTTCAGCCGGCACGGGGAAAGCGCCCGGTGCAATTACGCGGCAAGCGAGATTAGTGATCAGCGGGGTACTTTCACTTGTCCGAGGATCTCGAGTACACTTCGATCATAATGGGAGGGCAGCCACGTACGACGAGAGTCCTCCGCAGTGCGTCACAGCCTAGGAACGGCGCTTCATCACCGCGGCTTTTGCTCGTCACAAAGGATCTGTCGATGCAGTCCACGGAAGAACCTCTTTCTGTTTCTTCACAGGCGTCCTCCTCTTCGTCGCCCTCTTATCTCCTAACAGGGGTGCTGAAGAGGTGAACAAGAATTGTAGAGCTCTCCACGTAGTTCAGAAAACCATATATTAGTAGGTTAGGCACGTGGTTTGATAAAGAATTTCTTCCATCTCGATGCTGCATTATGCATGATCGGAAAATTATGCGAGCTTTTCAGTTGTGGGACTGACCCCTTCCTCTCATGCTCATTTTGGGAAAGGCCCTATAGTGTTCTACACGGTACTATAATACTGAATGTTCACCGATCAATCTTCAGAAGTTTAGCCATTGTGGATGAGAGTACTCAACGTGGTCTAGGAAAAGACATTCAGGCGTTTCAAATGAAGGATCTTTACTCTTTTACATGAGGGGCTGGAACTATAAAAATTGGAAGGACCATAGTAACAAGAATGCGCTACATAACAGTTGTTGTAAGCTGTTATAAGGATGATTGGTTGTGATAAAAACTCTAGCGCCAGGCGGGACTGGAACCCGCACCTCCTGTGACCGGGCGGGAATGCTCTACGCCATTACACAAGGGCTCATCCCGATACACGGGTGAGTGCTGACGGGTCGCACGAGGTATGGATGTGAAACAGCGCCGTGGTGAAATGGCGTAGAACATTCTCGCCCTGTCAACAGTAAGTGCGGGTTCGAGTCCCGCGTGACGCTAGAGCTTTGATCGCAACCAAACATCATTGTAACAGCTTACAACCTCGATACCAGCCGCTTGAGGGTTAATGAAGCTGAATTGAACCCTTATTGTAGGGTTCAAACAGCTGACAACCACCCTTATCAAGTGGCCGGATTCATGAATGACTTTCATCAGGGTTATGTAAGTAGAGGGTATAAAGGACGGCGTTACTCAGTCCCTTTTGGGATGCGCCAACGCATTCTACTTCTACGGGATGTCGTGGAGGCGGTATGAATGTGTATTTTGCCATACAATGACTTGCCGTGGCCAGCCGAAGAACAAGTCAGCGCTTTATCCTTCCCAGACACGCCTGGAACCAATTCACCGACCCCGGAGGGATGGAAGGCTTGGTTGGCCTGAGCGGCAAATCCGAACCAGGGACCTGGTATCGTGTGCACGCGACCCTTGGCGTCTCCTCCAACTGCGGTACATGCGCCCAGGGTGGAGGGAAGAAATTTAAAAATTATCTGGATTTCGCACAAGCGTGAAGGTGGATGAATGGTGGGGTAGAACTATATGATTCAGCGAATTATACCATATCATGCATACCAAACTTGCTCTCTGCCCACTACACTCTGTTGGTAAGCATATCCTTTACTACCCATTACCTTACAAGTCGTGAATCCGCCTTAAGGTCACCAAATTTCGTCGCAGTATTTATGTACGGCCCGATACTTCTATAATGTATACGTGACAGTGCTTCGCGCCCTGTTTTTAAAAGTTTTTGTTGACATTTCACCAAAATTATGGAGGAAGTAGAGTTGGTTTTCCGCCACTGATTTGCGGTTAAACAAGCTACGTCGGATCTATTCAGTGGAAGTAGGGTGACGCTAGACGGAACTGATCACAACGCGGTGGTTGAAATAAAGTGGCAAAGCACCACCCTTTTAAGGGCCAGTACAGCACTTTTGTTGTCTTTGTATAATAGCCTCTCTACCAGCCGCTCCAGGCTTAAACAAATGTGTTAAAACATTGTTACTAGTAAGGTCTTCAGCTTAACCGGTTCCATGCTGATATCAGCGGCCGGCCCATCCCGTATCACGGGTGGGTGCTGACAGACCTCGAGGATATCGCAGAGTTTACCTTCAGTTTTGCCGCTATTCTCGAAAAGATACTGAGTTGGCACCTCCTTCCCCCTCCTACAACTAACGATAAGATATCCGTTATCGGAATAAAAATTCGATGCAGCAGCTAAGCATGGTTGTTTGGAATGCAGAAGCGCATGAGGAGCGCATTCCTTTCTTTCGCGAGTTACACCACTTCAGTGGATTAATGTCCTTCTCCTATGCCTAGTTATTCAGGACTGCATGCATCCACCATGAAAATTTTTTTAAACCACATCCCACCATAATGGAGAGAGGGAGCTGGAGGGAAGCGATGCAAGAGTTGCTGCAGCGCGTGTGGATAAAATCCAGGTTGCGCTGCAAGTATTGGAAACGCTCTGCGTATTCTAATTCTACATGACAACGGCATGTGAACGGACGATCTTAGACGCCACTCGACCTCCTTTTGAATGTTAGAAGGCAGCATAAAGCAAAAGAACGCCAGCTGAGAACTGGTAATCACAGCTCATGGATAGAGCAACGAACAACGTTAATCAATCCCTCTTTGGGATGCGCCACGCATTCAACTCTTACGTGACATCATGGAGGCTGTTTGTGAATGCGTATTTGGCCTATGCAGTGAGTTGCGGTGGGTAGTCAACGGACAAACCACGCTTTGCCCTTCGCGGAAATGTTTGGTAGCAACTCATCCATGCCGACAGGATGGAATTTTTGGTTGGTCTGGACAGGACCCGAACCTTGATGTCTGATTCGGGGTGTATGTAACAACTTACGCTTTCTATAACTGCGCATACCTTTCCCCTGCTGCACAGCTGCTATGTCTGTTTATGGGCAGTACATGAAGATGACTGTCCACTTATTCAACGTTGAAATTTGTAATCGGCCGCAGATGGTCTCGTGCTGAACCGCTAGTCAATCCCAGGTTCGTGTCTCGGCCAAGCGCATTGAGCCCCTCTGATGTCGATGTGTTGATACCGGACAGGCCTGTGAACAAAAGCGCTGGTTTTGTTACGATCAAAACGCTTGCGCCAGGTGGGACTCGAACCCGCACTTTCCGCTTCCCAAGCGGCTATGGTACGCCTTACACCACATGCGCTGTTCGACCGCACATAACATCGCAACAGTTGACAAAATATCCTTTAACATCATATAGTCTCTATACCAGCCTCTCCAGGACTAAACAAATATGTATGTTCAAATAAACAGTTTTTTTGTTGGTTCGTCAGCATACGTTTATGAGAAGAAACAAAGCAAGCTTGCACAAATTTTGTTAACATCTGCAGATGTACAAAGTTAAATACAATACCACTATGCACTGCAGTCTTGCATTTTTCTCTTCACCTTTTTAGTGCTTTGTAGCCATCTAGAAGTCCAAATACAAGTAGCTTGAATCAACGAATAGCCGTAAAATAAGAATAAAAGTAATATCTAAATTTAAAATAATCATATTTTAAGAAAATAATTTGATTGTAGTAGAACTGTGATTGTGTTAGGCAATCAGTACAGCTATGGCTTGATTCCGAACGTAAGAGGAAATCACTTTCGGGCAGGCTAGAAGAAGGAAGTACCTAGGAATAACTGCAGTTACTGCATTTTATCCTTGCTCTGGGCGCGTGTAGCGCAGCTGGAGGAGGTGCCAGTTGTCGCGTGCATCCGATACCAGGCTCAAGGTTCGGAGTTCCCTCCCAGGCCATCCAAGCCTTCCACCTCTCTGGGGTCGGTGAATTGGTGCCAGACTTGTCTGGTCAGGATGAAGCGCTGACCAGCTAATCGGCTTTAAGTCATTGCATGGCCAAATACGCATTCAAATCACCTCCACGATATCCCGTAGAAGTAGAATGCGTGACGCATCCCAAAAGAAACTGAGCAATGCCGTCCTTTACTCCTTATCCGTACACTACAATATTGTTGCTCTAGACACTTTCACTTCGCTTGAAACAATGAAAATAGGAATCTGTACAACGCGTCTAAGTAATTCAGTCTTTTAAAAAATCCAGTTCTGTTTGAGTTCAACATTTCAATTACCCAAGAAGAGACAGCCCTTCTGAAACTGCAACCACTGAGCAAGGTAACTAGGGCACGGCTAATGCTACGTCTGGTACGAGGCCACCAACTCCTCCGGGTTCGACGGGTTAGTTTGCCGAGGCGCGGAATAGAACCGGATTGATTTATGCACGCTTGAGTAACGACGTTTGCCACTGCGCCTCTTACAGTTTCACGACTGCTGCAAGTGGTGTTTTTTGTATACGCCATCACATCAAGGCATGCCTCTGCCTCGCTTCACCCTGCTTTTGCGTATCTGAAACCTAGCACCAACTTTAAGAAACAACATCTTGGATTACTGTATGCGTCCAGTACATTAGTCCACTCTCGTTTGCAAATGGTTTTTTTAAACAGGGAATGCATTTGGTAACTCTATCGCCTCACACTGCGTAACCCAACCCGTCCTTGACAATGCTCTCCTCCTGAGAACTCGCAAATGGAACCAATCCAATCATTCCGCTAAGTGTTAAGCTGCGTCCTCGAACCGCTGCTAAAGAAAGAAATGCGGTTCGTGCAAGGTTTTGCACAGACTGCACCCGATGCAAAGCGCAGTTCAACAGTTTGAGAAAGACATGATGGAGCTGTGGGAACTCTAGGGAGTGGACATCAACATGTTATCCTCTCAGTTATGCACATATGCGTTTTCAAGCTTATTTAAAACAAACAAAAAAATTGCATAAGGATAAAGGATAAAGGGCGGCGTTACTCAATCCCTTTTGGGATGCGCCAGCGGATTCTACTTCTACGGGATGTCGTGGAGGCGACATGAATGCGTATTTGGCCATACAATGACTTGCGATGGCCAGCCGATGAACAAGCTAGCGCTTTATCCTTCCCAGACAAGTCTGGTACCAATTTACCGACCCCGGAGGGATGGAAGGCTTGGTGGGCCTGGGCGGGAAATCCGAACCAGGAACCTGGTATCGGGTGCACGCGACAGTCGGCGCCGCCTCCGACTGCGCTACAGGTGTCCAAATTTTGCATACCAGGAAGAAATTCCAGTACGTATTCGTTCAGCACGTCGCGTCATGTTTATTTGGTAGTGTAACTTCTGTTTACGTCAAGTTTCACAAAAATTCACTATTTGAAAAAAACGCCGCAAAACCACGTGATTAATCACAGTGCAGCTCTACGTACATATATTTCCGCTACCGATCAAATATACATGACATTGTACTGAATAGATAAGGGATCCCTATTTTATAAAAAGGTGCAGTTTTTCTGCATATTCAGGTAAGCTGTCAAAAATTGACACAACTAAAAGAAAGAAAGACTACGTTCATGAAGATTCAAACGCCGTAATCATTTTCGGAGACCCTATGCAGAAGGGTTTTAGGAAGAAAAAAGTTTTAAAAATGTTAAAACAACATTTTACCTCCTTCCCGCTTTATCTTTCCCTCTCTTAGGAGGCGAAGGGCATCCCCACACTATTCACAACAAGTAGACAAGAAGCAAAGCATTAGAAAACTCCAGATGACCCACAATATATTCCTTGAAACATGGAAATTAATCCGCATACGAAGAATGACTTCATCGGGAAACCCTAATTGTCTAAGCTTCGATTTGAAAGAAGCCTACATTGGTTTTGAAAGTGCTTAGTCTATACAAAAATTCAAGGTTAAAATAAAAATCGGCACCTTTTGAAGTAAAGAAGGTGCATAATCAAGGTCAGAGGCATGTAGCTGTAAGATAAGTCGATGTTTGGCCCTTCTAGGAACGAGGCAAGGAAGCAAATAGTCGAGTGACCTCAACTATCACTTCTCTCTAAAACTGGCTTATTGTTAGCGTTCTGAATCGCTTCGATTTTTGCATTCCACCATTGCGCCCCCTAGGAGCAGTTTGTAACGCTGTTTGGAATAGCGCCGGCAGAAAGGAGAACCAGTAGTAATAAAAAAGCTTCTTTGAAATGAAACCCAGACGATTTCATCTCTCCATCAAGTCAAGAGATAAACGGGGCGCGTGAAGCGCAGTTAGTGGAGGAGCCGGCTGTTACGTGCACCCGACACGAGGTTCCTGCTTCGGATTTTCCGCCCAGACCAAACAAGACTTGCATGCTTCCGGGGTCGGAGAGTCGGTACCAGACTTGTCTGGGAAGTAGGAAGGATAAACCACTGACTTATTCATCGGCTGGCCACGTCAAGTCACTCCATAGACCAAATACGCATTCAATCCGCCTCCACGACATCCCGCAAAAGCAGGATGCGTGGCGCATTCCAAGAAAGATTGAGTAACGCCATCCTTTTTTCCTTTTTTTGTTAAGGTAGCGTAAGCGGAAAAGGTGCCAAACCAGATTCCTGTTTCTTGACTTGAATTTCGCGTGTAAGCCAACCAAGCCCTCCTTCACTCCGGGGAATTAGTACCCGACTTGCCTGGGAAGGATGATTTCCTCAAAGTCTTGGCTAACCCCGCCCTTCACCTTTATCTGAAACTATGTTTTGGATGGCATGGTTCATTTCTGACTTCGGCTTTCCGACGGTCCTGACGAAGACGAAAAGGCCGAAGCGTTAGTTGAATAAACCTTGCCGTCCTGTATCTGCCTTCATGCAGACAAGGAAACGGCGTGCTTCAAAAATGATTCCAAGACTGAACAAGGATAAGTCCTGGACTATATTTAATTTTTAGGCTAAGATGCTTTTCCCACTTCTGTGACCGTAATGTATATATACAGCTTGCAAGCTGTGGCAAAGCCTTTGAAACGACTACTTTTGATAGATAGTCAAAATAGTCAAAAATATTCTCTTCCTCTTCATCTTTCTAATTATTCCGCCTTCCTCTGGAAAACTATTCCGCCAACAGGAGGAAGAAGTTGGTTCCAAGCAAAACTTGTAGTAAGCGCAAGGTCGGATGGTGCTGACTGCGACGCCGAACAGGAAACCTTCACGCATATTCAATGAAGGACGAGTTCTCATGCCAATGCGTTGTCGATGTCAAATCAAATTTCGAATGTCAGACGCGCGATAACTGGTTGAAGAAGCCAGAGCGCTCGTGTGAATGGGCGACGTCGGCGAGGTACAATAAAAAGCAAAAACCGCAAGCCGCACTCGCTGGGAACATCTTCTTGGCAAGGCCAGCGAACTCCTCTAATGCCAGCCACACTGTGGTCATCAGAGCTAAGCGATTCTTCACTAGATCAACTGGTTAATGAACTCTACAAATAAGGCGAATATTCACTGACGTACGCCTTGGCCTCAATCACACACGTATCGCAACACATTCCTCGTCCGTGTGTGTTATGCATTAGTGTCGAACACTCTTATCAGTTGCGCCGCTGAGCTTTTTGGACTACTGTTATCTAGTAGCTGCGGTGTTTTGATGAAACAGTAAAAGTAGCAGTACTATAGGATCGCTCGTAATGCGACACACCCCTTTCCCCGCGTAGAGTCCGGATGAGTTAACGAGCAGTTCCATACCTCTCGCTTTCAAGTAAGTATTGCTTCTGAAAGCATAAACTGCCATTAGATCAGCCTGCTTTTGCACATGAGGAAGGCTCGATGTTAAGCAGATGGATCCCATCTCCCAGCAGCAGTTTGGCTTCAGGTGCCAGAGTCCATCTCACGGACACCACCCCGCGACAAGCGATGAAAAGATCCGGAAAACCTTCTGGAAATGACCTACGACATGCCTCCTCGCGCGGTGGTCTGCTGAGTTATTAAAACCCTGGTAGTACACCTGACAACGGCAACCAAACAATCCGTTTGCAGTGCTTATTCTTTTCTATCAACTTGTTCGGCAAGCCACCGTTGAGAAGTTCAGAGAACGCTTACGTGCTCTCACCTACACTAAAATAAATGCCGAAACCCGAAACAGAGAGCGGCGAGTAAGAAGTGCTATCACGTTACGAAAATTGAAGGTTCGCATGACTGCTGAAACGAAACGCGAACTTTGAAAAGAATCCAGGAATTGACCTGAAAACGGCTGCGAGAGGAGAGCGACACGATCTCAAATGTCGTTTCTCTTGTAACTTTACCGCATCACATTCCTCCAGTATTACACTGGAACCGCCACAGAAAAATGAACGGTCGCAGTGTCTCGTACTTTACTGCATAATCAATATTAGTTAAGCAGCTCCTACTTCCGCAATATGGGGCTCAGTTAGCAGGACATGTTCCCGCTTTCTGGACGCAAAGCGGTCGCCTTCGATTATGCCTTGAAGTGCAAAAAGACTTCCATTCCCGAGTGAGGGAAAGGGTTAAAGCGTTACTTAAGTACGTTTACGATATAGCGCGTGGAGCGCAGTCGGAGGTGGTGCCAACTATCGCGTGCACCCGATACCAGGTTCCTGGTTCGGATTCCCCGTCCAGTTCAACCACCCACCCCCGGGGTAACTGGTACCACCTAGTTTGGAAAAGATAAAGCGCTGACTTGTTCATCTGCTGGCCACCGAAAGTCATTCATTGTATGGCCAGGTACGCATCCAAATTACCTCCACGACATCCCTTGTAGTATAATGCGTGGCGCATCCCAAAAGGGATTGAGTAACGGTATCTTTTATTACTTTACATTCTTCTTAGCTCATAGCAGTGAACATTTCTTTCCTCAAAGGGAGCTGAGCAAAGTTCCCTCGACATTACCAACGGTAAGGACGTGTTGTCGCTTACTATGGCCTTCATGACCAATTCAGTTCAAGGAACAATGTCAAGCCAGCGCTCCGATCCTACTTACATAAACATATCGGCGGCAGGATAAAAGGCGTCCACGGAGCTATTACATGTTGCCGAGCCTAAGAGTAATGGTCCCGACAAAGCGCCAAGGTTTGATGCCACAACGAGACTTCACAGTTATAGCTTTGATAAGGGATTATCACGCAATAAAACACTAGAGTTGACGACGGAACCAACTAGGTATCAATCTAGACTGCTTAGGGTACTCTAACTCTTCCCCTTCTAGAACTGCCTAATACCGAACAGGAAGTACAGTATGTCAGCCGAAGTAACACGGAAGCAGACCTCTCTCCTTACAGTTCTTTCCCTTTAACATAGAACTATTCTAAACAGTTTTAAACAAAATACATATCAGGCTGTCTAGAAATAATGTCGGGTTTAATACTATGATCAGCTGCGTGTGACAATAGATTTTAGGTTCTTATAATTTTATAAGGCCATGAGGTATAATTTTTCAAAAGCAGACCAAGAAGTATAGTTTTTTCAAATAGTGTCTCTAGCAAATTACCGAATATCATCCAAAACGAAATTTGCCTTATTTCTGTGCCATTCTTTTTACAAATTCGAAATTGCCACTACAACCCGACACAAACCAAGGACCTAACCTGAATTCGTGAAGTATTACTTCATTAAATGTGCACTACAGCTTTAGGATCAGACATTTCGTATAGAACGTCAGGGTTTTGAATCACAGACAAACCGAAAATAGGTGGCAGACACTTACGAGTGCCTTACGGAGAGAGCAACAGGGATCAAGTCAAAATGGATCACAGCTGAATGAGGTCTAGAAACGAAATCTCAAACATGTGTAGAGCCAGTGCATTTGTTGGGGAATAAGAAGAAGGGAGAACCTAATACATTAGACGTGTACAACGCTACCAACGGACATAACAACACTAAATGGGAATTCGCCCCGATTTTGCACTAATGCAGGCCATTTATCGCTTGCACTTTACTGTGTTCAGAGTGGGACCTTCTCAGATAACAAAAGCTGTATTTAGCAGCCAACTGTCCTACAGGATAAGGAGAAAGGATAAAGGACAGCGTTACTCCATCCCTTATAGGATGCACCACGCATTCCACTTCTACGGAATGTAGTGGAGCCCATCTGAATGCGTATTTGACATATTTATCACATGAACCTGTCATGAACCATGACAAAAGAGAAGCACCAACCTTATGAGTAGAATTATCAAGGATCATTAAAGTAAATTCAGTCCTCATAATCAGGAACTACTGCAATCAAATCAGATTCAGATGGCAGTCCAACATCTTTAAGAAACATTTGAAACCCACCGGTACAGAAATCTTTCTACTTAGCTTGATAAGTTCCGACCCAGCCCTAATTGAGAAAAAGTGATGCCGAAACCTAGTTCTGCTTTAGGTAATAAAAGCTCGCGGCGGCTTCCTCGGATGGATGAGCTGCTCTCTACTACGAAATGGTACAGTATGAGGCTGCACTGACGGTGCAAAATTTTGTGCAACATTATGAGGTCAAAATTCCTTCTTCAGAACTCAAGTGTTTCCAGCCCTAAGTTAGCATTTCGGTCGGCGGCAGAGGGCATGCGATAATAGAGAAAACCAACAGAACGCAGAAGAATTTTCCTCGTGAAATTATTTTGAACTGATTCAATCGTCTTAATCAATTCGTTTTTATGTGGGTTGAACACTACAGTGCCATACTCAAGCATCGGTCTGACATAAGATTTATAAGCCCGCATTAAAACGTTAGGATCTTGAGTAGAAAGAGCTCCAAACAGGTTGGAAACCCTTCTGGAGGCGTTAAGAACTATAGTCTTGCAGTGTTCACCAAAGGTAAGACTGCTCTTGACTAAAAACCCGAGGTCCCTTGCTGATGAATAACTCAGCGTTTTGTCCTCCCCAGAGAAGTCTGGGACCAATACTCCGACCGCGGAGAGATGGAAGGCTTGGTTGGCCTGAGCAGGAAATCGAACCAGGGACCTGTTATCGGGTGCATGTGACAGCCGGCACCTCCTGCGACTGCGCTACACGCGTTCGTTGACCCACAAACTTCATGAAAAATTTCCAAGTTCGAATTACACCTAAAAATAGTGGCAGACACTGTTGAGACAAAAATCTCCATTAGCACACTCTTGAGTCCCACGACGTAACTACTACGAGGTAACACGTTGTTAAGTCGTATAAGAACAGAGACACCACAGGCTACATGTTCGGTTAAAGGTCTAATAAGAGCACGAGAGAGCGTTCAATGGTACCATTGGTGATGCTTGAGCAGAGTTTTTGGAATCGACTCTCCGAAATCAAGTTGAATGAGGTACGGAAACTCACGTATGTCAAACTCTCCAGATCTCGTCTGATCAAGCCGCAGCTTAATTACTAACGATATAGGTCTAATACCGCTCGAAGGGGAAAATCGACCTCTAGGAATTCGTCGACTGCAGAAGTCTAGAGTTTCAGGCTAGTTAAACTCTAGCCCTAGCTCTTTGTTTGAAAAGAGCAAGGAGACATCGACAATTTTTCTTTCGGCTGAGAAATTGATCTAGAAACGAATACGCTTAAATTTTAATGTGAAGGCTCAAATCCCATACTAATTTTGGACCAACCTAAAATTTTGCGAGAAGAATTTTCAACGGTTTGAAAGACTCTTTCAAGGAATTAAGATGTACGAAAGATCCCCTTTTCATTCCTTATCATTTATTCAGATGCTCCTCTTTGAAAATGAATAAAATGGAAAAGTCTAAAATCTGCCGATGGGTTGGAGAAAGCGTTTAATAATAAAAGGATTGTCAGATCATAGATAAGGATAAAGGATAAAGGACGGTGTTACTCAATCCATTCTGGGATGCGCCAGCGCATTCTACTTCTACGGGATGTCGTGAAGGCGACTTGAATGCGTATTTGGCCATACAATGACTTGAGGAGGCCAGCCGATGAACAAGTCAGCGCTTCATCCTTCCCAGACAAGTCTGATACCAATTCACCGACCCCGGAGGGATGGAAGGCTTGGTTGGCCCGGGCGGAAAATCCGAACCAGGAACCTGGTATCGGGTGCGGACAACAGTCAGCGCCTCCAGCGACACGCACCCAGATCATAAATAAGCTCGCGAAAACTCCAGCACATCCACTCCTCGTGGAAGCACATCGAATGCCTGTGCGGCCTACAAGGTGACCTTAGGCGGCTAGCAGCAGAAGGGTCAATTTCCTATAAGACATAGGCACAAGAATGTCTACGGAAGATTCGTAAACTTCAACATGGTACCGAACTACGAAATGTTCTACTGCAAATGTGCCACCGTGAAATGCAAAGAAGTACTGTCATTTAAACATAAACACAAATTCGGAGCCTCACACTAAATGCTTATTTAGTTATATAATAGAAATAAATTGATAAATAGATAACAATTTAATATGAGGTTAAGAATTTCCGTATATGCCATACATGGTATGCACCATCAGGGCAGATGTCGGAAATGAGCATTTGGCTGAGAAATGCAAATTAATAAATTAACTTATTCGTGCAGCAAGATTACAAAAGAAAAGTCAGTAAGCATCTGAACAAAACATGAAAACTTAGTAAACAGGCTGTACAAAAAAGCACCGAATAATGTGATAAAATCGCCCCAGAAGAGGGCCCGAACATTAATCTTTCGCAAGACACCAACCTGCGACACTGCCCTCGAGCTCCTCGTCCGACGAGTACCACTCCTTCGGTGGGATGGAGTTTCTTCTGATGAGAGCCGAATCGCCGAACACTAGCTGAGCCCACGAGTACCGTCGCTGCCCGTTCGACGTTACCGAATGTCTTCTGGTCGGTTGAGTCGACGATCCGACAGCAGCAAGGGCAGCTGAAACCATTCCGATGTTTTCCGCTACAACGCTTCCATCGAACTGACCTTGCCATTTACTCCTTCTTCTAGAAGCTATAAAAACAAACAAAAATGAATATAAAATTCTTTTTACAGAAAAAATCTAGAAAAGTAGAAGAGATTGAGCTTAGATAAGAATTTTAGGGTTCATGTCGCAGAGGTGGACAACACTGGGGGGAGCGCGCCAGCCAATCCGGCCACATCAAATGGGCGTGCCATCCAGGGATAACATGTACAGTTTGTACTCTGATTGGCTGGCGTATGTTCGGTCGGTGGGGCGTTCCCACATCCTAATGCTGCCCAACTTCGCGACATGTACCGAATTTTATTAGCATATAAGTAGTAACTTTAGTCCACAAGCCGCATGAAGTTTTTCTTAAACTAACGCCCAAAATCAGCGGACTATATGGGGTCGAAAAAGAAGGAAATACAGTGACAAGAAGGCAAGGAATAAAAATGTTCTAACGGTAGGATTTGCATTCAAAATAACTTTCAAATGCTCACTTGGCATGCAACAGCAGAGTTCGAAAATAGTCTCTTAATGCTTTTCACTCACTATCAGCTGTTTTAAAAATAACTGAAAATGAAACTTTGAAAGTGACTGTACTCTAGAAGCTCTAAGTCAAATAAGGTCTCTTCTAATGCCTCAAAAACATTATTTTAAGAAGAAATTAAGCCAGCATATTTGTACCGACGATATATAATCCACAACTTCAACATAAAGGGGAAGAGTATGACGGTAGACGCTAATCAATCGCCATTGGGATGCGCCACGCATTCTACTTCTGCTGGATGTCGCATAGGACATTTGAAGTCTTAGCCTAAACGATGACATCTGGTGATCAAGCGATAGGCAAGCCAGTGTTTCGTCCACCGCGTGCGCGTCCATAACTAATCCGCCGACCGCGGAACGACGGAAGGCGTAGTTAGCCTGGTGGAGAAACGAACGAACGGTGGTTGTTACAGCATGTTTGTTCTTGTGCCAGCCGGGGCTTGAACCCGAACCTCCTGCTTCTCCGACAGCGATGCTACGTCTTACACCACCGACGCTGTTTGACCGCACCTAGAATCCGCGATATCCTCAAGGCCTTTCGGCATCCAACCGTAATATCGTGATGGGCCGGCCGCTGATATCAACATAGAAAAGTTAAGCTGAAGACTTTACTAGTATTTAAAAAACATTGAACCAAGGATGGATTTGTGGTGCTACGCGAAGTCAGGTATCCTGTTCTCAGTGCCATCAGAGCCACAGCCTGGCGCAAGAAAATCCCCAAGTCCTGCGGTCACGCCAAATCTTGCTTGAAATTTATTTCTTCGAAAGAATCTTGGTTCAGTTGATATATTCCTGATGCATATTTCAGCAAGTTGTTGAATAAATGAACTTCTTGCATATACATATATTTACAAAAGCTATATAAGACCATATAGGTTCTAACACATTCGCTTAAGCCTGGAGCGGCTGGTAGAGAGGGTATATGTCGTTACAGGATGTTCTGTTGCGACCAAAACTCTTGCGCCAGGCGGGACTCGAACCCGCATCTTCTGCTTTCCGGGCAGCGATGTTCGCCTTACACCACCGGCGCTGTTTGACCGCACGTAACATCCGCGATATCCTCGAGGACTGTCAGCACCCATCCGTGATACGGGATGGGCCGGTTGCTGATATCAGCATGGAGCCGCCCATCGCTGCCCGGAAAGCAGAAGATGCGGTTCGAGTCCCGCCTGGCGCAAGAGTTTTGATCGCAACAGAACATCCTGTAACACCATATAGGTTGAACTGGGAGCATACGCTATACAAGCAGTATACCACTCCTGTCTTTTGGTTTTTGGGCGCAGTAGGCGCAAAAGTGCAGTTTTCGCCGTTTTCCCATAATTCTCTCCAAAGAGGTCTATTCAGAAAACAAAAGTTTCTATCCGCATCCATTGAAGGCTATCTATCCAATTATATAGGTATCATACAGTGGTTTTATAAAAGGAATAGGCCTGTAAAACCTGGACCCTGTCGGTGGAGTTATCGCGAGCGATAGGAGAAGAGTCGCCTTCATCAGGTTTTATAGGTAACCGAAACTATACCTTTCTAAAACCACAGGATAATACCTACATCGCTGAATAGATCGCCTACATAGGATACGGGTGGTATAATTTATTTTTTGAATATACCACTTTGAAGGGAGCCATGGGAAGCGGCGAAAATGACTGTTTTTACGTATATTCCGCCAAAAAACCAAAAGGCAGAGGCGGTATAGGATGTAGAGTTGCAAGATCACGCGTGAGCGAATTACCCGCTGTAAGAAATTTCGTTGAAAGCATGCAACTCTTGTCGTTATTATAACAGATCTAAGAATACCCTACACTTCCTTGAGAAAAAGCCTAGTAATCTAAAATGCATTCACTGCACTGACGAGTAGAACCCAGCGCTTACAAAATGTATAGCCTTGGGGTTCACACCGGAGAAGGAATAACGCAGACAAATTTGAGGAACCTGAACGACGCACCTTTCATGGCATGAGAAGGACGAACGCATTCTGGCGGAAGCCATTTATAGACACGCCGTTCCCGATGACTCTACTGTACGTACCCCGTACTGTAAGTGAGTGGAGGCAGCATTGTGCTCATGCACTGCGGCCTTCATAAAAAGGTCTTCTGCTCTATTTCTTCCAAATATCCCCTTGGAGTGTAGCAGTAGTTAGTCAGCGAAGGATTTCTTACCTTTCCCGAACGAATCGTGGTTGGAGAAGATGTGTGAATCTCACAGATGCACACTGCCATTCACAACCTTGCAAGAATGCTATTCTATCATTATTAGATGAGTAGTATTCATTCTCTCAACGGAAGTAAGCCTTGAGATGAAACCTCGTTAACGGAAATACGCCTTGACATGGATGAAGTAACAGCAAGCGCTGAGGTCCTTCTCGGCGTCTAATCAGAGCTGGGATGGGATGGCTAAGGCGCTTTCTTCTCCCCAACATGGACTCGAACTTAGTCTTCGCCTCAGGGTTACAACGCTAGCATTAGCGATTAAGTATGAAACGAATCGCACTAAACAAAGAAAAACTGGAAATATCTCAGTCGGAAGGGGGGGGGGGACATTATAGGGACTTGCGTCTCCAGTCCCTTGAGTTTCTACGAGATCTTAAGCAGCTGTCCCATGATGCGAGAACCTTCATTTAAATTCAGGAAACGTGGTTGTGTGGCATGGGGTGATATACGAAACTACCACTTTACTGTCAGCTCTCCCGACTAGGACAGATTCGAATCATTAATAAGTCATCGAATTGATACACACCATTTTTACGTGAAATTGGACATTTTAAAACCAAATTGGACAGTTTTCAAAAAAGATTGGACACCTTTCTAAGCAAGTTTATCGCTTTCACACCGAATATTCTTCGCGATTCTCATTTGATTGATAGCCAAAATTCTGAAGCACCGGAATCAAACTGAACATTCTCCAAATCAAAAACAGCTTCCTCCACATCATACTACTTTCTCCAAGAAAAATTTTGCGGGGCCCAAAAATTTTAATTCAGCTGTTCCAATAAGTGAATATGCTGTTCGAATTTTTTCAAATATTTACTCTTCAAGCAAAAACTGCGCTTAATGTTTATTCTACTAAATTATTAAGTTTATTTCAATAGCTCAACAAAAAGAGTTGTGGGAAACACGCACTTCTTCACCTCACTGTTTCATGTGTCAGTTACACTATTATTCAAATTAAAGTCGCAGGGAACTAGCCGAGTGTATGGCGCGATCTCTTCTTTTAACGTACTAAAAATTGCTGCTTTTTCGAACTTGCTATCAATCACATGAAAATCGCGACATTCTGGATGACTGGACGGCGTAACCTCTTTTAGCACTAAAAATTCCTGTTCTCCTGCACTTTGACGGGAACAATAATTTTCCATGGACCCAAAAAATTTCACAAAATTTCCAGCAGCGTATTCTCTTACCGGGAAAATTTCAAACAGCGTATTCACTTACTGGGACAGGTGAATTGAAAAATTTCAAGAAATGTCATACCAAAGTTTATGAAACAATTATTATAATTCTCTCAGAGAGCCTCTAGTGTAATTTGGAAGAAGCTCGTTTTAGTTCGGAAGATGTTCAAATTGATTTCAAAAGGTCATATTTGAGGTGGAAATAAAAATAAAATAAATAAATAAAATATATATATACGGTTCCGATGATACCTAGAAGATTCTCCTTCTCGATTTCGATAGAACCTCGCACTTTTTTCTCCACCCAACTCACCGCCATCAGCAAACTCATCCACTCGGAAACTTTAGTTATGCATGAGCTATTACATGTGAAACGATGCGAAGGAAATTTCTGGGAGAAAATCGAACCTCAAAATAACCTTGGCGATTCCTTCTTCGTTTCGTGCACATCCAAAGACATACAGACAATAGAACGAGGGGATCGGACACACCTGAGCGGTTGGGTCCGAAAATGAGAAGGCTCTACTCCTTCTAAACTATAAGCCACATAGCTTGATCTCTCTGAGACTCCACCGCTTTTGAAGCCCTTCGCAACATTCTCGGGTAACCTGTCCGACGCTTATTTGCTGAATTGGACTCCTTCAAGCGATGCTAGACGGAACCATAACAATTCTCCAAACAGCCTCTTCAAAATGTGTGACACGTCCCAAAAGGGATAGATTAGAGTCTCTTGTCTCTTATTCTTTAACAGTCAAACGTTTTCCAAGTGCGACTCAAAAATGAATGTGTCGACTATGGGGTAAGATTTCGGCCCGTTTGCCCATCCGCGCAAAACCAATGGCTGCTAGAGAGCTTCACGACGAAAAAATAAAGTTGAGGTCTCACAAATATGATAGACCTCATCACCCGATTTTTTAATACAACACTACTAAGTATGTTAAGCTTGTAGCGGAGTCAGATCAGATGCCGGTTGTCGCGTGCACCCGATACCAGGTTCCTTCCTGGGACCAAATTCTTCAACCCCCAAACCCCCTGAAATGACATTCATGAGTGGTGTTCTCCCCCACCCCACCCCAAACAGAGGCGTTGCAAATGTCTGCGTCCCCACTATCTCGTAAGGCCGCCATTGGACTCTCAAGCAAGCCCAGGGAGTGGGGGTGGACGGGCCAGGGGGAAGAGCGCCCTACCGTTCTACCCCTCGTCGCCCCCCCCCTATTTATCGGCATCAGGTATGGCAGCATTTTTACCGTTAGAGGGCGGTAAGCGGTGGAGATAAATCTGCCTCTGGTTCGGATGTCCCGCCCAAGCGAACCAGGTCCCCCATCCCTCCGGGGTAGGTGTCGGATGTCCCGCCCAAGCGAACCAGGTCCCCATCCCTCCGGGGTAGGTGTACTGGTACCAGACATGTTTGGTAAAGATAAAGGGTTGAGTTGCTCATCGGCTAGCCACCGCAGGTTGCGTGGCCAGATGCGCATTCAAATCGTCTCCACAACACCCCGGATAAGTAGAATGCGTGGCACATCCCAAAATGGAATGAGTAAGGCTGTCCTTTATCCTTGTCCTTTATTAAGTAAGGTAGGATCACATTCACACTGAACATGTGACCGCTGCGAAAGCTGAATCTGAAAACATCAATCTTTTGGTAGTCCAAAGAGGAAAGCGGTCGTTTCACATATTGATTCTTCGTCAAATGGGTCGTACCCTGTGAAGTTTTGACCACGTTCACAATGAAAGCCGATGCCCTTTTATGCAAAGTGCGCTACATGCAGAAGCACAGCTGCCAGACCAAACGTGATGGCACTTTTTCAACGATATTGACATTTTGAGCAATGTCGGTCTCGCTGATGGTGACATTGAGGATACCGAAACAACCGTTAGGTTTCGTCTTCAGCTGCACTTCTGGAGGTCCACATCTTACCATTAGTTACGACCACGAGTTAGGCCACAAAGGTTGCACCTCACGCCCAGAAGTCAGTCCAAACGTGCCGCTGTGAACAATGACAGGTCTAAATAAGGCACACGAAAATTTACGCCCTTTATCCCACTTGAGAAATCGATTCAAATCGACTTAGTCTTTCAATTATTCATGTGAACACACTGAAATTTTGAAAAAATTCTCACTTTTTTAGAAAAATGATGGTTTACTGCTTGCTTTAAGAAGCAGAGAGGCGGCCATTTTTTAGTGCTAAAAGAAGAGATTGCGCCGTGTCCCCACTCAAGACACCGCAATTTTTATTCGATTAATAGCAAAATTTATGTTCGCTCAGAGTTTTATACCTGTAAACGATGAAAGAAAAACAAAGAAAGAACGCGCAAATCCTCACTTTGATGCTTCATGTAAGCAGCACTTACACTACTGACCAAATAAAATCGCAACAAGCGAATCGAGTGCGAGGCGCGATCCCCTCTTTTAAAGCACAGTATGATTGCTGCCTTGTGGCACTTTAAAACAACCTTTGGTCTATGATTTGTTCTCAAAAAATTATAAAAATATTACACTTATTCAGGCAGCTGAACCAAAAATCAAAAAAAAAAGGTGGGCCACATTTTCCTTGATCAAGAAGATATTCAAGCAGTATGTAGTTTAATCTGTAAGAATACGGTAAGACTAATCTGTAAGAATAAGAAACTCGTTTCGATTTGGAAGACGCCCACTTTGATTTCAGAAGCATCACGCTTGTATAGAAGAGCGCCCAATTTGGAGAGAAACTGCTATATAATGCAGATATAAGGAAAAGAGATAAAGGACGGCGTTACTCAATCCCTTTTTGGATGCGTCACGCATTCTACTTCTATAGGATGTTGCGGAGGCGATTTGAATGCGTATTCGCCCATACAACGACTTGCGGTGACCATCTGATGAACAAGTCAGCGCTTTGTCCTTCCCAGACGAGTCCGGTAGCAATTCACCGACCCCGAGGGATGGAAGCCTTGGTTGGCATGGGCGGGAAATCCGAACCAGGAACCTGGTATCGGGTGCATGCGACAGTGGGCACTTCCTCCAACTGCGCTACACACGCGTGACGTAATGAAGATAAAGGGTAGAAAATTGAGGGACAATCAGTCTAAGCAACTCAAGACTCCCAAGCAACGCACCCCATCGCCATCGCTCCTTCGTGGTCAGAGGCGCGTCGGGCTTGTGCTCCTCTTCCGGCGGTGACGAAGCTTTCGTCGCCATTGCTGATACGCTCGCAGTGATTACAGCAACGGGATAACGGGTGTTGTTAGGGAGGGATTGGCGTCGGATTAGTTGCCACCGTGGATCAGCGCGAATCGATGTCGACGAAGTGAGGTGCTGCTCGGGCCGGTGGCGCTGCCCGATGGCTGCTACCAAAATGGGCAAATAGTAACGGGCGGTGCAGCACGCTGGCCAGACAGTATTGTCGTTTGAACAAAGACTTCGCATTTATTGGCTGCCGTTTCAATTCAGCTGCTGTCACTTGGAGCGGGGGCACACGGATAGCCACCGCTATTGGAACCACATGGACCCCACGGGACAATAAAAAACACTGAGGGTCGTGATGGATTTTAGGCGAGAGGGAACTTTTCGCAGAGTCACTTGAGGCCCTTCATTGGACGAAAGAAGAACAATGAGTTAGCTCAGAGTTGGCATCAAAGAAATAACGAGATGCTCTGGTAGATCAGAAGACTACGCGGAAGCGTAGAAGCCCACTGTATTCACAGCTTCATCACGAACACTGACTAGCATGAACATAACGGTTGGCAGCCGATGACGTGCTATAAGTATGATACCAGAAAGACGGACTGGCGGGTTTGCAAAAGCGAGAAATTCCCAAGCGAGCTTCTCCCGAGTCCGGTGTCAACAGTGCCATAGGCCTACAGCTTGGGCCTACGATTCCAATTCTCACAGATTGCGATACCTCTGAAGGGCCACCTAAAGCACTCCAAGAGAGACGAATGATACTGGGAAACGAGCCACCTCCAGAAAAGGCGTTATCATTTCCAGCGAGAGCGGCTTATTTCTCTGCAACGGGGCTCTTTTTTTGCACAACAGCGCACACCTTTGAAGAAAATAGTTGACGGGCAAAAAATAATGGCTCGGAGTAAAACAACGTATTTCCGAGATGCCCCTCACATCATACTTTCACATGAAATCGTGGGGGCAATTTTAACGCGTATCAGGCCTATGGCGCATGTGGCGCAGTCAAAGGAGGCGTCGACTGTCGCGCGCACCCGATACCAGGTTCCTGGTTCGGATGTCCTGCCTAAGCCAACCAAGCCTTCCATCTCTCCGGGGTCGGTAAATTGGTACCAGACTTGTCTGGGAAGGATAGAGCGCTGACTTGTTCATCGGCTGGCCACCGCAAGTCATTGTATGGCCAAATACGCATCCAAATCGCCTCCACGATATCCCGTAGAAGTAGAATGGGCGGCGCATCCCAAAAGGGATTGACAAGCCTATGAAACAAAAGTCCCGCAACGAATGCAATAGCCAAACGACGAACATGTCCAGTAGTGTTTTAGTCTTTCCGAACAAGTCTTGTTCCAATTAAGCGAAGCCACCGAGGAGGAAGGCTTGGTTGGCCAGGGCGGGACCGATCTAGCCTCGACAAAGGGCACCCAACAGCCGGTGCTTTCCCGACAGCGTTACCATGCTTCCACAGTCCACAGTACATCTCGCATAGTTTAGAACGAATAGCCGCAAGAAGTATTAGGTTTACGAAAAGTATCCCGCCACTTGTGCAACTCTTTTTCAAATTTATTTCTCTCACTCCACACATACAACAACTAACGAATATATGCACCGTTATTATCTAAAACATATAGTCATTTATCAGGTAATTTGTAGATCCCGCCTCTACAGACTTCCTGTAGTGTTGAGGCAAAAAACTCAGCGAGGCACTTTTTTCTTTAGTTTTATTTTTTATTTACGACAATGGGGCGCGTGTAGCGCAGTTGGAGGAGGCGCGACTGTCGCGTGCACCCGATACCAGGTTTCTGGTTCGGATTTCCCGCCCAGGCCAACCAAGCCTTCCATCCCTCCGGGGTCGGTGAATTGGTACCAGACTTGTCTGGGAAGGATAAAGCACTGACTTGTACATCGGCTGGCCACCGCAAGTCATTGTATGGCCAAATACGCATTCATGTCGCCTCCACGACAACCTGTAGAAGTAGAATGCGCTGGCGCATCCCAGAAGGGATTGAGTAACGCCGTCCTTTATCCTTTATCCTTTATTTACGACAAAGGTCTAGATGAACCACAGCTTTTGCATCGGCCAAGATTCAAACAAGTCCATTTTAGGTACAGTTTAGTTTATTTAGTTCAGTTTTTTTTAGAATGAAAAACAACCTAAATTTCCCTTTCCTGCCGCCAGCTGTCAGCTCCAATTCTCGCTTCTGTGGTTGAAGAACCGTCACACCATTCAACATAGGCACTGCCCGCCCCAACTCTAATCTGGCGCCTATCCTGCCTGCTAATGCAAAAACACCCGCCCGATCAAAGGTTATGGAGCGTCTGTCACCCGTCATGTCATATTGCGCCGATTTCAGATACACTGGGGTCACACTTTCTCCATTAAAATTCTCAAACACATCACAGAACCGGAATCTGACCGCACTAACTTTACGGTTGTCATGTTATATACCACTTTTGTCAAATAGGAGCCGGATTCATCAACAATTCAACACGTGGGTATGAGGGGTATAAGGTATAGAGATAAGAGTCAGGTAGAGATAAGGTAAGAGTCAGAGACGCGAGCTTCGTCGTGAGGATCTCTACTCCTATACCCGTCGGTTAGTCGTTGATGAATCTAGCCTCAGAACACTTTTAGACCAACCAAATTACACATTGCTCAAAACAAACTGGACACTTTTCAAAGGAAGCTCGACGTTTTTAAGAATCAAACTGAATTTTTTCTAACACAAACGAGTGTCTTCCATAGAAAATCAGGACTTTCTAAGAAGATTGGAATAATTTTTTTTCTGTTGCAAGGGATTTTTTGTCCACTTCTACTGAAAAATTTCAACTAACGTGCTCCAAAATGTGAACACTCTGTTTGAAATTTGAAATGTTGTGATTTTTTTAAAGTAAAGTAAGGTTTGAAGCTTATTTTACAGTGCGGGAAAGCAGAAACTTTCTAGTGTTAAAAGAAGCATGCATTCGTCCAGGACATTGCGATTTCCCTTTAGTGGGCAACAAAAAACTGTTTGTTTGGAATTACATGCTTGTCCAAGGTACAACAGAACGATTGTGGAAAACATACGAATATTTGCTGCTTCAACTAAGCAGCAATTACATTATCAATCAAACAAAGACTGTGACCAGCTAGACGAATGCATAGTGTGAACTCTCCAATGATACACAAAATTGACGACTTTCCTGCAGCTTAAAATAGGCTCCAACACATTTTTTCCAATGAAAAGTCGCAAAAATTCAAACGGTACTATCGTTAGATTATTGGAAAATTTAAGTGCTAAAAGGAAGTCTTACTGAATTTTCATAGAACAGACAAATACTCCAGCCTTCTCGAAGACTCTCTCTTTTTACGCGTAAAAAGCTTATTTTGAAAGATGTTCAGATTGATTTCAAAGGCGTAAACTTTGCTTAGAAATGTTCGATTTGGTTTTGAAAGTTTTAATCTTGATATAAAAGTGGTATATTTTAGTGATCAGTCTGTTGCCAACAAATCACCTATGATTATTCGAAAAATTTTGATACGCCCTGCAGCAAAAAGTTTACATATAGGACACGAGAACATTTCCGATCCCTTCAAAAACTAACCCAGTTATAGGCGTGAAAGATAAAAGAATCGAGAAAAATAACGCATGCGCTTACCAGTAGGGGAGCTCATGGTGGAGTGTTTACAGAAGGGTGTCGCATTTCATTTACGTCTCCACATGATACATTGTATTTTTGTGGCATTGAAAAAACCGCGTGCACTCCCACTGGAGTACTCTTGAATCCATCCCAATCAGCGGATGGCATCAAATCAATAGCAACATTTTCAACCAAACACACAAAATAGCTATAAAATAACTCTAAAGAGAGTGCAGAAGCAGCCTACACACATTCATTGACGATCTGATCAACACTAGAACGTTTCTGCATGACATTCTTGCCATTTCAAGACGTCTTCTCATAAAAATCAGTTGACGGAAGGAAAAGTTTATCAAAGCGAAGGTATAGAAAAACGAAGACAATCTGGGCGCCCAAGGCATACTAGACAAAATTTGAATAAATTCTGAATGCGCCAATTCGAAAAAGGAGCATCTGAGGTTTTTTTTTCAAAAATTTTACAGATTGCAGATCAGTCATGCTCAGGTAATTCATTTGAACTAGTTTCTAACTCCAAAATAGGCTGAATACTAAATTATTTTCCAGTTGGTCCCATAAGTCAGTAATTAAAGGGTAAAACAATACAGGGTGCGTAAAAAGTATTGACGCAGTAAATGACGGTTGTGGAAATAGTATTGCGCACTAAGTTTTCAAATATTCACTTGAGAAATATGGAAAATGATCTTGCAAACACGATAGAGTAACTCGTGATTGACATTGGCTCCTTTATTGTGAATACAGGAGCGAAAACGACGGAAAAATTCATGAGCACGCGCCGCAAGTATTCGCTTGGATTTCGTCCCGTGCTTTTAACAGGGTAGCCTTCTGCGACTGGTCACTTCTGTTGAAAGTAGCCCAGACCTCGTTCTCCAAAATCGCCTAAAAAGAGTAATCCAGCGGATTCATGTTTAAGCTGTGTTCGTCTGAGAAGCTGTTCACACCTGCGCGCGTTACCTGTTTGCCGTTATCGGGCAGAGATTGACAATTTTGGATTCGAACGTTATCGTGCTTGAACATATTGTAATCATCATCTGTTATAACAGAGCCGTGGCTGACGTTTAGGTTGCTGACCTCTTTCCTCACCAACCGTTTCGAACACCGAATAATTCTCTTGTTAAGGAAATATTCAGCTCTTTGGGTAACAGACAAAAAAGGGCCACCGTAGCAACGATGGTCATGTTTCATCAGTTTTTTTTTCGTGAGTGTTTTTTGAGCACAATGCAGGAAACAAAAATAACACACAAAAACCTAGAGAGGTAGAAAGAGAAAGCTGGAGCTGAAACAAAATGTAGGTACGTCAATACTTTTTACGCACCCTGTAAAGGTCGACAAAAGTTAATTCTTTCATGGAAAGTATAATGCATCTTAATTGATGGGACAGCGTAGAGGCAATTTGGAACGAGAAATTTCATGCCTTCCAACACTGATTCAGCAGAAGTTAGGCATTAAATTGTCTTACCTTTTACTTGTTGTCATTTTTGCCCTGTGTTTTTTGCTTTGCTCCTGTAAAGCCAATCACCATTACTCATATGATAGCTACCATTGTTTAGTGATTCCATTGGTTTGAATAAAGGATAAATGATAAAGGACGGCGTTACTCAATCCCCTTCTGGGATGCTCCACGCATTCTACTTCTACAGGATGTCGTGGAGGCGATTTGAATCTGGCCATACGATGACCTGCGGCGGCCAGCCGATGGAAAAATGAGTGTAAAATCCTCGCCAGACAAGTCTGGTACCAATTTACCGACATGGACGGATGGAAGGCTTAGTTGGCCCGGGCAGGGAATCCGAACCATTCCTGGTATCGAATGCATGCTACAGCCGGCACCTCCACCGATTGCGCTACACGCCCCCCCCCCCCGTATATTAATAAATATGATAAGGATAATAATAAAAAGAATTCAAAATGCCTCTTCCATATCCTGTAAAAATAAAACGTGTAGCGAATTTCAAATGAGATTGATTAACGCCGTCCTTTATCCTTCACCGTAACCACTGGATTAACACACCTTTAGTTTCCTATCAAGGTTTCGATTACTAGCTGGCCAACTGTGGTAGTCAGGCTGACGATTTGGTAAATTTTGGTGCTAGACTTGCATGCGAAGGACAAAACCTATCCGTCGGTTCACTCCAACTGCCTCCTCTGCACCCGAAAAAACCCAAGTTCGTAGCGCACTCAGCAAAGGATTATCGTAAAAGGAAAGGAACTAATTTTTGCTTTTTTATTGTCATCTACGTAGTGATTTAACCTTATTTTGTTAGATTGTCACATTAGAGACTAGACTTATAGTGTGCTAGAACCACCTGACAGTTGTTGAGGTAAAATAAACTCGTGTCACTTCAATTCAACCACATTTTTGACCATGCTCTGGTGAGCGCTCGATTGCCTATTTTTTGCAGAAAGGGCTACACTCTGGATGATGAAGCGTACAAGAAGCCCTTTCGGATGAACTCAAGAACTGCGTCCATCGCCCACTGCATCGGCCAGCGTTGCGATCGCATCACGCCGTCCAACGCTTCGCGGCGACGTGCTGGCTTCTACGGCCAGCAATATGAAGAGGCTTTGTGTGGATCCGGTTCGCGGTGTGCTTCACTCCAACGAGGTCACGCTTATGGCTCTCTAATACGATGCGAGCGCCAGAACTCCTAGGCAGTCGTATCCTTGTGGGATACACAAGCGGTGTATTTCTACACCCTCCTAATGCGGTCGGAAATGGCATGGTAGAAAGCAACAAGTTCTCCTAGAAGAACTCTCATAATTGGCATCATTATCGCACTTGTGGCGCACGTTTAGTACGGTATAGACAGCTCCTAAACAATTAAGCAAAGCATTGCCCAGAATCGTTGATAAATCCATTCTATTTCTCGGCTCAAAAAGACCTTATTGTGCATTACATACCATAGTGTAGGCCTTAACAAAGGAACAAAATGGCTCCAACTAACCATTACTTCTGTCTCGCATTGCGTGACCTCCGTGGTATTTATTGTGTGCTAGATTACTGAAGAAAGTGGCTGTATTAATCGCAGTGTTCCAAAGAAGGGCCTACGATTACTATGGGAGAGATGAGACCCTCAGCATAAAGTAATACTATAATAGCAAATGCAGGAGAGAGACGTGCATCTACTTTGTCTAACAATAAACAGTTATGCAAGAAAAGTGTGACAACCAAGAGCAAAAACCAAACCCATGAGTAGAACCCTACCACAGGTTCAAGTTCGCCGTGAACCAAAAAGTCGCAACAATAACTTCGCACTATTAGGGGGGGCCAAAAGTAATGAGACAAAATGAAAAAAAAATCTTTATCTCCTTATAACTCAATTACAACTCAACGATGCTGAGGAGCGTATTTGCCATTAAGGGCAAGGACCTTGCTGCCATCGCTCAGCCCACTTCCTGATCCCATCCTTCCAGAACTGCTTGAGCCCGGTGTTGATCAACTGCTCGATATGGTTGTCAAGGACTGCTTGGGTTCTTGTGTCCCTTCCGACTATGAAGTCCTGTAGGCTCAAGTAGTAGTGGTAGTTGCATGGAGAGATGTCCAGCGAATACGGTGGGTGAAGCATGTGAACGTAGCCCAGCTGGCCAAGCTTATCCGTGCTTACTTGTTCCCGATGGGGTGCGGCGTTGTCGAAGAGGAGAACCTTCTTGAAGCGCTGCGACTGAATAAGAGCGAGTCGCCAGCCCATCTCTTCTATTTCGTTCACCATGGCCTTGGAGTTCATCGCGGTGCTCTTGGGAAACAGCTTCCGGTAAACCGATCCATGGGCGCAGACCCAAAAGCTCCAAAGATGCTTCTCGCCGTGAACATCTCGCCGAACGAAGGTCGGTAACAATTCACCAGGCCTCACCCAGACTCGCTGCTTGGCAGGGTTAAGGTAGAAGACGTACTTCTCATCTTGCGTGAATATTGAGCCCAGGCTGCTCGGGGTTGGGAATTGGGGGAGATTTGCGCGACATAGGTCGACTCGTCAGACTGGGATTTCGGCATGAGACAGGCTGGGGTTTTTGGCCTGCTTCTGGAAAGGGCGGAAGAGGTAACTTCTCAGATGGGCTTCAGTAAGTAGCATACAAACATACAAATACAACAAGCACGAAACCAGACTCCAGCCACGAGATATATGGACATGGCATGGGGTGTCTCATTACTTTTGGCCCCCCCTAATAGATGTTGAGACTATTCTTGAAACTGCAGCAGCTTAGTTGCTCAGTAGGAGGAGGCGCCGGCCGTCTCGTCTATCCCGAAAGGAGGTTCTGGGCTCAGCTACCCCTCAGGCCAAAGCAGCATTTCAGCCCTAACGGATCGACGAATTGGTGTGTCTGGGAAGGAGAAAACACTGACTTTTCGCCATCTGTTCATCGTATAAAGGGATAAAGGATAAAGGACGCTGTAACTCAATCCCTTTTGGGATGCGCCACGCACCCACTTTTACGGGATGTCGTGGAGACGACTGGAATGCGTATTTTGCCATACCATGACTTGCGATGGCCAGCCGCTTTATCCTTCCCAGAAAAGTCTGGTACGGACCCCGGAGAGATGGAAGGCTTGGTTGGCCTCGGCAGGAAATCCGAACCATGAAGTGGTGTCGGATACACGTGATAGTCGGCAGCTCCTCCGACGGAGCTTACATGGCGCCCTATTCATCGTAGGTCATTATAATGTCCAACTGTGAGTTAAATTTCCACCTAGATATAAGCAGAATAGAAGAATAGTTGAACAGAGTAGAATACGTGGCGCAAACCAAGCAAAAACTGTTTATCACCGCCTTTCACCCATAAGCCGCGGAATGTACCCCAACACCACTGGATTACGTGCGAAGGAGTGGCATAGTACGGAGACCAGCGTTGGTGAATCCCTTTTTCGGATGCGCCATGCACTCCACCCCAAAGGAATATTGTGTAAATTTGAAATTGCAATTTGAATGCATTTGTAATATATTACTATATTATTTGCTTTATTATTTACAAGGGCTAGTCAGTGTGCAAGTCCGTGACCGGTAAGACATTCTCAGACAGACTGGGTATAATGGCCGATCGCTGTTGCACGGAGGACCTGGATGGCCTAGGCATAACCGCAACCTTGAAACGATTCGTCACACAAGAAGACCGGTGCCTCTTGCTTACTGCGCTATGCTGACAGCATAATTGTTTTTCAAGATACAACTGCTGTGTAAGGAAGTATAAATAGAAGGTGTTCGAACGATGACGCGTTAGAGCAGAATGGCGCACCCCAAAAGTCCACGACATTATCCTTTATCTTATCTATCACAGTAGCAGCGAATTTTCTAAAACTACAAGAAATAAATCAATAAGCCAATGATAAAAGCAAGTAGCTATAAAAGAAATTGTTGAGAAAGCCTTCTACAGCTACTACTTGAAAACCATTTATGGCTCACATTTCGCAGAATGTCAACTCGGCTGGACTGAATACACGTTAAACTGTATCGGTGTTCGCCTCACCTGGATAACGCTGCCTCCACACGACCACTGGAGCAGCCTCGCTGATCATCGCGCAGTCGGAAATATCAGCGTAGGAGTAAAGAACAGAACCACACAGTACCGGCACCTAATCCTGTCAATAAATCGATGAAGGGATCAATACGATTAGCACGAGACGAAGGTGTTGATTCGGTCAAATGCAAAATTTTCGAAGTGCCCACGCTCATGAGTCAGCCAGCACAAACAAGCGCGACTTGGCGCCGGTGCCTAGGCAGTCTTGGCGCCGCCCCATATGTTGACAAAAATCCGCCAAAATATAGGCAGCACGACGCGAACGGGCGCAAGGTGAAGCCCGGCACCAATTTTTAAACTCAGCTTGATGCTACTCAGGTTCCTATGAAACACGCTTCTGAGAAATAAAAGGTGAAAATAACATCATATATGGAGTATCAAAAGTGTGTAGATCTTTAAATTATCATGAACGAGTTCTCTAGCCATCAGAAACCAAGCTGCTCTATAGGACTGGACGAAGTCTATTCTCGTGAAAGATCTATTTCTAAAATGAGGTTCGATTTGTTCGCCTTAACTGATGCCGTTACCTCACTTACATTCGTGAGTAAGGTCATGAAAATCGCAATTATTAGGCTTTTTCTACTCTATACTCCAAAGCGAGTACATGAAGTACACATGCGTTTCAAAGCATATTGTTTTTCCTATTTCATTTGGTCGGACTTTTTCGTGAAAGCTCTGAACGACCGATATGACGCTCTTCCTGTCCCTCGAGCGAGGAGGATCCATTGGACCACTCTGGCACGCGACAGGGACGAATGGAGACGCTGCTGGCGCCCGCTCGAGCAAGTCGATGATCAACGGGACGACAGGTGGTACAGGTGATTTCATTTGTAGTCCACCTCAATTTCTTCCTTCGTAAGGAATAGGTCACTCTCTACCATCCTTTTACTACTTCCCCTTAATTGAAAAATCAGGTTTTCTATATGACATCACGGACGTTGAAACTGTGTAAGAAATACGCCGGAGGCATCCTGTCCAAGACTGACGGTGATTTGTTCTCGTGGCTACAGGGATCTGAACTTGTAACATCGCGTATTCGAAATTGTGGATTACAAAAAACAATCGAGAATTTTGAAGAAATTCAAGTTCTTTTGAATAGTGGGCACATGTCGCGAAGGTGAGCAGGATTGGTAGGTGGGAGCGCACCAACCAATGGTAAACAAACAGAGCACAGGCCGAACACATGCCAGCACATCGGGGTACCAACTGTAAATCTCTAAATGGCATGCCCATTCCATGCGGTTTGATTGGTTTAGGCGTTCCCATCTTCCAATGCTGCTCACCTACGCGACATATACCGAATAGTCTCAACAGTTTATTAAAGTCAACTTTGCGCCTTCCAGAAATGTGACCTACATGTGCCCATTGAATTTAAGATCTAGACGGTTTAGACAGCTGAGGATAGAACAGCAAAATCCGATATTACATATTTTGGCCTAACTTAATATAACTATTCAAACAGGTATAGTATATGACTTTTCTAGCACACTTCGCACCGGCTATAAACCAACTCAGATTACTATTATTCGCCTACCTTCAATTGGTATCACGATCATGTCGCGCTCTCGTAATAGTATTTAGAAATGTTACGAGAAAGCTCTAATACTTCTTACGAGCTCAGACGTAAATGATCCCGCATATCTCTTTGTGTTTGTAAGCTAATGGAAATCAGATGTACAAAAAGTGAACCACGAAGTGGGACGGAATGATGAAAAACCTAACGAGTGGCCTATAAGAGCATTAGATTGACAAGTGAATTGAAGCCGCAGTGACCAGCAGTGCTTTCAGGCGAACGGTTCATTCACTAATATGGGGGGATTGTAGAGGAACAGCAATGGTTACCAGATTCGCTAATTGTGGGAAAATTTCAGGGTCGAAAAGCAACAGTGTCAGCTTTACCGAACGCTTATAGCGTGAGGAGCATAGTATGTGCAAAGGTTCGTCTGAAGACAGTGGTAAGGCGGACCTTTTATTCACTTATTAGGTAATAGGGGAATTATGTGTTTTATTTCCTCTCATTTAACATCCAGACTACATTTTGTATATCATAATCAAGCAGGAAAATGAAGAAATTGAGAAGCGAAGGAAGAAAAGATGCTGTATAGTGGAGGTAAAACGAACAACATACGGAGTGGATAAGTCGCCATGGTTCCCCGTTCTGGCTACTAAGACAGAGCTCTCCAACTGTGCCGAAGAAGCAAGCACATCATCAGAAGGATGGTAGAGAGAAGAAGCGCTGAGAAAGCCAGCTACCCCTCTGGCAATTAAACGACCCATTTCGCCAGCAGTCGAGCAATTCCACGGCGTGAAAAAAGAGTCGACGTTGAAGCGTACGCTTGACGCTAGTGCACTTTACGGTGTAAAGGACACTCGCATAAATCTCTACTATGTGTTCCGCAGAACAACCGTGGAACAGAGCCGAGTTTTCAGGCGGAACAGCAATGCGACCCGCTTCCGCTCCGCTCGGCTGAAGAGCCCTTCAACTGGCGACTGCTCGGACGGTAAACAAACAGGTGAAAACCTAGCCGTCGCCGACAAACTGCACACCTTGTGGGTGGAGCTCGGCAGAATGGGCGGGGTTCTGACAGTTTCGAGTGAAATGAACACCTTATGCGGTACCTATCGCGAAAATGAGCAGCATTGGAGGGTGGGATCGCGCCAGTCAATCATAGCCAGGCAGAGCACCAGTCGAGCACACTCCAGCCAACCAGGGTGCCGACCGCAAAATTCTTCTCTGAACAGAACGCGCATTCGATGCAGCCCGATTGGGTGGCGCGTTTCCACCTCTCGATTCTCCCCACGTTCGTGACATGGCCATCACAAATGCCTACATACAAGACTCAGCTCTAGACTTCAGGAACTGGCTTGAAGAAAGTAGGGATTAGACGAGACGACTGAAGTAGACTTCGGCCTGGAATGCCCCAGTTAATAAGGGAATGGCCGTGCTTATAACCTTCGTTATAAAGGGGAAATCAATGTTGCTCCCCTCCCTCACAAACGATAAAAAACAAGAAGCGCAAGGTGGTGGCTAGAAGTCGCATCGAACTAAAATGAAGGTTTTGTTCTTACGGCAGCGGGATCAAGCCCTCAATAACGTTAGAAGATAACGCGATACAGCCTTTACCCAAACTCCTACAATCGGTCAGGAAATGTCTAGATCAGTCGTGTACCTTGCTTGCCACAACTTGTCTACGACAGTAACTTCAGGATGCGATTTTCTTATGTAGACACAACCGAAGACCCTGCGCTGAGTCATTTCGAACAGGTCCATCTTGAAGGCGAGAGATGTGATTCATAACTCCAGCATCAGCGATTTCAGTTTGCGATAAAAAGAGTAGAGGTGTTCTCTAAAAGGAATTCCTCGAGTTCTCTCGTTACGACATTACTGCTCAAAATATTTCTAACCTCTCATAAAAATTTTGACTCCATCCTTTTCTTTTCACTTTAATTCGAACCCGTTCTTTCTTTTCTTTTCACTGTAAACTACTATAAACGAAAAGTGGGAGAAACCAGACTAATTTAGGAAAAGCTCTATGGGAAACTATACATAATGGCATAAGAAACTATCAACCCATCAAATAAATGAAATCTATGAGGTAAAATTCTACGTTTTTATGTACAAAAATTTTAAAGATAAGCAAAGTGGGGAAGGTGAGCAATAGTGTATAGGATTTGCGTTTCCTTTCGATTTGCAAAAACCCTTTTGGGGAAAAAACAAAGAGGTTCCGCTTTACGAGTAGGTGATGTGATGATGTCGTACCAGTCTTCCTGAAGTCGACGACGCGAGCTACAGAGTATTCCTATCTCTACTTCCATTTTCAAGAAAAAATCATGTCTTCTAAGAAGTGAACCCTCCTCATCACGATAGATGGGATAAAGGTTGCAGGATGTTAACAAGTCCGAAATATCATAAAATGCGACGAGGTAACCACCTAGACCAATACAGGTTCCCATAGATTTGCCATACGTAAACATGGACAACACTTCTTACATAATCTATTGGACACGAGGACATGCTCACAATTACATGAAAATCAACGTTATTGTAAGAAAAGTAAATTAATTATGACCTGGCTTTTCAGTCTTTTTTGATAGGGAATCAAGCAGTATTAAAGAAGGCTGAAAAAACAGTTCACAAAATGTCCGCTTTCAAGAAAGTCGAACTGAGAGAGAGAACCGAGAGATTGAGCTAACTATTAGAAAATTATATCAATCTCCAGCACATCGTGAGGTGAACGCACTTATTGCACGGAGTTTTGCTCCAGGTGTTATCTGAACCAGCAACTCCAGCTCTACAAGACAAAAAAACTAGCAGCTGTCGCACAAATCCGCCGCAACACTGTTTAATCACCAAGTCAAGAACACTTTCGCTCAGACCCAGCAGAAAACCTAAGAACCTTAAATAAAAATAAGCCAGCGTCTGTTACTAGAGTTCAGCAAAGTAAGCAGAAGGTTCTGGCGCCAAGCCAGTTTTTAGTTTACCGAAATTCTTGGGATTTACGAAGATTTACGAAGAGCAAGGAAAAGGTAAAGGGTAGGAAAGGGCACAGTAATGTTAGGTACAATAGAGATCGAAAAGATGGTCGAGTATCAACCGGATCAAACAAAGTATAAAAGAACGAAATTCCCCTTGGACAAATCAAATGCTTGATAAACTCATTTTGGGCATTATCACGATTTGATTGACATTTTCTGAGAATATTCTAAATAGCATTCATCAGAGGTCCGCAACGCTTCATCAAGTCACAAGAGTGGCAAATTGCAACCCGAACCGCATCCTTCCATCTATAATAGTTTGACGGCATGCTAATACCAATACACATGTAAAAAACCAGCTTGAAGAACGCAGGCAAAACGCCCCGCAGCAGAGCAGCGAGCGAGAAAATCAACTGATATAGACTCCAGACCCGCTTAGATCGAAAAATCACCTCAAAATTGACATCCATTCCCAGTAAAACGGCATTTTTTAACCATAAGACCACTATGTGTAACAGAACGTGGGTGAAGAACCTTGACTCGCACACCCTGACTACAACGCTGCGACGGATATGCCGTCAGGAATAGAGCGTCAACAGCAACCACGGCCAGGCTTCCGTAGCGCAGTCGGCAGCGCGTCAGTCTCATAATCTGAAGGTCGTGAGTTCGAGCCTCACCGGGAGCAATGTTTTGCATTTCCTGCAGTGAGTCAGTGATTGATTTATGGACACGGTCCTCGATAGTTAAGAAGCTTATGGGACACCACAACACAGCTGTACTGTTGCTTTGTCCCGTGAAGAAAGCTAAGAATCTACAGATAACGTAGCCTAAAAAATAAAGTTTATGCAGGTAAACAGCAACAACAGCTAAAGAAAATTCTCCATGTCAGAGATGGCTGTGAGGTTAATCCGAAGTTATTCAAACAGCGAAAATAATCACGCAGTTTCGACAACAATAACATCCGACGACCAGTTTTGTCGAACACAAGTCCGTCAAAAGCGCATCACTAGATCAATAGGCACAACAGATTTCTATCACACTGCCGATTTGCCTGTTGTGGGCACATACACTAATAAATATCTAACTCAGAAATTGACCACCGTTCTCAATTGAAACTTTGCACACCACGAATGGTACCGACTCAACTACGCATCAGTTGTGCTAGACCTTGCTCTAGAACCCCGACTATATGTACCTTGCTCTAGAGGACCCGGACTACCATGGATTGGATGCTTGGTCACTTTTACCTCCACGACAGTAATTCTAAACTGCTTCCATATTCGTTGCAATGCCTCAGACTCACTACGAGCAGTTGCTTCTTACCCACACATCGTTGGAATGCACCATGTCAGCGTGGAGACCATTTGTGACTTGCACAAAAGGGAAAAGAACAATGTGGTTTACAATCAATTGTGGCTCAAAATTTTCAGCCAATCAAGCTTCAACAAACAAAGTTCTGAGCCTACCACAGAGACTCGAAATCGAAAGTGTGCCAAGAACGTCTTTACCTGTTCTTGAGCCCTCTCTGCCCAATTCTCCTTCCCAACAATCACACCTGGTGCTCGCACTCGTCTTTCAGGAACACTTTGAATTTTTACTCACTTATTTATTTTGTACACTACAAAAAGTGAGCCTGAAGCTGTATATTATATCGGAATACTAGTACAAGCACAATCCAAAGTGATAAAGACCCACAACGCTCACAAAAGGAAGAAGCAGCAAGATCAAGTGAAGCTTCCAGTCCTAATGTTCACACAATCGCATAGAAAGTCTTGTAGAAAGAGTATTATTCGCATTGGCTGGCTATGGTATCCTTGTCAGAACATTCGTCATTACAGCCCAGATTACTTTGAATCTCTATAGTTCTCCTTTTTATTATAGGCAATCACTATTGTAACGGTTACTATATACGAAGAAATTGAAGGGCGGCAAAACACAAGGAGAGATGCGAGCCGAGCGTTATCACAGTCTCGCCAGAACATCGTTGTCTCTAGATAGCAGCAATCAAGGTGTTGGCTAGAACCGAGATTTTTCTCACTCATACTAGCCATAAGCTGGCCGGGAACCTTGATATGGGGGGGGGTAGAGTGACACCTCTAGGACAATACAAGATCTTGCAGAACGAAGAAAGACCAAGCGATCCGTACAACCCGGAGTTTCAGCAGCGGATCAAAGCAGGTGATGGTGTTAATAATAGAGTCTGCGGTACGTGAAGAGAACAGGTGGCTGGTGCAGTCGCTGATTTTATGTGCTAGGACACCACTTTTCGCGCCCCTAGCACGTGGTCGGACAAAGACCAGATCCTTTCCTGAACACAAAGTTGCCAGAATGCAAGGTTTCTGAAGACAATGTACACTACCAGGAAACCTCAATTATCAACCAACAAACAGTGGAAGAACTGGAGAAGAACTTAATGCACGAAGAAACCAAAATGACTCAAGATCACGGATGAAGTTCATAAATAACAGCGAGTAAGAGAAAAGCTCTTATTAGCACAATTCTCCGTTAAGTATTGGGGCGACAGCCAGTTGAGCTTCTTAATTTCAACGTGTCGCCTTTGTTATACATAGCATTTTTAAGCGTAATTTTAAAAAAGGCACCATTGTAATTTCAAAAAATAGTAAAAACATATCCAACTAGTAAGAGAAAGTTCTTCAAAAGGCTGAGTTTTTCCTCCGCTCTCTAATTCAGCATCATTGCTTACCGCAATGAAGAGCAAGTATTAGGTTGTAACGAATTAAATGGCACTGGCTCGCGGTATTTTTTGGCGCGTCTTTACGCGTTTGATCAAGAACAAACCGTAACATGTGGCATATCATTTAGAAGCGCAAACTTTGCTCTACCGGCAAGTACCAAATTTTCTATGTAAAAGTGGGAAAACTTTAGAGTTTTATTGACTTTTTTGCAGATGCACAAAAGGGTAATCCGAGGCATTTACTTGTATGAATTCAAGCTGGGCACTACAGCTAAGGAGGCGGACGAGAAGATCAACGCCGCATTCGGTCAAGGATGTTCCACAATTCGGACGGCGTATCGTTGGTATCAGAAGTTCCGGAATGGAGATGGGAGCTTGGAAGAACATGAAGGTCGTGGGAGGCATAGTGATGTTGATGAGGACAAGCTGAGGGATGTGGTAGAGGAAGATCTCGTCCGCACTGCTTCTACGGAACGAAACGGACCCATTCCTTGATCGCATCGTAACCTGTGACGAGAAATGGATAATGTACGACAACAGGCGACGATTGGCACAGTGGGTGGACAGCGATGAGAGCCCCAAGGTTTTTGCGAAGCCGGAATTGCACCAAAAGAAAGTAATGGTGACAGTGTGGTGGTGTTCGCTGGGAATTATTCACCACAGCTTCCTCCCTCCCGGTGAATCCATCACGGCAGAGAAGTACTGCATTGAATTTGAAGAAATGATGAAAAAGTTGTAGGATATCCGGCCGGCCTCGGTAAAGCGAAGGCGAGTTCTCCTTCTGCACGACAATTCTCGCCCCCATGTAGCACGAATGACGTTGCAGAAATTGCATGAGCTGAGCATTGATCTACCACATCCTCCGTTTTCTCCCGACCTCTCCCCAACAGACTACCATTTCTTCAAGCATCTTGGCGACTTCTTGGTAGGGAAAATATTCAAATACCAACAGGATGCCGTAAGTGCCTTCGAAGATTTCGTCAATTCCAGAACTTCTGATTTTTATGCTGCTGGGATAAAAAAGCTTGTGTCACGTTGGCAAAGATGTGTAGAATCAGAAGGTTTTTATTTCGATTAATAAACTTGCCTACAAGCCGAGATATTAACTGTTTAGATTTACAGTGGTTCAGTGCCATTTATTTCGTTACAACCTAATAAATGTTGTGGGAGAATATTCTGAAAGAAAATTGCATGGAAGAGAAGCGAAAATGCTAGTTGTGCCTAGTTCTTAGGGCTTTTGAGGAAATCAAGTTTCTAAAGTGAGTAGGCTAGTGTACAGCGTTCCTAATGAAAGATGTCATTCTCGAAAGAATCACGTCAGACTTTCAGAGCCTTGGTGAGAAACTAGAAGCCGTCAAGCCGTATGGAGAAAGCACTTCAAACGCTTCGCATAGCAACGCAATTTATCACCGCCGGTGAATTTTTAAGTGCAAATTTATGGCAGCTGAAGCTCCACAATAAATGGCCGGAAAGAACAAGAAGGAAAACTGCATCGCTGCCCTTTTCGTCAGAAATACAAGGCGAAATCAAAGCTGGAAAAGCTTCTCAGACCCTCAGGCAGAAAAGAGTAGAATACGACAAGCCATCCTAAGCCGAAGCTGAAGGGCCAATTAAAGAAGAGGTAGCTGAAGAAAAACAATACTTTGAAGGCCAATCAACGACGCTTTCACTCTGAAGCGATGCCCCAACCTCAAAAAAACATTTTTCTTCAACTAAGTAAGTAAAAAATAGTCACTCAGGAATCAACGTTTCAGATCAGTGGTATTAGTTGATCAGAAATGGTACTAGAAAACGTTGAACAAAAAATCCTAACTCGGCGGCTTCCTTTTTGTTAATTTTTTAACGTGGACTTCTTACGTTGCCTGTTCATGTCTCAATAAAGTAAAGTAAAGGAAAGAACATACAATAGACCATTCGACGCATCAAACTACTGCCCTACAATTCAAGCAACGACTAGCTGGCCAGTCGCGGACACGCCTGCCCTCGACCATCAGCGGTCTTGCTGACAGGTTGCAATGCCCGTAGGTGACACACCCAATGGTCTCATTAACACCGCTGAGCAGGTTTTCTCGCTTAGCCACGAACCAGTTCCAGCGAAAAAACCGAAAAAAACATCGTGTAAACACGCTTTCGCGCCGCTGCCAATCATGCTCCACGCTCGTCACCCGCGCATCTTCAATCTCATTATTCAGGCTCCAGACGCGGAGCGTCCTTCTACCGAAGATAAAGCAATTCAATGGCTTGATTCAGCGATATGCGAATCCGCCTTGAAAAGGGAGATCGACTCAGAAATTTTCAGGTCCCAATTTACACAATTTTTGGTCAAACTGGACGCTTTTCAAATCAAATTGAATACTCTTCTAAGCAAGCCTTTGAAATCAAACTAAACACCTTCCGAATCGAAACGACCAAATTCCACAATAAGAAAGAGACTCTCCGAGACGACCGTTTAAAGATTGTTTGTTAAGAAAAATTTAGTACGACATCGTTGGATTTTTTTAATTCGCCTGTCACAATAAGGTAAGGTACTGTTTGAAATTCTATAAGAAACATTTTCCAAGGAAGAATTAATTAAATCTTACAAGCGCATAAGTATTGAAAGAAGGGATTTCGCCATGCACTCTATCAGATCTTCGCGCTTTTTATTTGATTGATAGTGTAAGTACTGCTTACAAACAGGGACGTGAGGATATGTGTGTTTTTTTATAGTTGTTTTTGTTGCACCATTTACATGAGCGTTACTCCACGTACACAGAATGTCTGCTATCAATGGAATAAACTAGTCCAGAGCATGGCACGATCTCGTTCTTTAATACACTGCATTATTGCTGCCTTCCTACGCTTTAAGTCAACATTTAATTCATGATTTTTCGTCTGAAAATAGAAAAATTTATAAAATTTTTAACCGTGTTATGACTTATTCAAACAGGTGAAAAATAAAAGAAAGGGATCACTCGAAGATGTTAACCAGTGAATAGGCCCCATAATTAATAAACAACAACGTTCGACATGTGGCTATCGATGGAAATAGTTTGAAGTTTGAATCGCGTAGTACATATAGTAATGCCGTCGGACAGCATCGGTAGCAATATTACTGGTCTGGCCGTTATCGATCGATTTTATTGATTTCGTTGACACTAGACCGATTGAGGAGGGAGTCAGTGTTTGTAGGTGGACATGCATCACAACTAGTAAACAATATCTGCCTTTACATTTTATATTACACATGCTTCAATGAGACGAAGTCCCAGCCGACGAAAGACCGGTCGATACGTCGGCTGACCACTGGTTTTCTATAAAACAGGATACGATTTACTATTTCACTGCGGCTTAGACTGGATTCAATCAGCGCTCCCAATGGGCCCGTGAACTTTCTCCTAGGAATTAGTTAAGATTTATGACTTATTTCTCAAAATAACACCTCATTTCGAATGCTCAATTATTACTGTTTAACTTCAAAAGCGCGCACGGCGTAGTCGGAGTTGCCAGCTGTCGCATGCTGTCTGCGTTGACTCTTGGTTCAAACCCTGCCAACCATGCATGTCATCCTCCGGGATCGATGAGCCGCTACCAGACGTTTCAGGAAAGGATTACGCACTGACCTGCTCATCGGAGGACCATCGCATGTCATTGTAGAGATCAAGTGCGCATTCACATTGCCCCCACGGAAGCTGCATGCATGCCGCATCCCACAAAAATCCTGATTATCCGAATCCCAGTTCGCTACTAGTTGTTGACTGACCGAGATGATATCGCAATTGCTGCACACCAACGGTGGAACACTGCGTCTTTGAAGACGACGACAAGGTGGAAGCGTCGGGCCATTGTCAAAATTTCCACCTAAGAACCTCGCTGGCAGAAGAATACACAGAAACATATGTCGAATATCGTTGTTCTCTACCCTTTCGCCATTATTTTTCGTTTTGTCAAGGACGCATTTTACAAGCCAGCGTCTGGACGATTCGAAATGTCCGAGCCAAGTTGCTATCTCTGCTGAAATCAGAATTCGAATGAGGGTGCGACGGTATGACGACGTTCTAGACGTTAAACTCTCTGGACAGCTGCCGGTAACGAGAAAAAACATCTAGTCAGCCGAAGAGGACAACAAGAAGGGGGACGGAAGAGTCTGAAGAGAGCCTTCCAAACAAGGATCCGTGCTAACGGAGCAATTTTACGCTTGAACAGTTCGAAACTGAATTGGAAACAGAGTATCGAAATGACACTAACCATACGAACAACTCACCACAGACACATTTTAGAAACCGAAACAGCTGCAAAACTGAGCAAGACATTGCTACAGCATTAGCGGATGCAATAAGAAGTCTCTTCCTATGGCATAAAATGGAAATGATTCACAGGCTCGTCGCAGTCTTCATCAAAATTTTGATGAAATTGGCCCTTCGTGAGCATGCCCTCTCTGATTTCATGTAAGTACATCGCCTTTATTGAAAGAAAAGATTGCTTACCAAGAAAGCAGTAGGAGCTACAATAAAAAAAGGATTCAACGAGGGGTGAGAACTCTATTATTTTGAGAAATTTTGGGAACGAGAAATAGAAGCTCATCTGAAGCAATCACTTCGTCACTTCCCCGCTTATTTTATAAGCATGCGCAACATTTCCATTTAGCAAAGTTAGAGATAACAATTACATTCCACGTTCGGCCCTCGTTAAATCTTGGCATAGTAGTCCACGATGTTGAGAAATAATATTCATCTCAAGCCACTCCAGGATAGCTAACAACTGCACTTAGGCTAATGTTTCGGCGTTCTCGCCTTATTCAGAGCCTGAAATGAGACGAAATCAATCTGAGAAACTATTCCACAAACGCCAGTTCATCTTACGGAAATTGTTTGAGGAGACCATTAGACCAAAGAAGCGGTGAATAGAGATCAGGAGCTAACCTTTAACAAAAAACTAAGCTTCGGTCACCCTTGGTAAAATTCTAGCTGCGGGTGCCCGATGGACGTCACTAGCCCACTTGCTAAAGGTAGGCCATCCTGCTCTCTATTCACCGTTTCTTTGGTCTAATGGTCTCCTCAAACAATTTCGTAAGGTGAAATGGCGTTTGGAGGGGGATAGTTTCTCAGATTGATTTCGTCTCATTCCAGGCTCTGAAGAAGGCGAGTACGCCGAAATGTTGGTCTGATGGAGACTGCTGTCTCTGTTACCAATCTTGGAAGGGCTTGAGATAAATATTATTTCTCAACATCGTGGATAACAATTACAGCTTCGACTTTGAAAAAACACCACGTTAAAAATGGGGAATAAAGGGTACAAGTGGAAAATGCAACGGACTCGCATGGAATTTTAAAACTCGAAACAAAAAAACTGATAACTCGTTTGAGAACGTCAAATTCGAAAACGAAGAAGATAATAATGTACCGAGATTGTTCTTGTAGATTAATAAAAAAAGGTGCACTCAATAAACCCTTATACTCCGTAAAAGTAAACAATAATCGAGAAACAGCACAAAGCAAAGAAAAAATACCTCAATGTAACTTCTGCTTTCTATAGTTGTCGAGGGACAGGCGGCCGTCGAACAGCGAAACGTTGCACTAAAAGGAATCGAATGTAGCAAAGCAGAACAAATACCTGAATCATGAGCGAACGATGAACGACAGAAAAGGTTGTTGTTCAGCAGCGCAACCGATGCGACAAGCTTTCGACATGAAACTTATAGTGAGAAAGATTAGAGACGATTACACACTAGGCTGAGGATCGGCCCAAAACCACGTCACAGAACAACCAGGACGCGAAAGAAAGCACGGGACGAAGAATGGCGGAAGTGATCGTGTGGTCATGGTAGAAAATATGACTGAGGAATTCTGCTTCTAATGCTGCAAACCCTCCAAAACAGGAATTTAAAAGCAAAGTGAGCGAAATAGTCTGCGCAAGAGAAAGCAGCGCCGTAATAGGTACTTCAGGAGGTCAGCGCAGCGTGGAATCGAGTGGACGATGCTCGGAGAGACACGATTTGCGCAAGTGAGAGAAGGCCTCCGGAGTTCCGAGCTTGGTCGACGTTCGAAGATCAGAAACGCTGCGCTGGACGAGAGCCGTCACCGACTGGATATCGCGGAATGTCATGGGAACACCAGGACGCCCACCAACGCGTTGGTCGGACTTCTTCGTGGAAGCCCTGAACGAACGACCTGACGCTCTTCGTGTCCCTCGAGCGAGGAGGATCCATTGGAGCACTCTGGCACGCGACAGGGGCTTATGGCTCGTTGATCGTCGAGCTGCTCGCGCCCGCTCGAGCAACTCGAGAATCAACGGGACGACAGGTGATACAGATGAACTTAGAATTTATACTTCAACAAGCTCACGATTTCCGACTAAAGTAAGCGGTACTAATAGAACAAGAGCGAAAACGTTTTAATCAGTGCTAGAACTAAGAATCATTTCGTTGCTTTTATCAACGCTATGGATGATTCAAAATACATGAACTAGAGGTGAAACCAGCGCGGCTTTCGATTGGCGAGCACTACAGATGGACTTTAGAGGGTGTGGGGGGGGGGGGAGGGAAGTCGGCATTAGATTGACACGGAGTCAGGTTGAACAATAGACCGTTCAAAGGAATATTAGCCATTGCGTTACATAGTTAAGGTATCTCCAAGTTCTTGAATAAGGATTAGCTGTCTTTTTAGCTTCGAACTGTATTTGTTCCGATCATTAAGGTGCAAATATTTTACAGAAAGTTTTCAGTTGAACGTGAGTCGAATGCTTGCCTTAGTAAGGAATAAGCCTAGTATTTACATCTTGATAGCTCAACAGCGAACCCGTACCGAAAGAACGACATTTCGATCTGCACAGAGACCCAAGCCTCTCTGTAGATCAAGCACATTCCAAGAGTGCCCATTCTCTGCCTTGTCCCCAAGTAGCCTTAACCAACCCCAATCCTGCTCAGAATTCTCCACTAGACATCGCATTTATAGCTAAACACAGCTTTTCAAGAAACTATTTTAAAGAAGACAGGTATCGATAGGCTTAGCTACAATACCGCCCGCGTCGCGCGGTCAAAAAGACGGTTTGCGACGGAAAAATCCGTCGCAAACCGTCGCATGCTCATAACTACTTTAATTTTGAGTTGTTTCAGAAACTGTTGGCATCGTTCGATTCGTCTCCTCGAGATCTACAAAACCATGTATGAAACTCTACCAGTCCATCGCGTTTTCGCCGTGGGTGGCCTAAAAACAGGCTTTTGCGATTGGAACACCTTATTTTCCAGGACGTACATGTGAAGTGCAGTGTTTTCGGAGTATCTCAAGCATGGCGCGCGTTGTCAATGCTCTGTCATGCCTGGAATGTTCCGAGACTGCGCTGTGCACAATGCATATAAGATCGAACCTATCAATCGAATGGGCGAAAGCATGTCCACTGGGTTTCTATTTTCGCTTGTTGGAAAATGTAAAGCCTTCAAGATTATCTTGCATTGTTTGGAGAATTTTATCAGAAATTTCCAGCCGCCCTACTTTGGAATTGCTCCAATCTGTCCCGGAGATACCTTAAGTGTGCGCCGCGTGCAATGCGTATAAAGATGAACCTATCAATCGAATAATCGAATGGGTTCGACAATTGGTAGAATGAGCGTTTTGAGAGTTCTATCATAAATTTCCAGCCGCCCTACTAAGGAACTGCTCTAAGGCTGTCCAGCTAGCCTTCAGAGTACGCCATGAACAATGCATATAGAGTCGAACCTTTTAATCGAGGAGGGCGACCGCATGCAAATTGCACGCTCGGACGTGTTCGGAGCGCAATAACTCTTTCAACTTCAAATCGTTTCGGCTGCAGCTCGTGGGTCTTGTAAGCAGTAAAACGGTCTAGTAGTACGTTAAAGTAGAACGGTGTAGCTTAGGAAGAGGCAATGTTACAGGGGTGCGAAAATGCAGGTGAGGCTTGTGTGACGCATTTTTTTCCGATTTCGGTGGACCACTGCGGGAAGACCCTGCGAGCAAACGGTCTTGAAATGCGTGTGCAAACAGAGCGCTTAAGGTACTTCACGATGACGTTCTCAGAACTCCACATCGTTCTGAACTGCCTTAGCCTCAGCTGCCCGTTTAAACCGGCGGAAGATAGCGGTTAGAGTTTCTTGCGCTCTTACTCGGCCAGGTCTAATTGTTCGACACTAGCAGTGGTACCGTTCTGTTCAGCATGATAAGTGTTATCGAATGGTACCATTTTCGACCGATTTTGGAAATATCGGTTTTTTGACAATTTCGCATCAAAGGCGAAGCTGCTCAAAGGCGCGGCAGAAGGTCGATGACGTCATTGAAAATCGATATCATCGAATTGGACCAAGCTTGACACCGTTCGATAGAGCTTTTCATGCTGAATTGAATGGTGTTATTGCAAGTAGGGAAAACTGTAATATGGGCGAGTAAGAGCGAGGAGAACATCGACCGTTGTTGTGCTAAATTGCACGCGCGGTCGTGTTCTGAGCGTAATAACTCTGTCATGTGTGAACCTTTCCGGTTGCAGCTTGTCGGTTTTGTAGGCAGCAAAATGTTCTAGAAGAGAGCTAAAACACAGCGATGTAGCTTATGATTGGACAAATTTACAGCAGTGCGAAAATGCAGGTTAGACTTGTGTGACACGATTTTTTCCAATTCAGTCAACCCCTGCGGGAAGACGCAGAGAGCTAATGGCCTACAAATGCACAGACGAGCAGAACGCTTAAGGTTCTTTACGATGACATGCTCACAGCTCCTTAGCTGATTAAACTGCCTCAGCACCCGTTGCCATTTTAGGGCGGCGGAGTTTTAGTGTTGAAGTTTCCTGCGCCATTATTCGCACAAGTTTGAGTGCTCGACACTCGCAGTGGCACCGTTCTGTTCAGCATGGAAAGCGCTACCGAATGGTACCAATTTCGACCGATTTTGGAAATATTGATTTTTTGACAATTTCCCATAGAGGGCGGGGGCTCTCCGGGCCGAGAGTGCGCGGACGATGACGTCATCGAAAATCGATATTTTCGAAATTGGCCAAATTTTCTCGTCAAAAATCATCTAGGGGTTATTTGGGGCGCTGATTACAAACCCCACGTCCGTCTTTGAAAATTCCGCCGATTTCGGTAGGTTTTGGATATTCTTCTGGGTAATTGGAGGTGGTCGGGTCAGGATCACCGATTTTGCTCAAACTTCGTATAGGGGCGGAGACTTATTCGGGGTGCCGAACAGGATGCCGAAGTTCATTCGGCGATTACGGAGGAGACCGCCCATACCGATAACTGCGGGTGACCGGTGATCCTGACCCGACCACCCTCAAACGGGTAGTAACCTACTGAAATCGGCGGAATTTTCAAAAACGGTCGTCGGTTTCGTAATCAGCGCCCCAAATAACCGCCTGGATGATTTTGGACGAAGTTTGCACGAGGAAATTTGGCCAATTTCGAAAGCATCGGTTTCCGATGACGTCATCGTCTGCGCCGGCCCTGCCAATTGGTCGAGAGTGACACTCTTCGATAGAGCTTTTTGTGGTGAACAAAACGGTGTTATTTGGAGTGTCGAAAACCCAAATGTGAGTGAGTAAGAGGGCAGGAAACTTCAATCGCAAAGTCCGCCGCCCAAAAACGGCAGATGGGGCTACGGCAGTTTAGGCAGCTGGATAGTTGCGAGCATATCGTCTTAAAGCACATTAGGTGTTCCGCTCGTCTACGCAGTTGCATGCCGTGGCTCGCCGTGCCTTCGCGCAATGGTCGACCGAAATCGAAAAAAATTGGGTCGCACAAGCCTCACCTGCATTTTCGGAGCGCTGTAACTTTGTCCAATCATGAGCTACGCTCTTCTGCTTTAAAACTCGTCAAGAACCTTGTACTGCCTACAAAGTCCTCGAGTTGCAGCCGGAAAGATTCGAACTTGATAGAGTTGATGCGCTACGAACTGTCCCGCGCGTGCATTTGCGAGCGGTCGCCCCACTCCACTGATAGGCTCTATTCTATACGCATTATTCACGGCGTACACTAAAGCCTCCCCGGAACAGTACAGCAATTCCTGAGTAGGGCGGGCGGAAATTTCTAATCCAATCTAATTTCAAACACGGTTCCATCATATATGCATTTTGCACGGCGCACTCTCTCTTCTCGCTTCTTAAAGCCTCTTAATTTGTATAAGCTGCTGTCAGTGTGTGCACTAAAGCACCTAAAGAGGGTAAGCTTTGCTGTTTAGCACGACATTTGAACCGCTTGCACTCGCTCGATTGATAGGTTCGATCCTACATGCATTGTGTACGGCGCACTCCCATCGGACTGACTGGAGCAACTCCTAAGTAGGACGGCTGGAAATTTCTTATAAAGTTTTCCAAACGGTGCAAGATAGTCTTGAAAGCTTTACATTTTCCACCAAACGAAGATAGAAACCCAGTAGACATGCTTCCGCCCATTCGAGTGATAGGTTCGATCCTATATACATTGTGCACGGCGCACTCTCAGAGCATTCCAGGCATGACAGAACACTGACAACGCACGCCATGCTTGAGATACTCCAAAAACACTGGACTTCACATCTACGTCCTACAAGTAAGGTGCTCCAATCGCAAAAGCTTGTTTTTAGGCCACCCACGGCGAAAACGCGATGGACTGGTAAAGTTTCATACATGGTTTTGTAGATCTCGAGGAGACGAATCGAACGATGCCAACAGTTTCTGAAATAACTCAAAATTAAAGTAGTTATGAGCATGCGACGGTCTGCGACGGATTTTTCCGTCGCAAACCGTCTTTATGACCGCGCGACGCGGGCGGTATTGTACGTATAACCCACATACGATAGGGAACGATTGAAACTAGCACCGCGGTTTTCAAGAAGCGAAAAAGAACGGAATGCTCGATATAGTCATGAATTCTCTCAAGCGCATTCCGTCACGGTGACGGGCAGATGTTTAATGTGGCTACAACGATCGGCAAAAATTGCTCCTACAGAATATAGAATCGCTCAAACAAGTTCTGAAGCAAGCGATCGCCATTCGATACCAATAATTTGAAATTCATGAAGCGTGAAGCAGTGAAAATGTAGACCATTCCCTTTTCCAGTCAATCTTATGAATTTGGAAAAGGGTGAAAATGTTGTACGAATTTAACAAATTGAAACAAATGAGCGAGAATTCAAAGCAGATACTTCCTTAAGCAAAGCCGCTAAACCACAGTTGTAGCTAGATTCCGACACAGTGACGCCAGAAAATATGTTGACAAAAATATGACGCGGGCCAGTTGCATTTAGATGGGGACGGTGGCTTTATTTTAAACGCTATTATTATCAAATATTTGACTATGTAAGAAACTATACGAAGCAATGTAAGAGGTAAGAAGCTGTGAACTGGAACACTGGTGACTAGAATAATGTAGAAAACAGTATTAGGAAACCATTAGCATTTACTTTTTAATAAGAAGGCAGCAAAACATATTTTTTAAAGCTGGAACTTCAGTATTCTCGAAATCACTAATTTCAAGTTTAAGAAACGAGTTTTGATCTGGAGTCCCTTTACTGAGGAAGGGAAGTATTACAGGAATTCGTTTAGCGAAAGTGTCAGCCATTCCGTCTCCAGTCTAAAGGTCATGAACAAATCTTTGCGTTCGAACAAGCAGTGCTGGTGGTGAAATGGCGTTGCATTCTGCCCGCCATGGAGGGATAGCAGTTCAAGTCCCGCCTGGCGCCAGAGTATTCATCACAACCAGACCTCATTCTAACGCTTGTAAACTCGGTAGCAGGCATTTCAGCTGTTAACACAGCCTGTGAACGTGTGAAGCTTCAACGTGAAAGCAGACAGACAGCCGATCACGACTGACGGTGACAAGACAGATGTTCACTGCCTCCGAGATTCAAACAATTTTCTCGCGAAATTGCCCCCGACGACATCGTGACAACATCTTGCCCGACTCAAAAACCGCGATGCTATCGTGTGAGCCTACTTACTCGTGAGAAACGCAGAGTTAGTAAGTTGAAACGAGTTTGTTCTTTATTATTCTGAAAATATTTAAGCCGCCTATATCACCCATCTACATCGCAATTATTATAGTATGGGATATGGTTGGATAAACAGAAGACATCGAAAAATCAAACATCCAAGAGTCGAAAATGATAAAGATATAGGATAAAGGACGGCGTTTCTTAATCCCTTACAGGACGCGCCACGCATTCTACTTCAACGGGACATTGTGGAGGCGATTTTAATGCGCATTTGGCCTTCGTAGGGGCGATTTGAATGACGCAATGGCTTGCGGTGGCCAGCCGATGAACAAATCAGCGCATTATCTTATCGGACAAGTCTGGTACCAGTTCACCGATCTCGGAGGGATGGAAGGCTTGGTTAGCCTCGGCGGGAAATCCTAACCAGGAATCTGGTGTCGAGTGCACGCGACAGCTGGCACCTCCTCCAACTGCGCAACACGCCCTCGTATATAAAGCGTACCTATCTACCATTGACACCTAAATTTTGAGAGGGTCGGTTTAAAATGCAGTACTTTAGAACCCATCAACTCATCTGGATGAAATGCAATCCGAACTGGAGGAATCATTCAGTAGTGGGGCAGTTGCTTCCTTCTTGTACGCCTCACCCTTCTCTCTTTAGAGATTGCCTGAACGACCTGACAACAAGAAGCTGTCCCTAAACTCTCGAGCAGATTCAGGGTAAGGGTAGTGGGCCAACACCACTAGGTCCCCATCCCAGCTGGGATCTCAATTTGGGCGCATATAGCGCATTCGGTAGAAAGCGCCCATTTCACATGACCATGGAGCGATTAAGCTCAACATGCACCCACGCCATCCAAACCGTTTCCCTCCTTTTCTAGCCAACTGAGCTGGGTCAGCTTTGCCAGGATGGGTGCAGCAGTGCGTTGTCCAAACAATCATGCAAGTCATTGTATGGATCAAACAAACAAGTGGCTCTACAATGGGACGCACAAGTGGAGAGCCCGGCTTACTCCGAAAAGTCAGATAAGCGTTGACCTTGCTCCTTGAACATAATTGGTCAGGAAGAGTTTTGCTACAAGTACAACTAAAATAAAAGGTAAAGAGACACTCCTTTATAATAGATAAATTCATTCAAGCAAACTGCGAACAGATCTTTAATTTGCAACAGAAATAAGATATTTACTTATTTGTTTATTTCAAGACCCACACACACACATATATGGATGTGCCAACTCAATGTTTAGTAGAACACAAACAATTCTAAGAAATACAAAAGAGAAAATCCTGAACGGTCAGATTTAAAATACCGAGAGCATTGAGAAAAAGGCTCACCATCGGAGAGGCCGCGCGGAAAGGGGAGAGAGCCAGAGGAAGTGAAGGACAATCAACCCAAATATTAAGATCATATGCTATCCATGGAAGCTCTGAGGACCTAAATATCGTAAAACAAGAAACAGTTGCAACTCGGGAAAATCTGCACGTTCGCTGAAACTAATCCCGCCGCTAAACGACGCAACACTGGAGGAACGCTGTTCTGCAAAGGTCACGCGAGCAACCAACCGTGAAATCACAAATTCCTGGAAGGGAGAGAGGGACCCGAAACAAAGTGAACCACAAATTCTTCAGAAAAAAAAGCAATTATAATCAAAGCTTGATCAAGAAAACTGAACGAAGACTGGAAGCTACGTTTCATTCAAATGTAGCTTTCAGTCTTCACTGACAGAAGTTTCACCGACAACCTGCTGAAGTGCAGTGGCTAAGTAGCAAAGGCAAAAACAGACAGCATATGTCTCCGTTACGCTAACAGTGTGTAATCTAAGGCTGAAAAAAGAACGCAGATGGGAAAGGAGAGGAACAGGTGACGCTAAATCTATAAGAACTCTCTGCAATACTACGGATGTTGCATTCATCAGTGACGTTAACTTTTTCTCAAAAGAAGAAGGGCGGGGTCTCTTCACCGTGTTATTCAGGGCATTCACGGGTTTTATGGAAATTCAGTTTCACGGTGAAGGATGCACAGAAGGCCCTGACTCACGTACAACACCAACGCATCAGACTTCCAGCTTGCGCCCACTCCAACCAAGCCATCTAATCCAGTCACGCAGTTGATCTATTTATTTTTTATTAACGTGTTGGCACATATGGATCGAACAGATAGGAACGAAAACGTAGGACAAACGCACGCATAAAAACCATGTCAGGCAACAAATAACCCAAGATTAATAGGACAAAGGAAGTAGGTAAGACTCATTGAAAAACAAATCTAAGCACCACAACATCCGTCAAACTGAACAAGATGCATTACGAGCACTAAGTTTTTGAAAGGCTTTAACAGACGGTCCCTGGATCTACTCATTTTCACTAACCAGGGAGGGTCTCAGGCGTACACAAGTCCAAACGGCAGAAATGCATAGCACTGGGAGAATCCCCATCCTTCATATGTCAGATTCTAGATTCTAGATTCTAGACTTATATATGTAGATGCTACACGGGGTTTCTGAGTGAAAAAAACAAAAAAACAAAAAATTAAAAAGTACGTTCCCTTCTTGCAAAGTAACCCACCTACTTGAGGGCCTTCAATTTTACTAAGCAATCTCACAACCGCACAATACAATAGCTTCTGAGAATCGAATTAGAAGAAAAAAATACAAAACCGCCACTTCGAAGACACGGAGTCTACGAGCTCGATTCCCCGGTTGCAATACTTATCCGTTTTTGTGCGTGTGATTGGAATGTATTGCCTTGCGTCACAATACGATTACATAGTGAATCCCCGTATCAGCTAAATCGGTAGGCTAAAGGACTTTAAAAAAGGAACGTTCTTTTCTGATATTTTAAGGGCAAAGATTGTCGCTGCGGTATTCATTTCACCCGTCCAGACATACGCCATTGAGACCCTTTCCTGATAAGTAAATTGCTGAACTCCCATAAGTTTTTTTTACTTGAAGAAATCTGACTTTTTGAGAAACAGCCCCATGAAAATAGTCTTAGCCCACCACATATGCAGTTAATGGCCACCAAAGAAAGCTACTGGACCTTTTGAAACTCTTTATGTCAGGATTTTAAACGCCATGAGATTTGCATTCCTACCTCTGTTCCGAAGAGTTTGGAGACCAAGGGCACTGAACTTCGCAGCGGTCTGGCGCAGCATTATAATCTGCTGCAAAACATCTCATGAACAGATTCCATACGAATTTTTCGAACTGTATAGAAGATCGATGTCTTTCTTCTTGAGTGGATTACATACTGATATTCCAATTTCCGCTGTCAGACGAGAATAGGATGTGAAAGCTATTGAAAGTACTCTCGTGGCGCAAAATCTTGGACAAACGTATATCTTTCCATTTGCTTTCCCTGCAGTTGCGTTGTAGTGGTTTTTGAAGTCAACCTGTGACATCAAGAAACTTAGGAAGCGAACATCTTTATTAGGCAAATAATAATAATAACAATTAGATAAAAAGAGATTCCCGCAAGTTGCATAAGATCGAATGATCTTTACCTTGGATGCAAGTGCCAACTATTAGGTTCTCCCATAACTCCCCGCCGTTTTTCGATTCATTGCGGATTCCGCCGGCGGTCTCTTGCATGGCGCTGCATAGCTTTCGAAAGAGAATGATTTGCTCTATCAGAGCGTGTACTGCATTTCTTTTTTAATCCTGAACTTTGTTAATTTTTGAGTCATTAAAATGAAAAGCGAAAAAGTGAAAAAGCGACTATCTGCGCAGTCGCTTCTCTCCGCATAGGCTTGGAATTTTTGCGCAGTTTTTCATAACATTTGGAAGATAATGTTCTGTGCTATAAGAATACGGCGCTATTTGTTCATCTGTCCTTTATTGATTTTTAGCTCATTAAATTAGGACGTTCGACTCCGAATTTTTACCGACAGCTCCTGCTTTGGGGTGGACCTTTTTGCTTGGTGTTATATGTCATTGGGAAGAGGATGTCTTGCTCAGTAAGAATTTTTGTCGCGTTTATGCTGATTTCTGTCGAATATCGACAGCTGAACAAGGAGAAGGAGTTATTGGTGAAGATGATTTTTGGAGTTTTGTTGTTTTTTTCGACAGAAATCAGCATGAGCCAATACACGCGACACAAATTCTTTTAGAGCAAGACATTCTCTTTCGACCGACATATAACACCGAGAAAAAAGTTCAACTACAGAGCAGTTGTCGGTAAAAATAAATCTTTTCCTTCGGACGTCCCAATTTGATGGCCTAAAAATCAATAAAGGACAAGTGAGCAAATAGAACCGTCGCGTATTCTTGTAGTGCAGAATGCTATGAAAAACTTCCAGATGCTATGAAAAACTGCGCAAAAATTCCTAACCTAAGCGGAGAGAAGCGACTGCGCAGACGGTCACTTTTTCACTTTTTCACTTTTCACTTTAACGACCTAAAAATTGACAAAATTCAGGATGAAAAAAGAAACGCAATACATGTTCTGATAGAGAAAATCATTCTCTTTCGAACGTCGTATAGCGCTATGCAAGAGACTGCCGGCAGAATTCGCAGTAAAACGTTGAAAAAAAAACGGCGGGGACTTATGGGACAACCTGATAAGTTGCTTGCCAATGAGATCGGGAAATGGCCGCAAAAATTATGGAGAACATGCTGTTGCACGTTACCTAATAGAAAACGCTTTTCCCATGCATTACACTTTAGAAATCATAAACTAAATGAAAACTTGAATGAAATGGTAGTACTAATGCTGCTTTAAAAAAACGCTAACACGAAGTGCTGCCACGATTTAATCCATTCCTTCAAGGTCGGACTGTAATCAAATTTCAACCACTCATGTCAGCCGCGCTATGGTCACACAAAACCCATGGCACATTCCGATCAGTATCGCTTCCACACTTTTTTCCACAAAATTGATGAGTGACTCCCGCTAGGTTTTTATCGAATTTTCTCTTAATCTCAAGTTCGAAGTAGCTGTCACTTGAAAAATCTCTCGAAAAACAGCGAATCGTCGACAGAATCGAATGTTCCGATGAAGGTCAACAAAGGCTATCCATAAGTAAATGACAATGAACGGAACTAATAAGTCCTCTTCTGAAACTTATGCGCCATTCTAGATCCAAAGAATATCGTAGAGGCAATCTGAGTGCGTATTCGGCATATACAATGCCTTGTAATGTGCAGCAGATAAGTAAGTCAGTCTAGTGTCCACCCTTCGCAGACAATTCTGCTTCCAACTCACTGACACCGAATGGATTGAAGGCTTGTTTGGTCTGGTGCGGAACCGAATCAAGAACCATGATGGATCAAGAACCCCTCCGAATGCTTTCCCAGGCGTATAATCAGAATAAGATTGAAATTAAAATCAACGAGAAGAAGCCAGAACATTTTCAGAAAGGGTTCAAAATAATGCTCCTTCTAAACAAAATGGTTCGCAGTAGTGCCATCATGCTAACATCAAAGTGATTCGATGAAAGTTGGCGGTCTCAAAACTTTCGAATTATAATGATCGATTCAATCGATAATAAATTGCTTGATTCCTCGTGGAATTATAAAAGTCGGTGTTTATCAAAGCTTTCTTGGGATTCACCTCGCAGTCTGGTGCTAACGTTGTCCAGCCTGAGAAAGAGCTGGACTAAAAGTCGATCCCTGGTGCATGCGAGAACCTACGTCTCCCGGCAATTGCGCCACATGCGCTCAGAGTCGAGAATTGTAGGAAAGATGTGCAGCAAGACAAATGGGGCCTGATTCGTCTGCGGAATCGACGACGGCAGCTAAGGCGACATAGCCATGTATAGTCGATGGAGGTCGCAAGGAATTCTTAATCATTGCCGATTGCTGAGTGGCGCGTGACTCACGCTGATAAGCACGAGCTGCAACATTCCGAAGAACACTGGCAAAACCTCGGATCCAATGCAGAAACAAACTGCTGCTGACGCGTAACTGGAATAAAAAAGGAGCACTGTGATAATGCCGTTTTTGCCGTTTTTTATTCAGAAAGTAAATTAATCAACAGTAGTTTCAAAGCAGTCATCACAGCAGATAAGCGGAACATAAAAATTTCAGTGAGCGAAAGCTTTTGTTTTACTATTTCAACTTCCTTTTGTAATTTTCGTTTTTACTATTTCAACTTGGTTTTGTAATTTTCGTTTTTTTTTTCTTCAAAAACTCCGATTCACAAAGTGATCCAGTATTTATTCCGACCGGGCTCCAAATTACATAATAACTGGAAGTCAATCCGCAACTGATTACGGCTTCGATCCAGAATAAGTACAGTCCCCTCTCGTTATAACGCGTTTGAAGGGACCGGAGAAAATCCGCGTTATAACGGGAGTCGCATACTAACCGGAGCTGACATTTGCTAGACTATCGCATGAAGCTGAATATGGTTGTAGTAATGAAATATGTGACCATGAGGAGAGCGTGAAGGCAAAGATCATCCTTAGACTATTAATGAAGTCCTGTACTCAGAGATACTCCCTGCTACATGCATAATGATGACAGATGTGCTAGGAATAACGTGTACCTGAGGAAAGTTGGAAGTGATCAGCACCTGATGTTACAAAGTTTTTTGTTGCTATCAAAACTCTCGCGCCAGACGGAACTAGTTCTCTACTTTCCGGGCAGGATGCTAGCCCATTGCGCTATCAGCGCTGTTAAATCGCGCGCAACCGCGATATACTCGTTGCAGTAGTCTCTCAGCACTCACCCACGTTACCGGGATGTTGCGTGTGATCAAACAGCGTTGTTGCTCTGATATCCTGTCCAAAGTGGAGGGTAGAGGCATAGGTTCCGCATAGCGCGGGAGTTCTGATCGCAACAGAACATCATATAGCGGCATATAGCCTCTGTACCAGCTGCTCTAAGCTTAGAAAAAATGCATAGGATATTGTTTTGAAAAATCCGAGTTTTAATCCACACCTTCTACAGCTCCTGATAGAAAAAACCCTCAAATTTGCTGCAGCTTCCAACGACTACCGGGAGTGTTGAATCCCCCGCACACTTTTGCGGGAACGCGGCACGTGGGAGGCAGCAAACTGTCTCGGAGGTGGCAAAAATGCCGCGAGGGCGGCACTCATCTTCAGTTTTCCCTCCCACCCCATCGCCAATGCGTTATCATTGTCATTATCATTACTATTTCATTACTTATTCATTCCGTTCTAGATCCCGCCACGATCAGCTAGAATCCAGAGATTGTCGACAGCAAACGGCTGCAGCGGCAATAATGCTTTGAATCATTATTGCCGCCGCTGCGGTTGACAGCAGCTGCTGTCGCCTGCCGCGAAAGTGTGCGAAGGCCTTTTATAATACTAAGTTCAACATATTGCTGACTATGAACACTTGTAGGAACTATGAACACACATGAAAAACATCTACATGCATCTAGTTCATCGTCGCACAGGTGCTGGTGGCGAATACGAACGAGGCAACAGAAGGGTAGATCTGATTGCAGATGCGGTCAGCATCTTACTCATCTTCACTTTCCGTGTGGGACCGGAACTAAGCCGTGGTCGCGTTATAACGGGAACCATTTTTAAAGCAGAGTTTCCCTCGGAGCCGCGCTATAACTGTAGTAGCATTGTATTCGACGCGTCTTAAGCGGAGTTGATTTGTACCGGCGTAAAAGTAAGCTGGCCGGGCCGGAGAAAATCTACGTTATACCGAGAGTCGCGTCTTATCCGGAAGCGTTATAACGGGAGGGGACTGCAGTTAGTCTACACATTACAGCATCATGAGAATCCTCTGCCTTTTTTCAATTTTCTCTTTTCTCGTCACTGTCTCTTAGACGTCCATTGGCGTTGTTGTTTTCTTTCGTTTTTTTCGTAAGGCCAGTTAACGTTTCGCTTATTTCAACCTACTTGTCGTCCAACGACGGCTCAGGCAGAGACAAATAAAAGACAAAAAACAAATATCAACCGATATTGACCCGGCAATGGACTCTAATACTTGCTGTAAACTTTATTGAGCGAGAAATCTTCCGCGTGACTGCCACTTTAAATGGCATCTTCTGAATGAAAATCAAGGATATCGGCTGATCGATCGATGCTGTTGATCTGTTGGTAAACAAGTCCATTTCCCACCACATTTATTTGATACCCATCTCAAACGGCTGCTCCGAACAGCGATCAATACTATCGACTGAGTTGCTATGAAAGCCTTCAAGCTGCAACCAATTATGCGCGGACGGTTGTACAGACGAACAGGCTAACGAATTAGCTCTATTATCTGTATCGTGAGATGCACGAGGAAGTCACATACTTACGTGCCGAGAACACCAAGTTAAAGTCTTCGCAAGGCGACAATTCACAGACCACCCCGACGCGTGATGACCCACCTGCCCCGTCGATGGTTTCGCCTGCTGTCGACCCTCCAGCCTCACGGACGTATGAGGACGTTGGGCGTGCTCGCTCTTTGGTTATCGCCGGAATTCCAGAAAGCAGAGCAGACTTAGCATCGATACGAGTTGTACACGACTTCAATTGCCTACGTGAGATCATGGATTTTCTGAATATTGATTGTTCGATCGTTTGTGCCTATCGCATGGGCCGTTTCAATCAAAGCTATCCCAGGTTGTTAGAAGTAGTTCTTCCTGCGTCGTTTTTTGCGAAACAAATGCTGCGTCGAGCACCACACCTTCGTTTTTTTAAGGCTAAAGGCCTCCACATCAGGCCGTCCCTTCCTAAAGAGGAAAGGGACAGGCTTAAGCGTGAGCGTGAGGCTCGCCGCAGCACTGTACATTCGCAAAATTGCAATGTTCATGGTCCTGGTAGCAGACCAGTGCAATCATGTAATGATCCTCCAGTTGTAGCGCCTTCTTCAACTCAGGATGTTTCTCTTGCTTCCGGTAATCAATTAAACGACTGAATGCTCGTCGGACTGTGGTTTCTGGACTGAAATGCCTTGTCTCTAATATTCGATCACTAGTTAAGAACAAATTATCTCTTTCATTTTTGTTGAAAAAATACAACCTTGATGTGATTGCCTTAACGGAAACGTGGTTGAAAGCTTCCATCGAAAGCGAGCCTCTTTTAGGTGACCTTCTTTCTCAGTACGAACTCATTAGTTGCGATCGTCCTCGGAAAAAGGGAGGTGGTGTAGCTCTTTTAATTAGCAACACCCTTTCCCCATGCGTTGTTTTCAAACAATCAGTACCAGATAGTTATGAGTTGCTCTGTTGCGACCTCTTTCCTTATCTTAATGCTGTTCGCTTTGTCGTTGTTTATAAAGCACCCTCATGTCAAGCTTCCTCTGCTGACAAGCTGATCAAAGCTCTGAGCGATATTATTTCTTGTGAACAGGAAACTATTATTACTGGTGATTTTAATCTCCCGGACGTAGATTGGATTGCCCTCCCTGGTCCGACTGCCAGCTCTTCTTTCTCCAAAACCTTCACTCAGTTTTGTGCCACTTACAGTCTTCATCAACTCGTACGCAGGGAGACACATGGGTCACACATTTTGGACCTTGTTCTTACCACTGAGCCTGCTATTGTTAACCGAGTAAAGGTTGAAAGTCCATTGGGTTCTTCCAATCATTCTACCGTCAGGTTCTCTTTAAGCATGCGCTGACAATCCTAAGTTCATTTTTAGAAGAAACTTCAAGTCTGCCAACTACCAGGCAATCAAGGATTATTTGTAGAATGTAGACTGGTACGGATTCTTTGCAACTGTCTCTACTGTTGACGCGATGTATGAGTTGTTGATCGCCATTCTGAACCACTGCATAGAACTATTTGTCCCACTTGTAAAAGTACAACTACAACAAAGATATCTTCCACCTTATTTACAAACGCTATTCTTAAAGCGCTCTAAGTCCTGGAATATTGCAGTTAAGTCTAATAGTCGAGGAGACTGTGATGCGTTTTATAGTATCAGCAACGCGTTCGAAAAGAGGCTGCGGAAGTATAATAGTCACAGAGAGAATAAGATCATTAACTCGAGGAGTAAGCTTGCATTCTACAAGCTGTTGAACACCAAACTTAAACGCAACTCGAAGATAGGTACTATTCAGTCCGATTCTGGCGCACTAATTGTAAGAGATGATGACAAGGCAGAAGTATTTGCAGATATTTTTGCACAAGTTTACAGCCGAGGCTCTGATAATCAAGATAGTCTAGATCAATTGTCTGGTCACCCACTCTATCCTGTAATGGATGACTCTGTGTGGTTCCATGCAGATGAAATTCTTTCCTTGTTATCAAAGTGGCCTAACTCTTACAGCGTTACGCCTGACGGAATTCCCTCGCTCTTTTTGAAGGAGGTGGCCCCAGTTCTGGCAAGACCACTGGAATTTATTTTTAACTTAAGTTTCACCAGAGCCGAAGTCCCTTCTAGATGGAGAACTGCTTTTGTCATTCCGATACCAAGAAAAAAACCCCAGCCAACTCTCCCCACAGCTACCGTCCTATTAGTTTGACTTCAATCCTTGCAAGGATATTCGAAGAGATCCTCAAAAAACGAAAAGAATCTCATCTTCGAGAACATTCTATTCTGTCTCCATATCAACACGGGTTCCAGAAGGGAAGATCGACGGTAACTGCTATGCTGCAGGCCTTGAACGAATGGACTCTGTCTCTAGAAGGAGGGAACCCTGTAGACGTAATATATCTGGACTTTTCGAAAGCTTTCGATAGAGTCTCGCATGCGAGATTAGTCCATAGGTTGAAAGCAATTGGTGTCCATCCACGGATAGTGGCCTGGCTACAATCCTTTCTTTGTGATCGGACCTTTAAAGTACGTGTCAATTCCTGCCTCTCCACTGTCAGGCATGCATCTAGTGGTGTACCACAGGGCAGCGTATTATCCCCTTTATTGTTTAACATCTATACGTATGACCTGCCTTACTTAATTATTAGTAACGGTGTCAAATGCTGTGCTTTTGCCGACGATCTTAAAATATTCAACTCTGTCCGCTCCGCGGATGATCGTGCGGCTCTACAAAATGCACTTAATGTGGTCGATCACTGGGCTACTCAGTGCAAACTTCCGCTTTCCAGAGAAAAGAGCAAAGTTGTTCACTTAGGTGGCAATAATCTTTCTTTCAGTTACAGCGTGGATGGCATTCTTATCGAGGAAGTAGATCAAATGCTAGATCTTGGCTTCCTTATAACAAAGGACCTTAGCTTTGACCTACATTGTGAAAGAATTGCCAATGCAGCGAGTAGGATTGTGTACAATCTATTCAGAGCTTTATCAACTAGGAATACGATAACTTATTTGAGAGCATATAAAACCTACGTGAGACCCTTACTGGAATATGGGAAGGTGACCTTCAATCCGTTCAAGAAGAAATTTGTATCTAAACTCGAAAGCGTTCAAAACAGTTTCACAAGAAAACTCATGATTCGAGCTCTCGGTTTTGCATATAACAGGATCGTCTCATGAAAGAAAACTCATGATTCGAGCTCTCGGTTTTGCATATAACAGGATCGTCTCATGAAAGAAATTCCAATTTTTGTCTCGAGACTTTAGCTTATAGAAGGAAAAAGCATGACCTGATCTTGTTCCATAAAATCCTGCACGGCAAATGCGACCTTCCCTTGGATATGTTTTGCGTACTGAGAAGGTCTGTTACTAGAGGAGGCTCGCGAAAAATTAGCTTTCCTAAGGCCAGGCTTAATTGTAAGTGTCACTTTTTCACTGTTAAGGCTGGGACTTCATTTCTTAAAATTTCGGAAAAGCATCAGCTCCCCAGCAGTTTGACTTTATTCAAGGCCTCTTTGGGTAGATACCTCGGTCCGACGTGAAGTTTTGTCTGCAATTTTAGCAACATAGTACATTACATTTATTTTCGGCTGTTTTTCCTTTGTAGTTACTTTCTCTTCTTCTTTTCAATAATGTTAGTATATTTTGTGTTCGTTATTCACAGGGTTGCATTGTTTAACATGATGTTCTTCATGTAATAAATAAATAAAATAAATTATATTTGGTAGGGTACACTAAATGGGACAGGAGACAACCACTGAAAAAAAGCAAGAGGAGACAAGGAATGAAAACCATCCAATAAAAGAATAAGAAACCATAAGATGGCAATACAATATATTGTGAACACTTTCCTTTCAATAGACGCGAGATAAAACACCGTTTACAGCCCTTCTCCGTGCTAGAATTGTCGCGCCTCCTGATTATGTCCCCTAAAACAGCTGGATACAGCTCCAACTACACAAGCACAGGCCATTCACAGCTTCTTCAACAGGAAACCGAACAACCAAACAGCCAGAGCTATAGGCACCAAGAGCAACGGCCAGCTGTACGACACGCATAACGCACTGAACAACGACGACACAACTGAGGTCCCCATCAACAGACGGCGGGCTCTCAAACGCCAACATGACAGGTGCATCTACACCGCAGGAAAAACGGCTGCCGTTAACTCGCTGTACTGCCCACGACTACTAGACAAAGCCCCAGCTCGATCGACGACCATGTCAAGCCTTCGAGTAAACAGAACAGGAGACAGGCGTGAAGCGACTTCTATTTGAACAGTCGCCTCTCTCGCGCCTGTTCATGTAGCTTGGAGTCATCCCATACCAGAGAGACCCTTCCCGGTCGTGTGAGCGGGCTGTACCACTTAAGGAAACAGGTCTAACGCTGACTGTGAGATTGCTACTCTTCAAGAGCATGAACCCATTGCGTCTAATGCGCACGACGTCGTTCACTCGCGCCTTACAAGAACCGGCCAGGAATGTGTAGCGTTTGCCTCGTGCGATTAGTATTGAAGAGCACCGTTTAAACGACGCAGAAAACGAGCAGAGAACCTTGAGTGCAACGTAAAATCCCCCTCTTGGAGGCCCAACTGGTTGTGAGTCACTACCAAGAGATCCTACCCAGATCAGAATGTCAATAGAAAATACGTGAATACCTATGGTGCTCATTGGGAAGCTATTACAATCCATGCGATCTGCTTTGCTCTAGAAATATCTCGAAATCAAAGTTGAACTAAGGGTGTCGTGAAGGGAATAAAGCTGAAATCGCCTGCCCGTGACAGGAATAAGTGCATAATTCAAAACAGCAGGGCTTTGCGTCTAATCGACTCCATGAATTGTCGCCAGTATCAAATTTCCAGGAGAGCTTTAAACTGATATCTACCACTTTCTTCATGTTCTATCACCAGGCAAATGCTATCAGAATAGACCGCAGGGAGTCTAGTTCAGAAGAGAGTGCATTGCGTACACAGAACGATTTTGCCGTTCTGGAACACAACCGTCATGATTTAGTAAATAAATGTGCAAAATCTAGCCACACAGCATACTTTTTTCGCTAAAAAATCCTTCAAAAAACTATTCATGACAGCTTGTTCCAAGATCCTAAACAACAGCAAAAACTTGTTCACGAAGATTTCTATAGAAACAGATAGAAGATCTTTAGCACGAACAAATATTTCTTACACATTCGCCCAAAAATTGAGAATCAAATTAACATTATTATTAGAATAAAGTAGCAGTAAGATACGAAGTGATACAATATTAGGAAATCAAAAACTCATCTGTCGCGTTCCTCTAGCCGAGATTCGCAAAATGAACACGAGGCAGATTACACACTTACTATTCTAGTTGGGAAGCTACACGAGCTGAAGCACTGGTTTAAACGAACATATCACATCAACATATCTCCCAAACCCTAATACATATAAATTCAGCACTGCTTTGCTAACAAGCACTGAAGATACACCGGCACATTCGTGTTTCACCACCAGCGGTCGGATTTATCAACGACTTACATAACTTCAACAGAGGATTCACAGCAGAAAATTCAGATAACGCGGCTTATCGCTCACCATATCGCTTGACAAGCCGCGCTATCAGGGATTTCGGCTGTAATGTTCTCTGTTAAATTGATGTAAGTCGTTGATGAATCCGGCCCCAGGTCAAAAAATGAGATGTGAATGAAGTGGATTCGGAAAACAAGTAGAGATTTGCTGGTCTTGAATGTTTCTGCGAAATAAAGTAACCGTACCTTTCTAGTCAATATGAAATACTAATAAATTGACCACACAAGAAGGTTGATTTAAAAGGTGACCTTAACATTGCTCAATAAGAGTAGCTAGTAGCTCATAATAAGATAAGAATAGGTATCAAAAGGATCTAGGCCTGTGTTTAATCGCTTTTGGGACGCGTCACGCATTCTACCTCTACAGGATGTCGTGGAGGCGATTTGAATGCGTACTTAGCCCACACTATAAATTGCGGTAGCCAGTCGATGAACAAATCAGCGTTTTGTTCTCCCCAGACCAGTCTGGCACCAATTCAATTACCAAGGAGGAATGAAGGTTTAGTTGGCTTGAGAAATCTGAAAGAGGAGCATGGTACCGTGCGCACCCGGCAGCTGGAACCTCATCCGACTGCGCTCCACGCGTCCCTCAGTAAAAAATATTTATTTATTTATAACTGCACCTTCAGTAAAAACAGGGTAAAACCGAAACAAAGCAATCCTGCACAATTTTGGTTAACTCAACATTGATCTACAAACTAAAAAAAACAACACCATTATGCACTGCAATTTCGTATTTTTCGGCATTGTGTTGCCATTTAGAAGCCCAAATACTAGGAGCCTGAACCAATGAATGGTCGTAAAAATGGGAATAATAGTATTAAGTGGAATAGAATAGAGAAGGAAAATGGATTAGAAATCTTGCTTGAACAGGGATAGCACGGGTGCGTTAAGACTCGAAAATGCAATGAGTGTATGAAACCGCCCGTATCTCAGACAGCCAAACCTTGGCTGTCATTACGCTCTGACGCTGCAAAATAATGGGACAGGAATTTCTCATCACACCGAACGATGAAGCCGACAACTGGTTATACAAATGCGGCTCTAATACGATCGTACCATTAACAGAAGAAGCTGATTGGTGATGCTCTCAACGAGTGGTCAGGTTGTTCTGAAGGCAATCGGTTTCGCTCTGGATTGGAAAGCGGTGTTGTTGTGACAATAACGATAAAGGGTTAGGGTCAGCGTTGGTCAATTTTTTGCGGGATGCGCCACTGCGGGCTGCTGATTTGGGCAAGCTCTGGGGCAAGTCGGTATTTTATTCTTCCCAGACAAATCTGTTACCAATTCACCGATCTAAAAGGGAAAGAAGGCTTGCCTGACCTTAGAGGTAAACCCAAAGCAGAAACTTCTGATCGAATGCGCGTGATAACCGTCACCTCCTTCTACTGAATAACCACGCGCTCTGAGGAAGTATCCTGGGGCTACGCTCTTTACGATAACAGCCCGCTAAAAAACAACAGGTCCAAACTCGAACTTAAAATTTCTATAGGTTTACATAAAGTTAAGAAGATTATTGGTACGGTATATTGTGGTCAGTCCACGAGTGATCCAATTGCAGAGCGCAGGAGCTGACGTTGGCCCCTCTAACTTCGGTGATTCAACCGAAAGAATCGACTTATTGTTGAGGTGGTGAATTGCTTGAGCTCAGCACGTGGTTTTTAGAGGTGTTTATTGGCCTCGTGTGCAGTTCAAGCAATACACCACTACAACCACATCTTCGATGCCGAGGTACATAGAGAGCCGTACATGGAGAACCGACTTATCCTTCCAAATGTAACACCCCTCGACCCCTCGCTGAAGCTCTCAAAAACAACCCATGGCACACGCCGCAAGAGCTTACTAGTACCAAATCGTTAGCCACTACAAGCCGCAGTGGAGTGCTCTAAGCCGCAAAGATACGCATTTCTGAGAGGAAATCAAAGTTTCCAAATGATTGAGCATATCGGAACATTAAAAAATATTATTATATACAATTCAGTATAGCAAGCGAAAAAAGCATAAGAAGGATAAAGGAAAAAGAACGGCGTTCACCAATTCCGTTTGCGCTGTGCTGCGCATTCTATTTCTAGGGGATGATATGAAGGCAATTTGAATACGTTCTCGGCCTACACTGTAACTGCGGTGACCAGCCGATGTAAAAGTCAATGTTTTATCCTCCCCAGAAAAGTCTGGTACCAACTCACCGAAGGATAGAAGGCTTGGTTTACCTACGCAGAAAACCCGAAACAAGAACCTAGAATCGGGTGCACGCGGCAGCCGGCGCCTCCTCTAACTGCGCTAGGACCCGCCTATGTGAAAAAATAGTAGCACATAAATCGGATCACTCCCAGTTTTTTATTTTTATAAAGAGGGGTTTCTAACTGGTTGTCTACGCGCTGGTATTTAAAGATCGAAATTTATTACTTCAGATAAATCAGAGCAGAACAATATGTAAAAAGGAACAAAATATTAGCCACAACAAATTTTACGACGAAGGCGAATATGAGAAAAACGAGGAGGTCGCACAGAATTTAAACTGGTATCGCACTGCTTTTCGAATTCCGAGGAGGATAGACACCGAACGGTCATCGAAAGGGCCTTCGAACACGGCTCTAATGACGAGCACGAGGACAAGTGGACAGTGTCAAGTCGACGGCTCCTCCTCGGTCGACAGACAGACTCGGGAGTTGACCCAATTTATCGATCGCCGGCCGATCGGCTGAGAGAAAACTCGAGCGTGAACCGAATCGAGCCGCAAAAAACGCACGTCACCACGCCGAGACCACTGGAGGGGACTCCGTCCATGACGGAGGGAGACGGCGACGTCGGCGAGGTGAAAGTCCGGTCAATTACAGTCGGAAACTGGGTCCGGGACACATAAAGCACTGCTTCGGGTAGGCATGCAATCTGCAGCAACGAGCTAGCCGCTCGGAGACTGGACGGTACTTCGCAGTTTATAAATGCAGCAGACATGACTGCAATACTGAATTCGAGTCGTATTAGAGGCACTAAAAACAGGAGGCACGTCCATTACAAAGGAACGGACTAACCCGACAGCGAAGTTTCTTAAAAATTGACAGTTACAATTTGTGCATTAATAACCCAAATGGAGCTAAAAATCGCTAAAAACACTTTCGGAAGACTAATCAAGGTAGCGCTTCCGGTATCGCCTACCCAGAGCAGAATGTAAAGCTATTAAATATCGAGTTAATGCAACGATGAGTTAGCTAAACCCGTTACTTCGTCCAGACTACTGCGAAGAGTAGCACTCAGTAGCAGTATACACTCTTTTCAGGTCAAAATGGACACTTTTGAAATCAAATCCAGCTTTTTGCAGATTAAAATAGAAACTCACTGGAGGGTAGAACAAATTCTATCCAAGGAGAATGTAATGTGGCTTTTTTAAAATTTCAATTCACTATCCACAATAAGTGAAAACAATTATTGACATTTTATAATTTTTATTTTTGGGGAAAATTTGACTAATTCAACATTCTGTTCGCGTGAAGCAACACTGATGGAAATGGCAGAATAAATACGATTATACAAAACCCACAATCCTACATCGTTGCTTCAAGTAAGAAGCATTTATACTCTCAATCAAATAGACATCGCGAAGACCTAGTCGAGTGCATGGCGCGATCTCTTCGTTTAATAGACTAAACCACTGCTGATTTCCGCACTATAAAATAAAGTGAGATCTATCATTTTCCCTTAAAAACTTCATAACATTTCAAAGAACACCACTTTTTGTGGCAGGTGATTTATAAATTTTCAAAGTTACAGTAAATTTCCGAAGTAAAAAATTATTCAACCATGTTAGAGAGTCTCTCGTTTAATCTATTAGGTTGTAACGAAATAAATGGCACTGAACCACTGTAAATTTAAACAGTTAATATCTCGGCTTGTAGGCAAGTTTATTAATCGAAATAAAAACCTTCCGATTTTGCACCTCTTTGCCAACGTGACACAAGCTTTTTTATACCATTAGCATAAAAATCAGAAGTTCTGGAATTGACGAAATCTTCGAAGGCACTTTCGGCATCCTGTTGCTATTTGAATATTTTCCCTACCAAGAAGTCGCCAAGATGCTTGAAGAAATGGTAGTCTGTTGGGGAGAGGTCGGGAGAAAACGGAGGATGTGGTAGAGTTTCAATGCTCAGCTCATTCAATTTCTGCAACGTCATTCGTGCTACATGGGGGCGAGCATTGTCGTGCAGAAGGAGAACTCGCCTTCGGTTCACCAAGGCCGGCCGGATATCCTTCAACTTTTTCATCAATCATTTCATCATTCATTTTTCTTCAATTTCAATGCAGTACTTCTCCGCCGTGATGGATTCGCCGGGAGGGAGGAAGCTGTGGTGAATAATTCCCAGCGAACACCACCACACTGTCACCATTACTTTCTTTTGGTGCAATTCCGGCTTCGCAAAAACCTTGGGACTCTCATCGCTGTCCACCCACTGTGTCGATCGTCGCCTGTTGTCGTACATTATCCATTTCTCGTCACAGGACACGATGCGATCAAAGAATGGGTCCGTTTCGTTCCGTAGAAGCAGTGCGGACGAGATCTCATATCGTCGGTTTCTTTGCTCCTCAGACAGCTCGTGAGGCACCCATCTTTCCAGCTTTTTGGTCTTTCCAATTTCCTTCAGATGCCGGGCAGCTGTGTTGTGACTGACGCTAAGAACCTTCGCTATCTCCCTGGTACCTTTGTGTGGATCCTCCTCTGCCACATCTCTCAGCTTGTCCTCATCAACATCACTATGCCTCCCACGACCTTCATGTTCTTCCAAGCTCTCATCTCCATTCCGGAACTTCTGATACCAACGATACGCCGTCCGAATTGTGGAACATTCTTGACCGAATGCGGCGTTGATCTTCTCGTCCGCCCCCTTAGCTGTAGTGCCCAGCTTGAATTCATACAAGTAAATGCCTCGGATTACCCTTTTGTCCATCTGCAAAAAAGTCAATAAAACTCTGAAGTTTTCCCACTTTTGCATAGAAGATTTGATACTCAGCGGTTGAGCAAAGTTTGCGCTTCTAAATGATATGCCACATGTTACGGTTTGTTCTTGATAAAACGCGTAAAGACGCGCCAAAAAATGGCGCGAGCCAGTGCCATTTAATTCGTTACAACCTAATAGAAGCACGTTTTGATCTGTAAGATTTTCAGCATGATTTCAAAGGCGTCAAGCTAGTCTGAATGTCCATTTTAACGTGAAAGTAGCACTGTATTTTCACGACTAGAGCTCCAAAAGGCGCATGGCGTCCCAGTCCGAAGAGGCCCTGGCTACGGCTCCAATTGAAGTTCATAGTTCAGATACTTCTAGGCCAACCAAGTCTTCCATCCTTCAGAAAAATATTCGCACTAATCTTGGTGCTCCTAAGTTAGAGATTGCTTAACGCAGGCTGCTCATTTCATAGCTTTCGGCTTTCTTCTCCTTTACAAGAAGGCTACACGATTATTAGCCTATAACAGATTGCTCACCTTCCGTAATCAACTACCAATCAATTATTAATAATTAATTATAAAGCCTTTCATTTTTAAAGCAATTTTGGTGGTCGATAGAGTTTCCCATCTCTGTCGGGGTACATCAGGGTTCTGCGCTATCCCCACTCCTCTTTGTTGTCGTCATGGATGCCATCACACGAGATCTTCAGAAGCCCGTCCCTTGAACGTTGCTTTATGTTGATGACATAATGCTCGCCAGCGAAAATAAAGGTGAACTCGAGCGAGAGGTGCACGCTTGGTGTGATCGCTGTTTGGACTCAAATTGAACGTGAAGAAGACCGAATATCTAACGACGGACGTTACTGAGTCCAGGTCCATCAAGGTTAACGGCATCGAGCTCCCACGCACTTCGGTCTTTAAGTACCTGGGATCAGCAGTCACGTCTGACGGCAAACTGATGATTGAAGTGAGTTCACGCGTGAGTGCAGCTTGGTCCAAGTGGCGCTCGTTGACTGGCGTGCTCTGCGACAAGAAGATACCGGAGCGCTTTAAGTCAAAGATCTACAGAGCAGTCATCCGGCCAGTAGCGATGTACGGCGCTGAGTGTTGGCCAGCGACCAAGGAAGTTGAAACGCGCCTCAGCGTCATGGAGACGAAGATGCTGCGCTAGACGGCTGGAGTCACGCGCATGGACCGCATCCGAAACGAAGCTATTCAGCAGAAGTTCGGTGTCGCGCCGATAGCCGACAAGATGCGCGAAGCTCGCTTACGATGGTACGGCCACGTTCTGCGTGGAAAGGAAGACAGCGTCCGCAAGATAGGCCTTAACTTCGAGGTAATAGGAAAGCGGCTTAGAGGGCGCCCGAAGCAACGCTGGTTAGATACGTTACATGCGGACTTGAAGATTACTGGTGTTTACCCTGATCTAGCGCTGGATCGGGAAAGGTGGCGTAATGACACCAGAATAGCGGACCCCGCTACGATGCGGGACAAACGCTGAAGAAGAAGAAGAAGAAGATTTTTAAAGCAATTTTCTTTTTGTCAGCCGTTATTTAATCAAAATAAATAAATAAAAACGTCGAGAGACGTGGAGACAATACCTGAAAGCTTTGTCTGGAGAAAGCCGGAGAAACAAAACTCCAAGTTCAAGGAGTTTTTTATTATTATTACTTCAATTTATTAATTTATGATGGCGTGGGGGCGCAGTCGGTTGAGGCGATAGTTGCAGTGTTCACTCGAATCCAGGTTTCCGGTTCGGATTTCCCGTCCCCTTCGTGGCCGGATGCCCATCGACAGGCCATCGAGACATCAAGACATTGTATAGACCAAGTACTCACTCAGATTACCTTCACGACGTGACGTAGAAACAGAATGCGTAGCACGTCCCGAAACGGAATGATTAACGCCGTCCTTTATCTTTTATAATGTTTCGATTTTTTAGGTTGTCCCCGCCGCTTTTTCAACGATTCATTGCGGGTTTCGCCGGCGGTTTCCTGCATAGCGCTATACAGCGTTCGAAAGAGAATGATTTGCTCTATCAGAACATGTATTGCATTTCTTTTTTAATCCTGAATTTTGTCAATTTTCAGGTCGTTAAAGTGAAAAGTGAAAAAGTGGCCATCTGCGCAGTCGCTTCTCTCCGCCTAGGTTTGGAATTTTTGCGCAGTTTTTCATAGCATTTGGAAGATAATGTTCTGTACTACAAGAATACGTGTTGGTCCTATTTTGCTCACTTGTCCTTTATTGATTTTTATGACATCAAATTGAGACGTCCGACTTTCCCGTCCGAACCTTTACCGACAGCTCCTGCTTCGAGGTGGACTTTTTTGCTCGGTGCTATATGTCCATCGAAAGAGAATGTCTTGCTCTATAAGAATTTGTGTCGCGTTTATTGGCTCATGCTGAGTTCTGTCGAATATCAACAAAATTCCAAAAAGAGAAAAATCATCTTCACCATTAACTCCTTCTTGTTCGGTCTGCCTTGCTTCGTTTTATATGATGAGTGATATGACACTCAAAAGTGCATCTCTCTTTCTACCAGAATATATGATTCGTTCTTTGGCCATTTAAATTTTTGTTAATTTTCAGGCCGTCAAAATGGAGCAGTCCCAGGTCGACAAGGATGAGCACTTTTGGCACCTTCTTCTCTTTGCTTTCAACGAGGGTTTTAGTGCGTCTAGGGCACTAGAACCCTGGTGGACCGTACAAACACTATTTTTCATCGCCAGTTACAATTCTGTGCAAAAATCGTTGAATATGTCCGTGTGATAAATGAACATCAGGAACCAACGAGTGACCATTGCTGCCGGCCTGCTTGTCCGTCATCATGACAGGTGAAACAGAGACCAGGTGCAAGGCAATTATCGAGGGGCAGACATGAAGACCCCACTTACGGGTCTCTAACACATCCGTGAAACTAGGTAGAAGTACTGTGCACGGCACATCTATTAGTTGGACTAAAGTAGAGCATATACCTTCGTTTAACCATAATTCACGTTATATATCAGCACTGTCGAAAGTATTATGTGGACGAGAGGCAAGACTGGATTCCGCAGAATGTACATAAAGAGAACACCAGGAGGCCCTCCAATGCGTTGGTCGGACTTCTTCCTGAATGCACTGAACGAACGATATGGCGCTTATCATGTATCCGAGTGAGGATGATCCATTGGAGCACTCTGGCACGCGACAAGGACGTTGGTGCCCGCTCCAGCAAAACAATGATCAGCGGGAGCATAGGTGATACAGGTGATCAGTACTGTAATTTCTTCACCTACGCCTCCTTTGAATTCTAATGAGTCACAACTGCCGGGTGAACATCAAGAGGGTCAATCGTAACCGCCGTTGTATGGCCACTTGAGAACCGTAAAAACGCTATCCGATAGAGCGATCGGACAAAGCAAGGTCTGACTACAGTTGGTCCGCCCGCAAAAAGTGAAGAGGCTCTCCTCTAGCTCATCCTTTACCGCTCTCGTTTGTGCTTACAGTTAGGCTGTTCAAACAGTAACCTTGATTTCAGCGTTAGGTATCCTTTTTATCTCTTTTTACCTTCTGAAGTACGACACAGGAAGCGACAGAGAACCTAGATTTCTGATATGTTTATTAGTGATGCGGAATAAGGGCTATAAATAACTGGAACCGAAGCCCATTTATATCATTTTCACGTCGAACTGGACAATTTTCAAATCAAATTGGACACACCTCTAAGCTAGCTTAAGACCTTTGAAATCAAAGAAAACTTCCAAATTTAAGTGAGCCTCTTCCACATTAAACTAGAGACTCGTTAAAAAAAATTAATTTTTTTTCGTTCAGGCAAAATTCTACTAGAACTTTCTTTGAAGTTTTGTTTCGTCTACCCAAAAAGGGAACACGCCGTTGGAATTTTATAGAATTCTTTTATTTTTTTCTGAAAAAAATAATGGTTTAAGGTAAGTTTTAAAGAGCAAGGAGACAACCATTTTTAGTACAAAAAAATGCGCCATGCCCTCGTCCAAGACCTTTTTATTCTATTATAGCAGAATTTCTGTTTACATGGAGGTCGACACCTAGTACCGACATAAAAAGCACAACTGTAAAGAGCACTAATATTCTCACTTTGATGGCTCATGTAAGTGGCAATTACACTATCAATCGATTAAAGTTGCAGTGAAGCTTTGACTGCATGGCGCGATCTGATCCTTAATGCGCCATATGCTTGCCTCTTTGCTCTGCGCCAAATTTTATTTACTATTTTTTCTCTACAAGTTAAAATGTTATAAACTTATTACACTTATTGGGACAGGTAATTTTAAAAAATTCAGAGAATGATATGCCAAATTTTCATGAGCAATAAATTGTTTACCAAGTGCAGTTTAACCTGCCTGAAGGTCACTTCGATTTGAAAAAGCTCGCTTTGACTTCAAACCTCTTAAAGTTGACTTAGAAGTGGGTCCACTTTGATTTGAAAAGTGCCCGATTCGACGTGAAAATGGTAAACATCGCTGATGGTTTCTGTGTGGATACGGGCTCCTACTCCATCTACCGCATCGTTGAGGAACTCCATCTACCGCACCGTTGTCAAAACCGACCATTTCCTGGAGTTCCTTCTCTTGCGAGGTCGGTGCTCCTCCGCGTAAGCGGAAGAAATCTCAGAATCAAACCGAAGGCGGTATGAGGTGATATGAGCGGTAGGGACTGCGCCACGCACTCGTCTGAATTCTTGTATTTTACACTCGACTGACTGCGTTTCGCTTGAACAATTGCCATAATTTCTCCATGAAGTAGCCTCATCGATTGGCTTGCGCTTCTTTTAAAATTGAAAGTATAAAAACACACTACAGCATGCCATAAAATGCAGGATATCCTAAGAAGGCAAATATTGTTTGAAAGGTCCTATCACTACAGCTAGTGAAGCTCCCAAAAATGATTGCGCCTCATAGGAAAGCACAGGATAACGAAATTTCTGCGAAGAACAAATGGTCAGGATTGCGCCATGCACCCGTCTAAAAGACTTATATTTCAAACTCGATTGGTTGTGCATGGGATGCTTGTTGCAATGTTACAATAAATCCTTGTATTGAATGATGACTCATTTTCGTACATCCTTCTCCGAATCATCCAAAAAATCCGAGGCCTGCAACCCTTACCCGAGTCATTCAACTATCCGAAGATTTTCGATCGGATCCAATGTATACTGCCCATTCTTCTGGACTGGTGTCATAATGTTATGCTCGTGATTGCTGCTACGTCACTTATGCCAACAATTGAGAAGGTTCATACTCCATCTAGTCAACGATCCCACCAAGAACCTGCAGGAAAACGCGAAAAATATATTTAGGGAGGGCAACTAATAAAACCTTTTACCAACACACATTTGTCAGCCCATAGTGAAGCATAGGCCCACGAAAAGTTGGTATTTAGATAAATACAAAACAAGGAATGAACACCAAAAATGCAAAAGTCCAGCAACTATCAGGAATCGAACACGTGAGCTCCCTCCTATGAAACAGCACGCCCTGCGCTGACAACCCTGCGCTACCGACCCGCCCGTGGCTGGCCTTTCGCCGTCCCCTTAAATCAACACACGCGACACACAGCGCATGAGTACGTGCTGACGGTGTGAAACATGGACGGCAAGTAACTCCTTTGGTTCAAGGATTCAGCAAAAAGGAAACATGATATTCTACCTTACTGAAGGTTGGAGATTCTCGCAGTACTATCCATTACCGCCGTTAAGACATACGCCTGAGACCCCGTCTTGGTTAGCTGAGACAGATAACAAGATACTGCAGGCAGCGGTAGCCTTAGGCCTCGTGCATTCTTCCAGTCTCCACGATGGAATCGCAACGACGAGTTTTGCAGAGCGACGCGAAAGAATTTAAAATTCTCAGTGCTCGTCGCGTCGCCCATCGCTCCGCAAGGGAGCGCGACGGCGATCCGTCCAGGACCAACGCTAAACACCGCGCACGGCGCGGAAAAGTATGCCCGCGATGGCGCGGGAGCCACCGCGCATGCCGACCATCACAGTTGCGGGAGCCGCGGCGAAGTTTCCTTTGACTATTCGATCGCGTGCGGCGGAATGGCCATGAACTGGGCGCCGCGATGGAAGTACGCCCCGGCCTTAGGAGCCGTGCAAAGAAAATCTTGTCCATTTTGGCGGACAACTCGTCCCTACCCTTGGAAGTTTGGTCGAAAGTGCCGGCTATTTAGACCTGAAAATATTTTTCTCCTTATATGTACACTTGATTGGGGTGCAAGCCTTGTTAGGGGGGGGGGGGGTGGGAGAGGTTGAAGAGGTAGATACTCTTATTTAAATCATAAATCTTCTAATGTTCTCGCATCAGCAGACTGTCTAACATCTCCCTGTGTCCTGTCCTTACGGGTCTCCTGACCCGGACGACTGCACGTCGATTTCTGACTGTGGCGATAGGCGGAGTTGTTCGAATTTGTTACAGGTTCTGTTTCATTCTGCCGTGTCCCATCCCACTGTTTGATAAACTTACATCCGAAAAAAAAAACCGTCTGAGTTCTCCACCGTAGTTTGGGAGTGAAATTCAGGAAAATCGTTACAGAATCACGCAGTTGCCTATCCCTCTGCTAATCAGTCGCTGTAGTTGGTGATATTGGTGTGCCTATCTGGGGCCGGATTCATCAACGACTCAAGTAACTTCAACGGAGAATTGTAAGCTTATCAAGCGATATGGTGAGCGATAAGCCTCGTTAAAAGCTCAGATAACGCGGTTTATCGGTCATCATATCGCTTGACCAGCTTACAATTCTACGTTAAAGTTACGTAAGTCGTTAATGAATTCGGCCCCTAGCGCAAAAAGGGTCACGGGGGGCTTCTTTTGGGAAAAAAAATCCCATAGAGCGTTGTTAATGTCCCTCATCTCTGGCTCCAACGTATAGAGCTTGTAGTAAGGGTGTTCCATGGCTAATAAAAACCAGGTTTGAATCGCGCGGCTGTGGGCGTTGCGCACCGGACAACTCGGACGGTTTTTCCGGTTGTAAGTGCATGAGCGAGCCTCCCCTCCCTCAACTGGGAATGCTGTTTTTACTGTTTACTATTTTATTTAAGCCAATAACAAAGCGACAAAATCAATAAGCAAAAAACATGACAACTATACTTTTGGGCACCTAGAAGACATAAGGTGTGCATGTTTGTGCTTTATGCTACGTTTTTTATTCCTATCATGATTTTTATGACAATATCAGGACACCTGCCCCGATTAGACATCCACATTATTCTCTAATGTAATAACTGTCTTACAGTTGGTTACGTTATAGGCCATGATAAACTAGAAAGGTGCAATATTTGAATAAAAAGTCCAAATATTTACAGCACGGAAATACGAGGATAAGTGCGGCGGAAGCGTCACTAAACCCACAAACTCGCTTTTTACGACTGAGACCAAGACCGGCTGATAAGACAAAAATGACAGATGACCCAAAAGCGATCACTGCAGGTGGTCGTCCCCGCTCTCTTCGAAGCGCCGCGGCCTCGGCGCTTTTTAGGCGTCAGCTCCTGCGCTCCGTGTGTGACTACGACGAAACCCCTTAGAAGCACGCGGTGGTCCTCGATTGTATTGATTTTTAGTTACTGCGTGTGGTGTTTTATCGCCATATGGAGCCCGTTATCTCTTCTTTTTGCTATCGGACATCAGCTGCGAGGTTTTCGGCTATTTTGCTCACAACAACGTCGTCCAGTTTATCTCTGTGTTCGCAAAATGTGGATTGGGTTGTACTTCGATATCTCCAGCGTCACATAATTGTTTTGCAGCATCGATGAAGTACTTGGAGAATTCGTCACTCGAGGCCTTATCGTCCAGCCTAAGCATAGGTGCGATTGACTGCATACTAGACGTCAAGTGGGTGGAGTTTCCCTTTGCTCGTTCGTTACCGGTAGACTGATGACACGATACTGAGTCATCGGTGCAATTGAAGTAATAGTTGGCGCAGTTCAAAACACTTTGTCCTAACCATTGTCTTATCGTCAGACTTGCGATAACCCTTGCGCTCTGCGAACTTTATCCGACCGTGATTTACAGGTGGCTGCTCAGGAGTTTACAAATGGATTGCAGCGTAGTGAGGAACGACAGTTCCAAGTGAAGGGGACAGTGGACCACTGAGAGAACAGTATACGTAGTCAAGTTATAAAATATAGTCCATCGTCACTCGGGTAATTGCGGGGGGAAGATGATTGCAGTGTCCTACTGAGTATTATCTTTCGCATTATTGCCGTGTTGATGAAGGGCCCATTCATGCTTCGAGAGCGACCCACGTAAAGTACCTCGGAGCGGTTCTTCACCTGTACCATCTGTACTCCCGCTGATCATCAACTGGCTTGGGAGGGGGGAACGCCTGCAACGCCTCTATTCGCCTCTGTGTACGTACCAATGGATTCTCTTCGCTCGAACAACACGAGGAGCGTCATATCGTTCGTTCATGGCTTTGGCGAATGTTTTCAGCCAACGTGTTTCTGGATGTCCTGCAGTTCTTCTGACACCGCGCTGGTACAGTCGGTTACAGCTCCCGTGCAACAGGCATCTGCGAAACGTATTACGTGGTCGGCCCACCTAATTTTCGACGACTTGGGCCATACGACAGCGTCTCTGATCTTCGAACGTCGGCGAAGCTCGGAACCCTGGAGGCCTTCTCTCACTTGCGTGAATCATATCAGTCCGAGCCTCGTCCTCTCGATTTCACGCGGTTCGCGTGTTCATCTTGCTTTCGAATGACCCAGATCTCTGAGGTGAGCACGGAGCTGGGCGTTATTCGTCTTCTCCACGACTTCTTCGCCGCTCTTTGAAGCTCCCCAAACCGCACGCTTTCTCCTACTCACTTCCGACGCCAGGTCGTTGGTCATGTTGACTTCGCAACCTCAACATAAGTGGCTGGAGTACTTGGAGATGTTCGCTGCATTGAGCGAGCACGGGGCATCACAAGTTCTTTCGTTTCTCATGAGCACCGTCTTCGTAAAGTTTAGCTCCAGCCAAGCGTCCCCACACACACGATCGAAGCTGATCACCATTCGCCCTCTTGGCGAATGCTCGGTGTTAGGAACGGACCATGTCGTACATAAATCGGTTGAGAACAGTCGCTATTTGGGTGTTTTACGGGCAAAGATATGCGTGGTTACATTCATCGATGCAGAAAAAGGAAAACGTCACTCCAGCTCGAAAGCGAAAGCGAAAGGCCGGAAGGAGGCGATTCAAAAAAAGCGACTGCACACGCAGAACTGCATCCATTAGGTGTCACTATCCTTTTTGCATATAAGAAGAGATATCGCAGTTAATTTTCACCCAGTGTTCTACTTTCGCTGAATCTGGGTATGACTCGTATTTTCATGCGCGCCATTTATTTGATTAAGGCGTAGATAAGAGTCTAGCATCGTCACAACACAATACGGTATAACGCTGAATCATGGACGATACATCAACTGTATTAAAACCTCGTTATAAAACCTAACAAACAAAGATTAAAAGGTTAGCTCGTTACAAACAACCTACAAGCTTGCGCAGATAACCTCGCCAGATCTCATACTTTCCAAGTAGCAACTTGAACTCCTTCAGAAACCTGTAGACTTGGAAGTAACACCCTCTCCGCGATTAGGCAACCGAGAGCCGGAGTTTGAGCTTTCCTCTTGTGGATCTTGCCAATACCCCGCAGAAGAAATCAGATGAATCTATAGACACTTTACTAGCTAGAATTCTGCAAAACAATGAAATCCGTAACTTTTCTTTTAATATTTTCCATCGAGCGATTTAGTGCTCTTTGATGCCCGCGGTATTCTACTATTATGCATCGAAAAACACCTCATTATAGGCTTCCTTGTAAAACTGTTTTGGATACTTTCCAAAAGGTCTATATCTCTTCTATTGCCTTTCGTCTCGTCCATAAAAACATTAAAGCGGGTGCAGAAATTTCCAAAAACCTAAATTTCCAACACGGAAATGGTGTTGGTGTACGTCCTTCCTCACAGTAAACAAATCGGAGATAGTGCAAAGCTAACCTAATGACCATATCTTTTCGCCGATGGGAAATGAAGTTCGATTCACACATTGGTCACATCTAGAATCGTTACAATACTTCTTGTTGCTAGTTCATACTTCCTTATTATGCAAAACAAACGTTTAGTAGTTAAGAACCTATGTGATGAAGTTTGTGTCTCAAATGATGACGTTACGTAGTGATTTTCCCTTGAAGGTCACCTTTAGGATAGCCCGCAAGCCCTTGAGGAATCAGAATCGGAATACCAGAGCGTAGATGAAGCAGGTATAAAGAGGGGAAGTGGTGCGACATAACGGAACCCTGTAGTGTTGTGAGATTAAAGTTTCAGTCAGTACCATTTTTCTTCAGACTGGAATCGTACTCGTGTAAAATGGTGCAAAGTGACAAGAAGCAATGGAAGGCTTATGGCGGTTCCAATGATGCAAACGGTGCTAATGACAGACAGGTATTTCCGCCATGTTTCACTTACGGTCTTTTACAATAAGGGATGCCTTGACCTTCCATTAGGAATAGGTCTTCCTTCCGCCTCTCTACAGTTAAAGTAGATTAAATTCTTAAATTCTCTCCGTTTCAGCCGCTTTCCCCGCCAGACGATTTCCTTTCCATATCAGCGTCTCCCATTGGACACTCGGCTAGGATGCGACATCTCTCGGAACAGCATTCTGGATCCGAGACCGACGCTGATGACGTGAGCCTTTTCGTCGCCTAACGTTACCTTAATGAGCTCCATTCTCCACACTGTGACTTTTCTCCACCAGCTCTCTTCTCCTTTATGAGACGTATGTGCTCTTTCCAGTTTGTGCTGCTCGACTCGGTTTCAAAGAGGACGCTGTTTGACTTGATAGGAGCGCTTAACGTAGCGTATCCGGACTACGACTTCAGTGAGATCAAGAGCAAAAGCTTCTCACTCATTCCACATGTAGAGGTATGTATTTCCTCTTCCAGGCAGCTTTGTAAAAGACATCTATGGTGACTAGGCCATTCCTTCGTCAGATTTATTTATTTATTTATTGAATACGTCATAAGACGCGCCATATAAAAAAAAAAGCCGAAGAACATTCTCAAGCAATCTATCCAGATTTTCCATGCAAGCAAGCGTCGTCCACATATCAGTATTGTAAACACTGACAACAAAACTCCAAAAGACGAGGAAAAAAGGGGGTGAGTAGGAGGTGCCTAGTGCGGAAGGATGGATATGTAGGAGTTTAAGAAAAAAAAACTAATTTTTGAAAGACCTGACGGTGGATTTAAGGCCACCGTTAGAAATTTGTAGACTGCTGGTTTAAATAGATTAGGCAAACCAGCCTACACGGGCAGCGCACGAAGAGCGTGCCTCCTAGACAGACCTATAGAAGAGGCTTCTAATGGTATGTGAACGATTCCAAGCGGACTATAGAACATATTGGAACATGATGAACAGATGACATTTTTACTTGGCTCTATTCAACCTGTATTAGTAGTTCGTTACCTCCTCATTTGACCTTATGCTTTTTTGGCCGAACGAGCCATTAACATTATGTTCACACACTTATGCCAGTTTGCTAATTTGTGGCTAAAAAAGTCGTTTTAAGACTGTAATGGAGGCGGTTGACAACAAGTTTTCTGCCACTGTCAATAACTACTCTTCAATACGGGACGAACTCTGGATGGCGATTGACGATGAGATTCAGCCAAGAGACTGCCGGATATACAGGTTTGTGGTTCCGTTTTATTTTTCATTTTTTCTCCAAAGAGCGACAAAGTTTGAATGCAGGGTGTGGCCGGACTGCTTATGTTAACCGCAAAAGTGTACTACCATTAACTCCTAACCCTTGGAGTACTGAGGTTTCCATCTCGCATTGCTAAGTGCTCAGTGATTTAGTGAAGCATTAGGGACCAAAGATGCTACGAACCTTGGAAAGCCTCAGGGAGATTTAGTAACGTGTGCTTTTTGTTCATGTTTTGGGGGCTTCAAGGTCTAATGGATATACGGTCGGCTCCACGCTCCACAGAGTCAGCTAGATACCATGCAGGTGTTTTTGCAGTCCTACAACAGAGTAGCTGCTGTTAGAACGCGAAAGCACTGTCATGTGTACTACATGCATATCGTCTAAGATGGACAAGTTTTAGATTTTTTCTCGATGTAATATTTATTACATTCAGCGGCATGTTTTAAGAAAGAACAGCACAACACGATTATAAAAAGTCCAAAATATGATAATGTAACAGCACAACGAGTAAGGAGAAACGGAATATTTAGAACATGCAGTCAAATCGTCACTGATAGCAAGTCAGTAGACAAGGAAACTCGTTTACTTTAGCAGGTAATAATTAACAATATTTTTGAACTGGCTTAGACTCACGGGAAGGTGGACTTTTTTGGTGTTGATTAATTTACCAAACCCTATGGTCCACGAAATGTGAAGAAGTGCCGTATCAGTGTTAACCTTGGCCTTGGGAAACATAGCTTAAGCCTTTTACCCCTTGTAGACGAGGGGGTCAACTGAAACAGCTACCAGATTTAACCTCAGTTCGACCGTGAATGATCGTATATATTAAGATCAGTTCGTTCAGTATTCTTCTACATTTAAGAGGTTGGAGACCCAGTTGCTTGTTCGTTAACGTGTTCCTAAGAATGTTAAAGCCCAGGGAGTGCAAAAACAACTTCCTAGTGAAACTGTTTTGAGCTCTATCTAGCCTTAAAATGGAATTCTTCTTGAATGGACTGTAATCACATGTTCCGTATTCGAGAAGCGACCTCACAGGCTTTGTAAGCCCTTAACAAGTAGTTTAGGGTCTTTTGTGCTCAAGGTTTTAAACAGAAGGAACATGCGGCCAGCCTTTGCAGCTATAATATTGCAATCCTCATCAAAGGAAACCATGGGGTCGAGTGTATAACCGAGTTCATTAACCTTTTTGTCGAACTAAGAGCTATTCGGGTTAGAGTGGGCAAGAAAAGCCGTACAATGTGATGAATGAGTTTTATCATTGTTTTCCAAAGTACCTTTGTGAGAGGAAATTCACTCAAAACCTTCACCAGTTGCGAGACCATTATAGAGTTCGATTCCGCTCATTTTAAACACTGGCGGAGACTCACGATAGATTGCTCATTTGGTTCAGTTTTCTTCTATTTGAGAGTGTATTGGTCCACTATTTATTTCACTCTTTTGTTGAAGAATCTTGTCTTCACTACCAACAGCCTCTATAAACCGCTATTGCGGTCGAATATAACAAACAGAGATTACTCAAATATTCCGTGAGGTATTCCTAATGACTACTACTACTAATACTTATTTTTCTTCTTCTTCAGCGTTTGTCCCGCTTCGTCGCGGGGTCCGCCCTTCTGGTTTTACGACGCCACCTTTCCCGATCCTGCACTTGATCAGGGTGGACTCCAGCTACTTTCATGTCCGTGTGTAACGTATCGGACCAACGCTGCTTCGGGCGTCCTCTAGGCCGCTTTCCAGATACTTCCAACTCAAGGCCTATCTTGCGGACGCTGGCTTCTTTCCCACGCAGAACGTGGCCGTACCATCGCAAGCGAGCTTCGCGCATCTTCTCGGCTATCGGCGCGACACCGAACTTCTGCCGAATAGCATCATTTCGAATGCGATGCATGCGCGTGACTCCAGCATCCAGCGCAGCATCTTCGTCTCCATGACGCTGAGGCGCGTTTCAACTTCCCTGGTCACAGGAAAGTGTTTTTATGTTTCACATCATACGCATTCCTAGTGACTACATTAACGTCGATCTCTATTCTTTAGCTCCCATTTTTGGAGAGACATAGAGAACGTCCAATGTGAAAAACTCTAATTTTTTTGTTAATAAATTCAAGGTCTTCCATATGTTGTTTGCGCCTATATTAAGGCTATTTTCTCTACATTTCTATGGAAAAATAATGTTTACATTTAAAATTTGTCTAAAATATGATGATATAATGTGTATGATGTGAAACAAGAAAATATTGTGTAGGTGCCTCTGTGGGACACGCCACACATCCTGTATATAGGAAATAAGCTGGCGGGAATTTGAATTCGTTTTGACTTACATGTGATTTGCGATGCCTGTCGAATGGGTAAGTCTGCGTTTTGTTATTTCTGGACAAAACTGATAGCTGTCCACGAACCAGGGAGTTTGGAAGGCTTGGTTGACATAGGATAAATTAGTGGCGATCTCTAGTCGCCGATTCGGATGCTTTCCGGGAGCGACATAGTCGCTCCTATCACGAATTATGAACAGGGTCTCACAATCGTACGGCTAGGCAATGCGAAAACCGCCAATATCGATTACCCGCGCTGCCGAATCGATAACAGTGGTTTGGAAATAGCGCCAGTGACATGCAACGATTGTAATTCATTGAAATTTAGGACTTTAAAGCAACATTCGTCAGCCAATTTTTGAAGTTCCAGAAACAATAAATAGCTGAGTTCACATTTGTGTCGCTGCACTTCGTGTAGTGTGAGAACTATCGATATCGATAAGGTAGCTCAGATGATCAATATAGATTTGTCATGTGGCGGCTCAGACAGAATAGAAAACCCGTGGAGAGGAGATGGTTTTAAACGGTGAATTCAGAAGGGAATCTTTCGTACAATTCATCAGTACTGTTTTCAGCTTCAAGTCGAACTACTCAGATGATCCGTTCTCGGAAGACGGCTGCCTGTGGTGTCTGAACTTTTTCTTCCACAACAAGTCACTCAAGCGTCTCATGCTGCTCTCTTGTCGTGCGCTGTCGCAGAATGGAGCTCACATCGATTCGTTGTGGGATTTGGATGAGGAGTAAACTACTACTGAACGCCCAGGAAGCACATTCTACCAATCGATACCGTCCAATTCGCCAGTGTTATCCATGCATTTGTGTATATCCCGCCCAAAATCTCACTGCAGGGTTGTCTCACAAACTTGTGTGGTAGTAGTTCAGTTGTCAGGAAACCTTTGAATGGTCATGATTTCATTACTGTTTCCGGTGTGTCTGTAGCTAGTGTGAGTGATTATTTGTGTTCCCCACGGAATTTGAGCAGCGCTCTTTCCCCAGCATGGTTAGACCACTGTACATAGCTACTGTATATATTGTAGAAGTTATTAGTTGCACTGCCGCAATAGATCTGTGTAAATAGATGAGTATAAATAGGAGGAGGAAGCATTCTCTTTTCAGGACTGAAAGATCGGGGGTGTTGGTAGTACACCGCTTTGTCTGAACAGCTTGCTACGTTCTCAAACAAATGAAATGAAATTCAATTTGATGTGTCAGAAGTAAGCTTCTCCATGTGGGATAAAAAACAGGGCATCGCCTGCAAGTTTTAGACTTCGTGCGCTTAATCTTCTCCGTGTATGGATTCTGCGTTATTGTGTGGATGCACCTGTGGGATCAGACTTATTTTCCGCTACCAACGGGGCTTAGGCATCAACGGTTGAACCCAGAAGAACGCGAGGCTGAAGGTAGAAACACGATATGCCTTTCAACATATAACTTCACCTGCCCATTCGGGGCGTACTGTTAGGTTGTTGTGTGGAGAATACTCCACGATCCTCTTGGATATCTTCGCATATCCACGGGCGTTTCTTCACCTTTACCCCGAGATTGATATGTTGGGCCCAGGTCATGCTTGACTTTGCGTGGGAAGAAGAACGGTAGTCGACGATCGGTATTTCCCTGGGGTGAGCCACGCACTCCACTCCTGCAGGGAACAACACAGACTTTTTGGTTCGGTATTTGTATTTGCCCATGCGATGAGTTATGGTGGCCATCTGATAAATCAGTCAGTCCCTTATCTTTCCAAAACATACTTATGAGCAGTTTATCCTGAGATATATGCCATTTTTGCGTCAAATTGGACACTTGTGCAAGCTTGACGCTTTTGGAATCAAACAGAGCACCTTCCAAAGCAAAACGAGCATCCTGTGCTTCAAACTTGAGGCTCGGCGAGAAAGAATGATTTCTTGTTTAATGAAAATTTAGTTTAAATTTCTCTGATTTTTTAACTCGTGTGCTTCATTCAGTAAGTGAACAAGGGCTTGAAATTTTATAAACATTTTCGGTAAAAAATAATTAAATCTCGTTTTACAGCGCAGAAAGCCAACTGTTACTTAACGTATTAATGGAAGAGCTCGCTATTTAACTGATAGCAGAAATTCTGTTTGCGTGGAGTAACACAGATGTAAACGGTTCAGCAAGTATAGTTGTCTTATGTCTCGTTATCAAGTAAGCAGCAGTACACTATCAATCGAATGAATATCGCGGCGATCTACTTCGGTGCATGGCACGATGCCTTATTTTCATGCATTAAATGAGTGCTCTCGCTGTGCGCTTTAGAACAAAGTTTGTTTCATTCTTTTTTAACAAAAATAAAATTTTTATGAACTTTCAGGCAGTGTGTCACCTACTGGGGCGAATAAATTAAAGAGTTTCAAAGCGAATCATACTACATTTTCCGGCACCATTGTACTTTCACAACTTCAAGAGTCGGGGACAGGTCGAAAAAAAATTTCGCCCAAAGTTCGGCTAGGGGGGTTATTTGGGGTGCTGATCATGAATCCGAGATCCGGTTTCAAAATTACGTCCGATTACGGTAGGATACGGTAGGTGCGGGTGACTATGGCTGCCAAGGTCATGGTCACCGATTTCGCCCAAACTTCGGCTAGGGGGGTTATTTGTGCTGCTGATCACAGGCATCCGTTTTTCGTTTTACGCTTGTGTTCGGTAGGTTTAGGTGATTAAGGTCATGGTCACCGATTTCGCCCAAACCTCGACTAGGGGGTTATTTGGGGTGCTGATCACGAATATTACATCCGTTTTTCGTTTTACGCTGGTGTTCGGTAGGTTGCGGGTAAGGAACGCTTCAGGACGGATTGCTGGCGGTATCCTGAATATCTAAAGAAGCATCTCACCTCTACACAGCAGTTGTGGCGGCATCTATCCAGCTTCTAAGGGAAAACGTTGATAATAGATTGTTCTTTTGGTGTCCTACCGTAACCTACCGTACTCCAGCGTAAAACGAAAAACGGATGTTACATTCGTGATCAGCACCCCAAAGAACCCCCTAGACGAATTTTGAGGGAATTTTTTTTCGACCTCTACTCGACCCGTGGAGTTGTGAAAGTACAATAGTGCCAAATTTCCTTGAACAGATAATTGTTCTGAGTTTTTCGGATAGCCCCTATGTTAAGGTGGAAGAAGCTCGTTTTGATCTAGAATATGATCAATTTATTTCATACGTGTCAAGCTTGCTTAGAAAAATGTCCAGTTTGATGTGAAAAATTATATATAAGGCTCAGCTGGCCAAGATGGAACCCTAAGCTTCAATCAATTTGAAGTGCACATGACACTCGGCTCCAACTCCTGCTTCACTGCTCGCTGCAACGAATGCTACGTGAGAATTCGCTCGCCTATCAGAAAAGCGCCAAAATCGCACTTTGCTCCCTGACCAGGCGGGAAAATACGATCTTGATAAGACTAATCCAGGGAGCTGTAGTGATTGACCCACGAAATCAGTTTTTTCTTTAAATGGGAGAGAAGGGTCGTTGTTCTTAATCCATAAAGCGTTTGTGGTTCAACCGACTGGAACCGGGTGCAAATCCCTCTTATACCCCCGAGCTTTGCTCTAAATACCATTTTGAACTATTGTTCCTAACAACGAGGTTGTTCTTGTCCGTCGTCCGGGAGGGGTGCGACCAAGCTAATCCTGTACAAAAAAGACCTTGCGCTAAATGTGAACTGCCAGAAACGAACTACCGTAAGCTGTTTAAAAATTCCGATGTATCGGAGCATGTGGGCAGCGAAATCCTCCAGCGTCTTCTCCTTTGACTTCAGCTTCAACAGTCACTAGGCTCGATGTTCTCGCCAGCAGTCGCTCTCCTAGTCTAATAGGGACCTTTTCCGTCGTAGGTCGACCTTAGTTTGGACTATTTCCAGAACTTCTTCTGCAATACGCGCAGGTAACTTTAAGTTCCGCACAAAACAAAAGAACAAGTGGCTTTTAGAGAGCTAAGCAGAACAGCGCAGTATGAATAGGCAATTCTGTCTATACTAGGATTTAAAAGAGATCCAATAAAGTGAAAATAAAATGAAGAAACAAAAAATTTTCCATTTCGCCACTTCCCTTTAGACGAGTCGCTGTTTTTTTTATAAAGTTCCTATGGTGGCAGTCAGTGCAGAACGAGAAGCTATACTTTTTTTAAAACATATAAAAAATATTTATCCTAATACTTGCTAAAAATTACAGTATGAAAGCTTTTGCATAACATTTTCGTCTATTCGATATTCTATTTGCTTTTCGATTTTAAGTTTGTTATTCCATTTTCAAATTCGAAATTAATAAAAAATAAAGGTCATTCCGTCATGATGTACAAATTTGTTGCAAATAAGGTTTCCATCGACCCATCTAAATTCCTTGACGGGATGCTGACAATATCCGTGAGGGGGAACTCGAAGCATCGATCTCACAATCGCGAATCAGGTCAGATTTCCTAACCTGTCGTATTCTCAAGGAATTCACCTGCTACTGGGCAAGTGTGACAATTTAGAGAGGCTCGCTGCTCCAGCCTGCAGGAGGTTTGCCAAAGGTTGAATACGAAACAGCGCAAGATATGTTCCTTATGATTTGTTGCTTACCTGGCTAGTGTTCGAGGGCACTTCAATGTGTGTCGTTTTCTTTTATGTTATCGTACACTCTTCATGCTAGGCAGTTGTCTATGCCTTAAATAAATAAAAAGATCGGTGTTGAGTATTCCCTTGTTGGGATGAGCAACACACTCCACTTCTTCGAGTACCATGAGGTAATTTGAATGCGTATTAGGTCTATATACACGACAATTACGGTGGCTAGATGATGGACAAGTTAGTCTGTTATTCCTTGCAGACGAGCCTGTCACCAACCTGACAACAAATGAAGGAAGGAAACCCAAGTACTCAGGTCAGGAGTCGAACCTTGAGTCAGTTCACCCTTTCCGATTGCGCTACGCTCGCCTACATTCACTACTGGAAGTGAAAAATGAAGAGCACCACGAATGCTCTCATAGTTTTCCAGAATGAGTAGTGGGAACTGAAAACTACCACCTTTTATCGAAGAAAGAGAAACCTAACTGACTATCGCTCCGAAAACTCCGCCCCTACCCGATTGCACAATCCGACGAAATGGGTCGGGGCATTTGACTTCGTTGAGGGTCTGCCTTCAGCTAGTTCGTTAGAATCCTTCCTTGGTCTTAGTTTCTAGATTGTTGTAACTTAACCCCAAATCGAAAATTCCAGACAGTTGAGCAATCATCAATGGATGGCCGCGAACGGAAGTCGGCAGCACATCTGGGAGCGAGCGAATTAATTGGGGCATTCCAGGTAGTGTGCTTATTTCTTCTGTTGCAGCGTTGAGAACGGACAAGATGGAAGCCGATGTTTTGTGACTGCAAAGATGCAAAAACGAGTTCTCCCACTCGCCAGTTTGTTTCTGACTCACCAAGGAGCCCAAATGTTCAAGGAGCCTTCAACTCGACCATACATCGGTCCCTTTAGACGCTCCACGCTGCATTAGGAATTACACCGGTATTATTCACACACCTAACTTTATGCCTTGATAGGGCGCCATATTATCTTCGGCTGCTGCGCTCTAATGAGAGCGCTCCACGACTGCGTCCTTTAACTGAAAAGTGCAGCGCAATTCGCGATGGTATTCGATCGACAGATTTTTACGATTTAGCGCCGTTTTTGATGCCGCTAGGAGCCCCTTTTCAGTTCCAGTGTTATAGAGAGATATTTTCATTGTTTAGAGGGCAGTTTTGCAATGATGGGCGCATTGTGAGGCCCTAAAACCAAGGAATTAAATTAAGCCGTCGTTTCGTTGCGTGGACTTTATACCTCCGTTACATTCTGGGGCCGTATGCTCGTGTTCCCGATTACATGTGAACTGGTCCTCGAAAAATTCCGTCACGCGCGAGCGGCGAGAGTCAGACGAGCAGAGTGACTTTCCAGATTGTGCTAGGGAAGGGACTCCGGGGTGTGGCGAACAGGGAGGCGTGGAGTGCACGAGACGACACGACGAAAAACCGCGCGCCGCCTCGGCACTATGCCAAGCGGACCAGTTCTCCGGCAACGTCCCCCGTTGGGGGAGAATCAATCAATATCAACATATTATATCACGCCCCAATCCCCCATTGGGGGAGACTCGGGGTAGACGAGCATACGGCCCCTGGTATAAATACCATTTTGAACTATTGTTTCTAACAACGAGGTTGTTGACGGTTTATTGCGTGTCTTTATGAGCGGTATTCAACTGCATTCGTATACCATTGTCACACACTTTGGCTTTTCTTATTGACTCAAATATACCGTACTTCAGTTGAATGTATGATCACAATTATACATTTATATTCACAGAATGAGGAGTCAATAAGGTTAATAATGCTAATATTGTGACAATGCCCATCTATTTATAAGTAAACCGATGAAATAGTGTAGAGATCAACGGGCAATAAACTTGGGATACATTCTATTGAAGGAATAGGTTAACGGTAAGCAGCTTAGGAGTCTTGATGAGTATGAAGGGAAATAGGTGACAAGTTAATATGGCACTGGAACGACCTAGTGGTTTTCCACCTTCATGCTTGCATGACGCTGACCTGTGATTTGCCTGCGTTAGCCCTAGTTTATACTTGTGCCGCCACGCGGCGCGGCATCATGATTGCCATAGATATCGATTTATCAGCGGCGAGGTCAGTGTCTATCCCGACCATGATGCCTCGCCTCGCAGCGGCGCAAGTATAAATTAGGGCTTAAGGGCTGAGGTAGCTGCCCCCCCCCCCTCTAAAGGAATGTGAAGTGATATGGAAGTGTTTGAGCTTAGCAGAATGCAACAGCGCCTTCACTCTGTCGTCCAACGTTGTTTTAGAAAGCGGTAGTTTTGTGGACGCGGGCTGAAGGAGAAATTTATTAGCTTTGGTGCTGTTTTTATGCCTCTCCCAAAGTTGCATTTCTGTTTGGCTTAGCTTGAAAGGTACCTTGAACCTGCGACTTGTTTGATCCGTCTTGGATCTCTCCATGAAAAGGAAGAAAGTATTATCTACTCCTTGGTAGATATCCCGGGTTAAAAGATCTTTGGCTTCGCTAATGCGAAGGAAGGCTTTGAATTGCAAAAGAGCTAGGGTTGCGGCTTGTTTGATTAGTAGTTCGGTTCATTCACACCAGTAAACTCTAAACTGAGTGCGTTCTAGATATATTCTCTCCTGTTCTTGATGCGCATAACGATGAAGTAGAAACGTTCGTTGTCATCCTAGAGTTGCCTTCGTTAATTCTAAATTTATAACAGCTCATTTCTGTTAACGTTTTCAAGAGACTTCTCAAGCTGTGGATTGGTTTCATGGGTGTAGTTATTTTGTGCGGGCCCAAACACGGTCGGGGGTCACTATGTAGTAGAGCCCACCCGACGATACACTCACAACCCCAAAAAGAACAAGTCCGAGTTTTTTTTTGGACAAAACCCGCCCAAGTTTAGACGGGTTTTTTTCGTGTAAGTTTATCAAACACTGTAGAGCCCTATGTGCTTTTTGAAACCTGAAGTTTTTTACGGCATTGGTGTGTTCTATCCCTACAGCGAATTGAGGTAGGCCATTTTTGATGTAACTGGACATAAACGTGCCTTCTTACCAGAGCGTACAAACACTAAGTAAAGGGTGACCCCCGACCCTATTTGGGGCAAAATTTATTATTGATTACCATTGTCATTTATCATTTCTGTAGCTATGTAACTACCTCTACCTATAGTCGGGGTATGTGCTAAGTAAAAGATCGATATTTGGCGCAATTCTTGTTCGATTTTTGCCAGACCCTTGCAGTCTCGTCGTCCAAAATGAAGGCTACCAAGTACAGAGAATGATTGTTTTCTTTTACGAGTGAGAACGAGGCTAACTTATCGGAAACGTCATCATTTATTGAAAATTGAAATTGAAAATGCCCTCTTATGCTAGCGGGCTGTAAATCCTCTCTTGTGGCAGTTAAGGTTGGGAGATTTGTGCAATAAAAACGTTTCTTTACAATTGTCTTTACTCACTCGGCCGTTAAGTGTGACCTCTTGTTTGTGAGAACTACTCGAAGGAAACTGTTTTCAGGATTTCCACTGTATGGGTGAAAGAGCACGTGATGAGGATTCGACCTGCCAAGAGTCTTCGCCAGTTCATCCGGCGAAGAAGCGAGCTCGACGCTCCAGCGATGAGATGGACTATGATGAGGCTCCGACGATAAACGAGATGGAGGGCACCAGTGACGGCAACTCTGGCTACTGCTATCTCGAGCACCCAGCAGACGTGCAAGTCCACTCGTGGGGTCCCGATCTGGCCACCGCCTTGGCTCGAGCAGTCACCGCCACCTTCGGGTACATGACTGACTTGGAGAACGTGGAGGAGCAGTTTTCCATGTTCTACACGGCCAAGGCCAATGATCTCCAAGGTCTCGTCGTTGCCGTAATGGAGGAAGCGCTCTGCGGATTCCAGTCGGAACCCTTCTTCGTGGGCCGAAGGGTTGTTGTCGAAAAATTGGACCTGGAGACGTGGAGCGCCGAGTTCCAAGTGTACGGTGAATGCTTCGATCTGGCCAAGCACTCTCAGCTAACCGACGTGAAGGCAATCACCTATTCCAATATGCAGATACTTCAGGAGAACGGCCGCTGCGATATTTATGTGATTCTTGATATTTGAGCCTTTTCTCTGTGATGTTGTGTTTTAACCTCTTGCTCAATCTAATCTCCATATGTTTTACTGCTGGTTCATTGTTAATCACTATGTTGGATCAGAACTTTAAACTTCCTTTTCTTTATAGGGATAGGCGATGTTATTTGTTACTTTTGTTTCTTGCTGTTCTTCTTATGTGCTCCTTATTCTGAACATCGAAATCGAACTTCAAACCATCGAAATAACTGAGTAACCTTTGTACAGCTTCTGTAAGTAGGCTGGCGTGAACACATTGCTTCGCCTAACCCAGTATTGTTCATAAGAGTTTTCCTCCCTAACCTTGTTGTCTTTGCTGTTTTTTCGCTTATCGTTCGATTTTCTCAGTATGAGGTCCCTTTACACTATATGTGAATAAATAAAACTATTTCTAGGAAATGGGAATCGACGTCAAGAAGAAGGTGCTGAAGCGAAAGCTGGAAAAGATGAAGGCCAGTCAGGTAATGCCAAAGGTTTCCACGTTTTTTTTTCATCTTTCAGTTCTGAATTCTTTTGTCTTCTCAGGTCATATTTACTTGTTTATTGATTTATGGACAAGGGCATGGAAATAACGATAGTTTGATATATAGCAGCGAGCACAAAAAAGGAAGCCACTATGAAAAAAGCCTGAATCAGTGCACTAGAAATGGGACTTCCTTCATGTCACTCGGGCGAGGATGGTCCACTGGAGACGTTATGTGGACTATTGGAGACATTCCGTTTGGCCCACTTGATCATCGGAAGACTGTGATACAGGCCGCGCAAAGAAATTACTGTACTAGCCAGCTTCCAAGACGAAGCCTTTAAACGTCATGATACATTTTAGTTTGATGAATCACTTGGAGATGAATATGTGCAGCCATTTCTCTTGTAAAAATTGGAATGCGCTAGGTAAGATCATTCTCTACAAGCGCTACGTAATGTAGAAGTAGTCAAAAGGTTGATCAAAGAGTTCTCACAGTTGCTAGTTACCACGTGACGAGAAGTAGCGCAGTAAGAAAAGGTGCGTACTGTCGAGGTTCATGTTCCACCCGAGCCATCCAAGCTGTCAATACTTCTCGGATCGGTTAAGCTTCTTTGGAAAGGATGAAACATTTTCATTTTTAACGGCTGCACACCGCAGATTATTGAAGAGGCCAAGCACGCGTTAAATTGTGTCCATTACGTCTTGTAGAAATAGAATGTCAGAGAGGGTTGACTAACTCCGACTTTAACACGTTATTCTTATACATACCATACTATACTCTTTATTTTGACCCATCGGGACTACGGGTTTTCTTCGGTGATTAAGAAAATTACACGGTTCCGCTGTGGAATTAAAGTTATGAGAATTTTGTTGCATTGTTATTCTGAGATAACTTAGTGCTCTTGATTTCAAGGATATCCTTACGGAATCTTCCAATCTAAGAGGTTTCTCTTACCATTAGTTTTTTTCATTTCCTTTCGAGGTCGGTGGCGAGATGACATGGGAGTGAGGCTTACTTTAATGTCAAGTCCTACTTCATTTAGTTTTTGCGGATATGGGAGATGTGGTTTTCGCTCACACAGAATGCTTCCAAATCCAACCTTCCGGAGCCAAGTTCTTAAAGAGGTGGTGTGGAATTGACAATATAGTCGTTGATATGGCGTTGAAAGGCGCAAGAGCCGACATCCAGAAATTACTGTGTATAAGCCTTTTACCATATGCCAAGCTGTTTTTGAAAAACCGTCTAAAAACTGAATAGTTAGGGAAAATGCCGTTGTTTTCCCTGCATAACTGCCTCACTTACTTCTTTCGAATAGATATCCTTCTCCTTAACCCTTTCATGACATTGTCTGACGATGTCGTCGGACACTTTTTTTTGCCGCGTAGGACAATGTCCTGACGACGTCGTCGGACACCACCATAAAGATAGTTCATGGAATGTTATCAAACATTTAATAGTATAATATTAATTACCGAGTCTACTTATGGCTACGGTCAAGGTGATCCATGGGAAACTTACTTGCACTGCACTTTTTGCACTTTATCCATAAAAATATTAATAATAATAATACTAATAGTGAAACTTGGAGCGCGGACAATCTGCGCGCTCTTCCACGCGGCAGTCACATGAAAATCGCGCGTGTCGTGAAAAGGTTAAACAATACTGAGTCGTAACACAATGGTCCATAAAAATGTAAAAGTAAAAGACAAAACAAATTATGTCGTGCATGTAGAGCACCCGTTTTGCGCTTATACGGGAATTAAGATATGGCTCGCAGAGGTTTTGCCGCATGTTATTGTGTTATTGTTCTGAATGTATTAATGAATTTAGGCGAAGATCCGAAAGGCAGAAAAAGATGCGAAAGTTGAAGAAGCGGAAGCGGAAGTGAAGGAAGAGATCGCTGAAAACAACAATGAGAAAAATGTCTCTCAGGTACGTGATCTGTTTCTATCCTGGTTTTGTGTTTCTCATGAGCTTTTTTTCATTTCAGAACGGAACCGCCAACGGTACGGAACAGAGTCCGGCATCTGAGCCAACTGTCGCGGTGGAGTCGTTCTTGGCTGGGAAGACGTTCAGCAGTCTGAAGGGCAAAGTGAACGATCGAATTCTGGAAGCGATTCGCAAGATGGGCTTCACTGCAATGACAGAGATTCAGGCGAAGAGCATAGAACCGTTGCTTGAGGTTAGTCGGTCACGGGCACTATATGCTTTTGTTTCTGGCGTCCATTTTTTGTTTAAGAATGTACTTAGTCGCTTAATAATTCACACTGCTTCATGACTTGTTCAGTTTCTATCGATTTATGTGGTACTTGAGGAACATGTGCTCGCATCGCATCGACGAAGCATCTGAAGACAACTATATTAGATCAGTTACATCCCGAGTTTCCACCCTTGCTTAATTTTTAGTTGGCCTTCCAGCGTCTGCAACTGCCACAACAACAGAGTCCAAGTGCTAGTTATTTATTAAATTGCTACATCCGATCTTGCAGCGCATACAGTTGGGAGACTTTCAATTAAGTACTAGTAAAAGGTGCTTAGAAAAGTAGCGTCAACATTTCATATCCACTTATTATATTGTTTTTCACAGCACCGACATATCGTATCTATTATGTTGACTGTTTTTCTTATTTTCTCATAGTGATCGTTAAGGGACGTGACATCCTTGCGTCAGCGAAGACCGGCTCTGGAAAGACCTTGGCTTTCTTGATACCAGCGATAGAACTGCTGTTGAAACTCGAATGGAAGCAGTACAACGGCACCGGCGTTGTCATTATATCGCCAACGCGAGAGCTGTCGATGCAGACGTACGGAGTTCTCACGGAGCTTCTCGAAGGTGAGTTGAACTAGGCGGAGTTCAGATTCGACTCTTTTTAGTGCAGACAGAACAGCTTTCAAGAAAATGATTCATTCAGGAACGAGCCTCAGTCATGGTTTAGTAATGGGAGGATCGAATAGAAGCGCTGAGCAGGAGAAATTGGCAAAGGTTGGTTTTCAAGCTTCTTGTCGACACTTTTCAGAAGGGTTTGACAGTCTTGATTTCTATCCTGGGGCCGGATTTATCAACGACTTACAGAGATTTAACGAAGAAATTACTGTTTAAGTTCCTGAAAAAAAAAACGCGAATTAACGCGGGTTACCAACAGGCGATATGGTGAAATGTTGGCGTTATCAGGGATTTCGGCTGTAATTTCTCCCTAAAATCTCTGTAAGTCGTTGATGAATCTGGCCCCTGCGCATGGTAGCGGAAGAGTCACCGCCGTCACGTGCACCCCGATTCCAAGTTCTTGGTTCAGGTTCAGGTTCCCAGACCATCCAGTCCTTCTATTCCTGCGGATTCGGTGTATTATCACCAGACTTGTCTCGAGGGATAAAACAGTAACCTTTTCATCACTTAGCCACCGCAGGTCATTGTGTAGACCAAATGTGCGCTCAAATTGGATCCACGATATCTCGTGGAAGTACAATAGAATATTGTGCTACAAACAGATATTGACCTTCATCAATCGCCTTTGGGGTGCGCCACACAATCTACTTCTACAGAATGCCGTGAACGCGATTTGAATTTGACCTCGGCAATGATTTGTGGTGGCCAACTGATGGACATTTAGGTGTTTCATGCTCGGTGGCCGGCCGATAGGCAAGACGGTGTTTTATGCTATCTTTTATGCCAGAGAAGTCAATTCGCTGACCCACAGGAATAGAAGGCTTGCTTGGCCTGGACTGGAAATCCGTATCAAGACTCCGTAATCGTGTGTGCGCGGCGGCTGACGCTTCCACGCACTGCGCTACGATGTTCTCAAAACCTTTATAATTCTACTAACCTTTATAATCCGTTTTTTTTTTCTCGCGAATGAATGTATTTATTCGGTTGTAGTTGAGTAGCGAAATGGAACAAATCCGGTAAATGAACAACCGATTTATTGTAAACAAACGATATGACGGCGATTTTTAGAGGCATTAGCTACTGAGGATTTCCGTAGGATTGCCTAACAATGTTATTGCGCCATTACTAACTATGCAATGTATTGTTTGCCGTTAGTATTCAGGTGTAATAGTGCTTGTTTATAGGGGACAGGGGATGCTGTAGCATTAAAATCTTATTACTCGTTAAATTGCGAATTTAGGGAGTGTCAGTGCTGGTAGCTACTCCTGGTCGGCTACTCGATCATCTGCAGAACACCGACCCGTTTGTGATAAAGAACCTAAAATGCCTGGTCATCGACGAGGCGGACCGGATTCTGGATATAGGATTTGAGATTGAAATGCAGCAGGTTAGTATTTTTTTAATAGTTCGATGACAGTTATCGCGTTTCTTTTATTGGGGTATTGTTGTAATACACAACAGTGAACTTTCAAGTCATCCTGAATGTCATTCAGCATTTTCATGCTTTCAGATCCTTCGCCATTTGCCGAAAAAGCGACAAACACTGCTCTTCTCCGCGACCCACACTCCTAAGGTATAATAGTGTCTGAGGTTTTTCATTTTCTCACACTGCCGACAATTATTCAATGACATCTGGGGAAGTATTCGACTTATAACCTACCTTTGAGTACTACATTGGGTCCTGCAAGAGATCTTTCGGCACCATTGTGCTTTCGGGATTCAAGAGGACGAGGAGAGGTCGAAGATTTTCTTTTTCGCCTAAGCTTCGCCTCCGGGGGGGGGGGGGGGTTATTTGGGGTGCTGATCACAAATCTGACATCCGTTTTTGAAAATTCGACCGATTACGGTGATTACGGTAGCTACGGGTAACTAAGGCTGCCGAGGTCATAGTCACCGATTTCGCCCAAACTTCGCCTAGGAGGTTATTTGGAGTGCTGATCACGAATCTGACATGCGTTTTTTGTTTTACGCTGGAGTACGGTAGGTCACGGTAGGTACGGGTGACTAAGGCAGTGGTCACCGATTTCGCCCAAGCTCCAGCGTAAAACGAAAAACGGATGTCAGATTCGTTATCAGCACCCCAAATAACCCCCTAGGTGTAGTTTGGGCAAAATTGGTGTCTATGACCTCGGCCGCCTTAGTTACCCGTAGCTACCGTAACCTACCGTAATTTTCAAAAAGGTTGGCAGATTTGTGATGGCAGATCCCAGATAACCCCCAGGCGAAATTTTTTTTCGACCTCTTCTCGACCTCTGGAGTCCTGAAAGTACAATAGTGCCGATCATTCATTGCTTGGGTGACTACTTTCGGATCTAAACCACGTATACTGGGCCCTTCACCGGGTAGTAGAATACAAAACGCTATCGTTTATAGTCTATAGCCATTTATCGTCCATAGACGTTTATAGTTTGGTGTTTTTTCGTTGTATAGCAGCTTTCTCTAAATTGTCACCCACGAAAGGTAAAGTGGAACCCTGATCCTTAATTGGAACAGCTCCGAATTTTGCGTTAACAGGGTGAAAATGCTTAAAAGAGTTATCTCTTTGCGATGGTTAGGCACCTGGAAGAAAGAGTTGCCAAAATATGGGTGATAGAAGAAGGAGTTTGCTTAATTCACTAATGTTTACGCGCATAGGTTTGTCGAAGGCTAAGACCTACCTAATGACGCTAGCAGTTCTGAGCGAGGTCTGCTCGAAAACGTAGGAAATATAACAGATTGCACATTTTCGTCTAAACGATAGTTGTTCGTTCTGTTGTTAAGGAGTTGTACTTCTAGTTCCAGTTTATGACAAGTTTCCATTCGTGTATGTTCAGGTCGACGAACTTGTGAAACACTCACTTAATTCCAATGCTATCAAATTGGCTGTAGCAGAGAAATGCGACGAGGCTACTGTGGAGGGGCTGCAACAAGTAAGTGACTCGTCACTTTCTATATTGTTTATGGTTAGCTGCTTGTTCTAGTTGACAATATGAGTTGGATGCATTTCTTTTCTTCAGGGTTACGTAGTATGCCCATCCGAGAAACGGTTTCTGATGTTGTTCACGTTTTTGAAGAAGAATAAAAACAAAAAGGTGAGCTATGATATGTGTTTTAGTGGTTAAATGCTATCCATGCAATGGCATTGTACGCTTTTGTGGAGGCAAGAAATGTGTCGCTGTTCAAGCATTTTTCGAGGATGTAGTGATACGCGAATTATTTCAGGTGATGGTGTTCTTCTCCTCCTGTAACTCTGTCAAATACCATCACGAGCTGTTAAATTATATCGACATTCCTTGTATGTCTATTCATGTGAGTGTTTACATAAAGTTTTTTTTCGCTTAATTTCTTTTACCGTTTGTCATTTTCAACATTATGAGCTTTTAAGTAGTATTTCTCTTTGAGCAATTAATAAAATTTTCAGGGCAAACAGAAACAAGCCAAACGGACGTCAACCTTCTTCCAGTTTTGTCAAGCGGAGACGGGCATCTTGTTATGTACGGACGTCGCCGCCAGGTGTGTTTTGAATAGATACTATGTTCTGAGCTGTTCTAGTTGTTTATTCGGTCCTACGTTCAAAACTTAATGCTTAACATTCGAGGTCTGTTAGCAGCGCTGTTTTTTACTGTTACGTTATAATAAAGCAAGCTCTCAGCACTTCATGACGGACGGCTGACAAAGTCATAGATAGTAGCTGAACTATTTCTTGTACTATTCCTAACGCGCAAGTGATAGCGCAGCACATGCGCCTAGCGATTTTCCTCGTACCTACTGGATCGAAGTTCTCGCCCTTGACAACGCTCAAGTCAGCCAAGCTCTACACCTGTAAGGTGTCAGAAAATTAGTACCACACTTGTCTGGGATGGATAAAACACTGATTTGCCGATCGGCAACCCACCCCAGGTCATTCTATGATCCAAATGCGCATTCGGTTATACTCGAAATGATGAACTCGATTGTCTCGGGCTGCACATTATTACCGTTCACACCGAGGCACAGCTGTTTTATCCCTAGTTCTCTGAGCAGTTTTTCTGGGTACTTGCCTATTGAAGCGAAGGTAATGTTAGACGTAAATTAATTCCATTATGGGGTACGGTTCGTCCATACGAAGTTTTGCAGTGTTATTACTCGAAGTCTTTCGAATCGAGTAGGCTGTAGTTCAGCGTTTCAGAGGTCTCGATATACCAGCTGTAGACTGGATTGTTCAGTATGATCCTCCAGATGAGCCGCGAGAGTATATTCACCGTGTCGGTCGAACAGCTAGAGGGAAGGATGGACGGTATGTTTTTTACTTTGATTTGCAGTGCTATCGTATCTCATGTTAATGCACTCTGTTCAGGGGAAACGCTTTGTTAGTGCTTCGACCAGAGGAGCTTGGTTTTCTTCGGTATCTTCGAGCTGCGAAGGTGGTCCTCAATGAGTTTGAGTTCTCATGGGCCAAGGTATGGTGTTTTCTGTACCCAAAAACGCCAAAAGCAGTAGTCAGTTCCATGAAATGTAAGGAGGAGGAAGGAATATTCGTAATCTTTACTGTTTTCTTCGAGGGGAAATCTATCTGTACTAAACTTTCACCGCTAAGGATTCGAAATTTGTTTGTTGAACTAAAAATATTATAAAAATTAAAGCATTATGTTGTTCAAAAAGTTTCACGCAGCTTAGTTTGACATTTTGCCAACATTCTGACGTGATGCGTCCTTCCACTGTGTCCTACGTCGCAGCAAAAGTTTGATTCCGGAAGTTCAAAAACGGGAGACCTTGACATCGAGAATCAACCACGGTCTGGAAGGCCTGTTACAGTGAATAAGGAACGCCTTCCGGAGCTGGTTCAGCAGAATCCCCGGCGCTGCACCCATGAACTGGCGGAGGAACTCGAGTTCAGTCACACCACCACCGCTCAACACCTGCGTGGCCTTAAGAAGACATGGAGATATATTGCATGGATACCGCACGAACTTGGCGGCTACCAGCTACAGCTACGCCAGGATGCGTGCATAAACTGCTCCCCTGCTCGCGGAGGTCTTCTGGGCTCGAAAGCTTGGTCACTGGCGACGAAAAGTGGGTAGTACGTTACATTAACCACACGCGAAAGCGTCAGTCGCGGCGAACCAGGGACTCCCGCGCCAGAACCGAATCTTCATCCAAAGGAAGGTAATGCTTAGTGTCTGATGGAGGCACATGAGTCATTCACTGGGAGCTTCTACCTGCAAACACTACCGTCACTAGCGATGCCTACTGTAGGCAGTTGGATTTCGTCGAAGCAGCTCTTCGTAAAAATACAAAATCTTCGTTCGTGAGAAAGCGCGTCCACACGTTGCGAAGGAGGCTAAAAAAACTCCAGTGATTCGGTTGGTGTGTTCTGGCCGCGACCCATCGTATTCAGCGACTTGACTCCAACAGGCTACCATCTTTTTCTTTAGTTCTCCAACAATTTCAAGGGAACCAGTTCGATGTTGTAGATAATAATGTTGCATATGTTCATTAGTTGCTGATTATATTGAAAGAGAAAAATAAATTTAAAAAAATGACGACATATTTGAAAACTTTTTGAACAACCTAATATCTCTTCTACCCAATTTTAGTGCGCCTTCCAAAAAGTTGTTCTTGGCTGAGCACGGCTTTGTTTTAGTACAGCGTTCTTTCTTTCAGATTGCGAATATTCAGTCACAGTTGGAGAATCTCATTGACAAGAACTACTATCTCAACAAATCTGCTAAGGAAGCGTATAAGTGCTATGTGAGGGCCTATGATTCACATTCATTGAAGGTATGTTCCTTTTTCCACAGAGAACATTGCACTGTATGGATTCGATTGAAAGGTCGTTTGTTTCAGGACATCTTTGACGTGAATAACCTGGACTTAATAGCTGTGAGCAAATCGTTTGGCTTTTCTGTGCCACCGTACGTCGATCTGCCAATATCGCATAAGCCGAAAGTGGGTGCTGTTTTTATAGTTCCTTCTCGGCTTTTGTTCTGGAAAGCGAGGCAGACTTTAACTCAGTGTGGGCAAAGCTATACTTCAACCTCTATTCTGTAGTTACTGTCTTCGCGTGATGTTTAAGCCTGACATACTAGCCATACCCGACTTCAACAGCACCCCGCATGTCGTGGATGAGACTAAACGTCGGTGCTAAAGTCGCACAGTCGATTTTCACCCGATATCGTTTGAATGTCTACATGAACACAGATATGACTTGAAGAGACGAGGCACAAAGGTCCTATTTGCTCCCCGCCCTACACCGACGGGAGGCTAGCCAGTGCTGAAGGGCGCTTTTGAGTGGTCGGTCACATGGATCTTGTGGTTCCTATTATTTGCACAAGCAGTAGTTCTCAGGTTCCAAGTCGTTTGCGCTGAATTGGTGATCGGTCGGTGGTTGATCAGAATGGACAAGTGAGCCTGAATCTGCTAGAGAAGGGGTAGTTGCAGATTCCAAGTCATTCAGTGGAGACGATTTTCTTTCACCTTCTTGGCCTTCTACCCTTCAAAGCTCGTTGAATCCGGTATCAAATGTCCACGAAGGGTAAAGCTCTCACTTATTCATCGCCTCTCTCACACTGTCCATGATGACGCATCCCGCAAAAGGATTGGTTAAAGCCGAGCTGCATTGTCTACGTTACTGCTTGCGAATTGACGAGTTAGTGTAAGAGTCCTATCGCTTGCAGGTTCAAGTACGATCCACACTATCAGGAGCTGGTTATCGAAAGCGGCCTAAGGCTTTCACTATCAAGCAGAAACCGAGAAAGTGATAAAATCCAGCGGTCTTCAAATATATTCTCCTTCCATATTGCTGTATTACCCTGTTACTACTGTTACTGTTTGTTCGATTGTTGATTTGCGCCACAGTGAAGAACTTGTTAAAGGTGTTTGTTGATTTATATATTAGTGAAAAAAAGAGAAATGTTAGTATTTGTTGCACTTTGTGTCGATTTATTGTTGCCTATGATAAAATCCATTTTCCATTGTTATGCAGCAGCTTTCGTCCATTTTAACCCAAGGTATGAGAGAGATCAGTGGGGCATGTTAGGGAGCGTTCAGATCTCCATCGCATCGGCTCCTATATCGATTATTCGCGCTGCCAGATCGATATAGGTTCTTATAACCTGGCGCAGACGCAATGCTGCTCTGAAGCGCTGCTTAGAGTGTCGGTAAAGAAGGGCTGCACAACTTCATTTTATATCGTGTGAAATCTTTTGCGTCCATTAAGCACTAGAGACAGAGAAAAGGAAACAAGAAACACCGTAAGTAAGGACACAAACAGATAACGGTGCGAACACATTTGCTTAAGCCTGAAGCGGCTGGTAGAGAGGCTATATGTTGTTACAGGATGTTTTGTTGCGATCAAAACTCTTGCGCCAGGCGGGTCTCGAATCCGCATCTACTTTCTGGGCAGCGATGTTCGCCTTACACCACCGTCGCTGCTTGACCGCACGTAACATCCGCAATATCCTCGAGGTCCGTCCATCCCCGTGTCCTCGAGGTCCGTCCATCCCCGTGTCCTCCAGATCCGTCCATCCCCGTATCACGGGTGGGTGCTGACGGACCTCGAGGATATCGCGGATGTTACGTGCGGTCAAGCGCCGGTGGTGTGCGGCGAACATCGCTGCCCGGAAAGCAGAAGATGCGGGTTCGAATCCCGCCTGGCGCAAGAGTTTTGATCGCAACAAAACATCCTGTAACAACAGATAACGGTGCGTTTCTAAAGAAGGTCTGTTAAATAAAGCTAGGAACTCAATACATAACATGTGGAGGGAAGGCAAAATAAAGAAGGAAGAAAAGGATGATCAAAATGGAAACCAGTATTTAGTACAGCGTTGCGGAGAACAGTGTTGGACAAGGATACGTGTTTTCGCAACACAGAGATCGACATGTTTTGCACCCAACCTTGCGTAAAGAGCTCTGGGCATTATATCACATATGGTGGGATTGGATGCAATCGGAAGTCTTCGCATTTTTGGATCATTCGGATAAAGTTAGTTTCGCGGACTCCGAGTTTTTAATGACTTCGATCGGGTATTCAAAAATGGTTGATTCGGATCCAATGTATACCGGGCATACAGCTGGAGTGCAGGAAAGCCAGGAGCTAGACTTTTCGAGCGGTCTGGAATCACCCTTCGATCAAGCCGCAGTCTACCGCTGGGTCGACGTGCAGGATACAATCTGACGGATGCAAATACACCCACGTATTCTGTGCATGGACATGTCACGTCCAGAGATGAGGCACGAGCGACATGACGCAGCAGGCGTGACGAAGTCCGTAGTCTAAAGAGTGAGATCCATGAATGTGGTATGCCTAGATTTCTAAGAAGCCGTTGATAGACATGTTCGCTGAGAAGAGAATTGAGCTTCGGTTCTTTTTTCTTTGTCTATAACACACAAAAGTTATGCTGAGCCACAAGAGATCAGTGTTGAAATGATCCTCGAAAACGTACCGGATTCGATGTAAGATTAAATACTCGTCGTTGACCAATATAATTACCATCTTCACATCCAATGGTTTGTTGGACTGGCTGACTGTTTCCAATTCGCATATCCTGCCGTTCAATGCGCTCCATTTTCACGTCCTTAAAAAAAGCATTTAAAGTCTGGACTGTCTATCTTCCTTACGTTCTTGTTGTTGGAGGATCAGTATTCTTTCTGCGCTCTCGTGACCACGGTTTCGAAGAATTCTCTGAAAGGCGACGAATGGCTCTGCGTACTTCCGGACTGAGATCTTTAACGAAAAAGTCGGTAGCCATTTGTGCAACAACGTTGTCGCTTTGTCCCTGAAACGCATATTTGGTTTTAGTGAGCATCCTTCTCCAACTGAGTCCTTATCTTGAGTTATGTTATGTAATTCGTCGCGGCTGTTACTAAGTGCGGCTTCTCTTCAGATTAGTTGCAAGCGTGACAAGCAGTTCTTATACAATACAATACAATACAATATTTATTGAGCCAAAAGTATTACAAGATCCGTTTATCACAAAAGAACACAGAAGACCAGCAAAAGTGGAGGAAAATTATTGTTTCGAAAGAGATGTGAAAACAGTTGAGCACTAAAAAATTGCAAGGAAGGTTGCTTTTTGGAGATCTGCGAAAAATGGTTTCTTCGATGAATTGAATCGAGACGCGAAAAGTGCTTTTATTCAAGCTGTTCATTCACTGAAAAAGGTACTTGTACTCTATCAAAATATTGAGTTTTTTGAGTGTCTTATTGAATTTGGTAGTGGCAACTATTTTTTACAAGTATTGATATCAAATAGCCGAAACGTGCACAATAGTTTATCAAAAAAAGTTAAGCGCAGTCTAATGTAAGTAAAAAGTTATTTTTAAGGGAAATCTTCGTTCTACCGGTCTATCTCAAGATATAGAGACTGATTTGCTATCTGAGATTTAGGGAAAAGAAACATCAGAAAAATCCGCTTTGTTTGAGGTGTGCCTCAAGTTTGTGATTGAAGTTAGCTGGGTTGATGAAGAAACTATTGCGTTAGGCAAGCTATTCCATGTTCTTACAGCTCGTACTAGAAAAGATCCAAAGAACTGTTGGGAGCGAACTCGACCTATGAATATGCGAAACGGATGACCTCTAGTTCTATCAGTAAAATCTAAGAAATTAAATATTTCTCTTTTATCAATATCTAAACAGCCAGAGAAAATCTTGAATACGAGATTTTGATCATACAAAATTCTTCGTAGTTTAAGTGAGTTTTCACCAAGCGTTGCAAGTCTTTCTTTATAGCTTACATGATACAAACCGTTTCTTGAGAAAATTGCGTTCGTGAATTTTTTCTGCACTTTTTCGATTTTTTCTTTGTGGACGATCTTAACAGGTGACTACAGTGGTGTACAGTATTCCAAAAGCGGCCTTACATACGTGGAAAAAAGTTTGAATAGGGTAGACATACTGTGAGTTTGAAATGCTCGCAAAATGAAGTTGGATCTTCTGTATGCCGTTGTTATTGTTTCATCAATATAGTCTTCGAAACACAGCGAATCGGAGTATTTAATGCCCAGGTCTCTCACAAATTTTGTGTTCCTCAAAGTTTCATTTCCTAAGAAAAACGAAAGATCTCTTGGGTGAGAGCTCCCGATGCACATAACTAAAGTTTTTTCGTGTGAGATGTCAAGCATCCACTTCGTTGACCAAGCATATAAAGCATCTAAACCTTGCTGAAGTGCATTTGGATTATTAATGGAATAGATTTTGGAATCGTCAGCATATATGGAACACGATACTTCGAGAGGAAGGCAATTAGGCAAATCATTGATGTAGACCAGAAACATTAAAGGTCCCAAGCATGTTCCTTGAGGAACCCCGCTCAAAGTTTCGCAGTTATTCGAAACAGCATCGTTTACCATAACCGTTTGAGTTCTCCCGGTAAGAAAAGATTGCAAAAACCTTAGAAGGCACCCTTCAATGCCGTAGGCCTGTAGTTTTGAAAGCAGAAGGCACAGGTTGATAGAGTCAAAGGCTTTTGCGTAATCAATATAACATGCAGTAATGTAGCCTCTAGCATCCATTATCCTTTGCCAAGCAGGAATAGTTGAAATGAGCGCTGTAACAGTTGATCTCTTTTGAAGAAAACCATGCTGAAAGTTTGTGATAAGATTATTTGTTTTCATATAATTATAGATCTGTTCGCGTGCAATTCTTTCGAGAACTTTACTAGTTGAAGAGGTAAGACAAATGGGCCTGTAGTTTTTGAAGTCAGTTTTGTCTCCCTTTTTAAATACTGGTTTAACGAAACTCTTTCTCCATAATGAAGGAACCTCACCATGAAGTAGAAACCAATTGAATAGAAGCGTCAGTACTGGAGTTAATCCCACAGCGGCTTTTTTAAGAAAAATATATGGAATATCATCAGGTGAGGTGGAGTTTCGAGTAGGCAAGCTAGTTAATGTTCTGTAAACTAGGTCACTGTTAATATCAAGAAAATCTAATTTTGAAGAGGTAAATTTTGGGCGATGGTAGCCTACATCCGGATGTTTTTTGTAAACTGATTTGAAGTATGAAGCAAACACGTTTGCCTTTTCAAGATCGGATTTACAAAGTTCACCGTTCTCTTTGAATATGGAAAGACTGTTGTTTTTTGACTTGAGCCTACTGTTAACGAAGTTATAAAAAGCTTTTAGATTCCTTGAATCAGCTATCCTTTGCTCTCTTCGTAAGCTAAGGCGGGCCAGCTCTTTTTTGAGTTTTCTTGAGAAACGATTGTACTTCTGGATACCAACAGTTAGTCGAGCCTTGTACAATTTCTTTACTTTAAGGGCAAGATTTCTTATCCTTATTGGATAGCGAGATTCTTCATCGTTGGTATGTTTCAATGGGATGTATTCTCTAATAAGACTATGACAGTTTTGCAAGTAGATAGCGTAACACTGATCTGCTGATTCACATTGGGAAATAAGGTTGCGCCAGTTGGTTTGCAAAAGATTTTCACAAATGGCAGTATAGTCCCCACTAATGAAATCATAGTAAGTGCGACTCGAGCTTTTCTTGAAGCCGTCTAAATTGATTTTAAAAGAAACCGCGTTGTGATCAGAGGTGGAGAAAGGAGCAATGGTTTTCACTTCGTGAACGATATCGCTTTGATTAGTTAGAACTATGTCTAATATGTTGTATCCTAAAGTAGGATCATTAACCAGTTGAGAGAGAGCATACTCATTACAGAATTGCTGAAATTCGCGAGGTGATCCATAAACTTTTCTTGTACAGGTGGTTTGAGACCAATCAATCGTGGGAAAATTCATATCTCCTACAATTATACAGTTCACGCCCTCATCAAGGATATTAGCTATATATGCTAAGGTTTCGTGGAACGCTAAAGAGTCACAAGCGGGGCTCCGGTAAATAAGTATGAAATACGTGACATTTTGTTCATTGTTGACAACTAGGGTAAGGCATTGGCAGTAAGCAGTGAAGTTTCGTGAACAAAGTAGATGATGAGATAACTTATTATGTACCAGGGCTACAACACCTCCACCATTCATCGTACCTTCGCGGTCGCACCTATAAATGTTATACGACGGATTCGGGCATAACGTAGCATCATGTATAACATCAGGTTTACACCAAGATTCCGTAATGGAAGACCATTAATGGGGTGTAGGAAAGAACATAGTGCAAATCAGGAATCTTATTACATATTGAACGGGCATTGAACAGAAGAACTTCGTTCGAAAAGTTCTTGCTGATAATGATCTTATCGGAACTATTAGAAATTCTATTAGGGCAAAGATTAGAACCGGTTGTGATGTTTACATTCTATGCTTGTGGATCATCTGATACACATGCATAATTACTTTGGTTATTAAGGAGAGACCCTGATGACACCGCTATATTGTGTGAGACAATACGACGCCTTGGCAATTCGCGGGGGGACTTAAGTTTTATGATGTCGAAGTCTCGAACTATGTAAACTAGTCGGCCTTCTCTGGCATTTAATTCTCCTGCTTCTTTCCGTAGCGCTCTGTCTAGCTCACGTTCTTCGTATGTGTAGTCCCTTCAGGCATATGAATGGACAAAACACCTGGTGAGACATTTTCTGCCAGTTCGCATGTGAGCAAGGAGCTGGTCTCTTAGATTCTGATTAGGCAGCGCTATTTTGATTATTCTTCCCCGATTTCCTAATTTTGTTGGTTTGTTAGCCGGAAAGCGGCTCACTGTTATTCGACCAGCGTTGAATTCATGGAGCAGTTCATCATTACCCGAGGTAACTATTTCTTCTTTAAGAATTTCACGATCAAATCGCCTCGTATCTTCCTCACTTTTTTTCTCATCGATACCAATCCAAGTGATCATTCTTTGTTTTTCATCTATCTTATAACCGTCATTCTTAACTTTCACCATTGTGGAATAAAGAAGAGTTTTTTGTGCCGACGGACTGTTTTTTTTTGCACCCACTTTTGCTTCTAAAGCTGTTATACGTGATAAGATATCCTGCTGAGTGTCTTGAATCTTCTTCACTTCTGCAAAAATCCGCTTAAAAGAAGTTGTTAAGATAGCCTGCAAATTACTGGAGTAGGAGTCAAAACGTTCAATTAGGCGAATTGCCCATAGAGGCATATCAGGTTTAGCTTCTGTATCTGAACAGTTCCTTTTCTTCATTGTTGGTTTATTCATGGTATAGAGAAGAAGCACTTACAGATACAACCGCTCACGGCCAAAGATGGGTAGTGACATTCTTATGACATTTGGTCGTGGCCGCCGACTGACTGGTATTTCAGTTTGGCACTTTTCGATAGATATAGCTGCAAAATGGTTTTAGCTACCGCATGGGGGATCTGAAAGTGCTGCAAGAGGTCACTATATTCGTCAAGGAATTCCAAATGTCTCCTCATCCAAGCCAGAAAACGTATCAAACCGTTTGCGTAGCAGCTTATGCGCTTGAGAGATCTCCTTTTGCTGCAGAGTTATTTCCATCCCGTCTTATGGCTTTGAACATCGGGTCCTTATCTTCCTTAGAGGACATAATGGTGTTCGCGCTTCGTGACCCGTCAGTGCCTCATCCTGATTGGATTCCGTCAATATGTGGAATTGCTGCAGTTTTGTGTGTGGGCTAGGGGAAGATTGAAGGTTCTTCGAGAACGCTCGAAGTGTGCTTCAAATAGTTGCTCTCGACGAATTCGCGGTTCCAGACGGATATCCTTTATGGTTGGCTTATGCTGCAGCTTGGGTAGGTATGGGCTACAATGGATTAGGGAAAAGAAAAAAGAGAAGGAACAGAGAAAAGGGACTTTGTCGAGAAGAATCTATACGAGACGACTTGGCCTAGGAAAGAGCTTCTTTTGTATACGTATGTGCATACGCGTATGTTCATAGTTTTCGACTGTGGCTGCTGGTGTAAAGCAGAAAGCAAGGAAATCAGAAGTTCCTTATGGTAGGACACTGTTAGCAGAGAGTGAGTCACTAATGTATGTAAGCTACATATGCGAAAATGCTCGGCTTCGTGAGTAAGCAAGTTTAGTGCTATGAACCAGTCTTAGTAGTCGCCCGCTTGTTTAGCGGTGTGTCGCCTATGCTGCCATGCGGGTCAAATTCCTGTGAGGTGTATCTTTGCCAGACAAGACACTTAAATTAATATTGTTTATCTTGCATATGCTGACACTTACAGAAACTGCTCTTGAACGCTCTAGGATTCTTGCGGTTATTAATGGAGTCCTCTTGTTAGCTATTGATTCTTGAAATCGTTGCCGAAGCCGAAGGATGAAACTTGAAGACTGAAGCCGAAGGCTGAAGAGAGCTGACTGAAGCCTCGAGCGTTCCTCGTGCCGTCTTTTGTACACCGTCCCTTTTATACGCGCTTTCTCACTAGATCCACCGGCATGTTAACGTCGGCATAGCGTCTCCTGCAAAAACATAACTATTAGATATGTAACAACTTGATAACGATAGAGCATGGGAAACTAATAAAATGCTTCCTGACCCTAATGAACTCTTAACTAGCGCAGTTGACCTAATGATTTCTGAAAATATTGTTATTTGCGATTTTTCGCTTTATTTGCTTTTCCCCAATACTGCGTGAAGGGGAAGAGCGCAAGAGTGGAGAGTCTATATTAGAACTGTCTACAGCGCGAGGAATTTTAAAACGCCCTCTTGTGGTTGCTATGCTGAGGGAAGCTGGTCAGGATTCCAATATGACGAGTTCGTCCCAAAAACTACTACCCTTTGGGACGTTTACAAAATTATATATGTCCCCGTCACAATGCAACAATTTCATCCTTCCATCTTTATAGGGACTTCCTTTTAGTATACTACGGCGAACTGTGTGACAATATATGGCGTATTCAAAGAATGACTCACAGTTCTATGCTAGTAAAGCGGGATGGGGTAAGAGGCGTGTATGTGTATGCTTACATCACGAGTCGGGCTACGGTTTTCTGGGCTTTAGCATAGATATTTTGACGTTCGATGTAGGATCCATCCGTCGAAGTCCGTCCTGGACTCCTTCGCATTGGCGCTTATTCATACAAATTTTTGGCATGTCAACAGTTACTAATTCACTGGAAACCGAAGTCAAGTTCTCTGAAGTCTGCCACTCCTGCCGATAAGGCAACAGTACCATTACTTATTCATTTTTTCTCCTTTCTATTTCATTTTCACGTTTTTTTAAACAGAAGACGCACAGAATATATTTATTCGAGATGGTTACGGAGGAAATCTTCTGCATAGCTCGCGGCGGCGAAGTCAGAGTCGTTCTGCCAGCTCCTCGACGTCACTCGTATCCTGCAGACCTCGTCCTCGAGTTCGACTTGGTTCGGTCCTCTCAAAGTCTGAAATGACTTTTTCTACTGCGTAGAGGATCTGCGGTTGGCCGCTTTCGTGCGACAGCAGAGAGAGCCCTGGGTACGAGAAGGTTGCCTTAAAATGCGCTCTCAAATGCGAGAGATGGGTGTTGCTGTGTGCAGTGCTCACATGGGCTTCTACCGTTCGCCGCTGATGTACAACGAGCACATCTATCTTTTTATGGTTAGGAATGGAGACGCCTGTCGGGCGCGACCGTGCTCTCATCCAAGAGCGGGGCGATGCAATACTAGTAATCGCTGGGCTGGACCTCTGCAGCTTCCTTGCATTGACTCCTTCGAAGGCCGTCGTAAAGCGGACGAAAGAGAAATGGTGGCGGCTGGTATCGCAGTAATCCGGAAGTACTGACAGGAAGGCGGTTCGTCTCATGTTCGCCACTGCTGATATCTGCACGACTTCGCTGCAGGTACTCGTAGACATCGACATTGAATTTTGTAATTATTTGATTTTTTTGATTATGTGCACGGAAAATGAGCTGGAAGGATGGTGTAAGGGTGCTGTTTATTGGAGTTCGATAGGGACATCCATGTAAGGATACAGCTCCAGGGGGCCTGACCGGAGAAGCATTTTCCGACCTCAAGGCTCTGGAGACTACTGCACTTTAGCGAAGAGTTGACGAAGGTGTCCGACATGCGGACTCGACGAAGAAGCCAAAGAGCTGGCGTGACCAGACGACATTCCTAAGTTTGACTAGGACTAGAAGAGAACTCGCATTTAATTAAAAGGTTTATTACTAAATTACAATACTACCATATGGGCTTGTGGAGAGCAAGGAGTAAACAGGACATGGAGGAAGAAAACTAGGCATAAGGCTATGTGAACTAGGGATAAGAGGATTGTGAGAAGTGGGGAAGGAAAGAGGACCGAGGAAGGAATGTGAGTAGGCGGCGGCCGATCCTCCTCACAAGGTGGTTGTTTAAAAGTAAGGGGCGATGAGGAAGGAGAAGAGCAGCAAGAGGGAACCACAAAAACCCTCTGCTGTCCTTGTGGCTGCTTTTATGTGGGACGGGAGGATGTGCCTGGTACTTGACGCCGTTCCCTCTCGTAGTTCCATGTTCCTTTTCTTTGTCGCTGGACTGCGCGAACGTCGTTGTTGTCGAGCGACACACTACTCGTAATTTGCGACCACTTCAGAGTGGCGACGACCCATTCAGTGCTGGTTTGGTTGTCCTTTTCAGCACCCTTGAGAGTTTGCGATCACACGGCTATTCACTGAGTGGTGGTGACTCATTCCCCGTGCTTGGCGACCGTCTCGGAATTATGACGGTGCTCGTTCGGTCGTCCTTTTATCATCCTCACAATGGATTTTAGTCTAAAGATGGGCGTGGGGTTGGGACCTTCTTACGTTCTCACTCTTTCACTCCACGACCCCGTGCCTAGGCGGAAGATAATCGAACAGTGCGGAGTTTCAAAATCGATGCGAGCAGATATGGGACTTCTGTGCGGAAAACTAATTGGTAGAGTTCGATTAAGACCTTCATGTAAACTCGTACCCCGGAACGGTTTAGCTCCGATTGGCGTCTGCATTCAGACGCGTCAGTCCGATGAGGTTTTCACGAACGGACCAGAGAGAGGACGTTCCCTACATTCTAAATTTAACTCTTTTTTCCTTTGCTCAACTCGAGCCGTGTGAATGAGGTGTAAGGTAGCAGCCGCAGGGCTCTGGTGGGGAATGCATTTCCCAGAACTCAAGGCCCTGGAGTCTGCATCTTTCACGAAAACTCGACGAACGTCTCCTGCAAACGGACCCGACGGAAAGAGCCAGATAGCTGGCACGACCAGACGACATTCCTAAGTTCAACTAGGACTATAAGAGGACTCATATTTTATTACTAAGAGTTTATTGTCGCACTACAACACTACTATGTGGGGATGTGAAGAGCAAAGAGTAAGCAGGGCACGGGGGAAGAAAAGCTAGGACTAAGTTTGTGCGAACTAAGAATAAAAGAAGTTGAGAGGAAGGGAAAGGAAAGGGGTCCGGGAAGGGGGAATGTGAGGCGGTCCTCCTTCCTCACATGGCGGCCGTGAAGAAGAAGGAGAGGAAGACTGTTGGGTGGAGGGGAAGGGGTGTGTGATGGCTGGATCCGGGCAAACGAACCCGCATGTTGTCCCGTCGGCTCCTTTTATATGGAACGGTCGAGTACGTCTCGATTGTCCTTGATGGCGTTCCCTGTGTTTCGTGTGTTTTTTCCCTCCGCCACTAGGTCTGCGCACGCAAATTGTTAATCAAATGATCGCGTTCTTTAGATTAGCGTCCAGTTTCAGGGTCGCGGTACCGGTTCCCTTAATGTCTGCTGAGTTGTCCTTTGCGTCCTTGTAGTTCTGTGCAGACACCGCGGCTGAATTTCGATGACCCATCCCCCACGCTCGGCGACCGTCTCGGACTTGTGGGGGAAGTCTCTCTGGATTAAGTATTCTTCGCGTTGTCCTCACATGTTACCCTTCCGAAAAAGTTCCGTCCCGGAACTTTGATGTGAGTCACCGGTCAGCTGGGATGTCGCTGTGTCGTACGTCATCAACAGTTCGGCAATCGTCGCTGTTTTTTCGCTCGGAGGGGGGTGCGCCGCGCCGGGTTGCAGGTGTCCATGCATGTGCGCGACAGTGCTCGTTCGTCGGTTTTGTGCACACTGACAGAGGAAGCCGTTGGGTGAAAGGGAGAAGGGAGGGAGGAGATGGTACTCGTGTCACCATGGCTCTTGTGGATCGGTCGCACTGCGTCAATTCCTGTCACTATGGTGGGGTATGCTACAACGACTCCGGAGTTTTCGGGTGCGTCTGCGATGACGTCACAGCTGCCGAGGACTGCTCGACGGCGGAAACAGAGTCCCTGTCGTGTGAACGCTTGCTTGCCTTTTTCGGAGTGCTTGGGTGAGTCAGTTAATAGCATATATCGATGGTAGTCTTTGGTGAATGTTCGGGTTGTAGTCTATACTTATGCTCTCGCAAAAATTTCGAATATTCGAATGGTTTCGAATACCGAAAATTTTCGAGCATTCGAAATCGAATATATTCGAAAAACCTAATTTTTCTGAATATTCGAATTCGAATACATTCGAAAAACGCGATTTTTCGAATATTCGAATTCGAATGAGAAATAATGCTGCATGATAGACATGATAGACGACAGCACAGAAGAAAAGTGGGAGCAAGACATAACGGATCCCTTCCTAGTTAAGCACGAGGTTTCTATAGACAGGTCGCTTATAAACCTTGTGCATCGTAAAAATGAGGTGGAGAACTTTTTAATGATAGACATGATAGACGACAGCACAGAAGAAAAGTGGGAGCAAGACATAACGGATCCCTTCCTAGTTAAGCACGAGGTTTCTATAGACAGGTCTCTTACAAACCTTGTGCATCGTAAAAATGAGGTGGAGAACGTACACATAATAGGGCCAAACGGTTTATAGAAGCGTTTAATTTCTTGTTTGCCGGAAGACGAATTTTTTTCAAAGCAGTACTTGTGTGTTGTAAACTGTTGCTCATGAGGAACAAACGAAAACTTTACAATACACGTGAAGGGGACACAATTTGCTTGAGCCACTGTAAGCTTCTACATCACTTCAAACGACTTTCATTTTTGGAATTGGTGGCTGACTGGCTGTTCAAGAACTTTCACGAAACAATGATTTCGCCTAACGGCAGCTAATGATAGACTGACGACGAATATGCAAAACTGTAGAAAGTCTGTCCTGCTCCTCTAAAAAGATGAAATATCACACCGCCAATTTTGCGGCCACAAAATTTATTACAGCTTGGAATGCGCCAGCTATGAGGGCCGGTATCATTCATCCCTGGTGATTCGCTCAAGTGGTAGAAACCGATACTTCTTATTCTTATTAACAGACGGTCGATCTACACCGCCTCCCTTTTGTGAAGCCTAGCATACGGCCAACATATCCACGGTTGGTTTTACTGCTCGGATAAATCCCGTTCGTTACTCGTCTATTTTTCACCATAAAATAGATAGCAGAATGTGCAAGAGCACCGCAAGTGAACAGCTAAGGAGAAAAACTGACGAATGAGTATTGGCGGGGTGCTACCGAAGCCATGCTATATGCTGCACGCTTTGAACTTGCACTACGAAACCGGGACGGCGTAAGGTCGATAGGCAGGCTGTGGACTAACGGAATTATAGAAAAAGTCCGTGAGAAGAAGAGGTTATACCATGCATTCCTCAGCGACAAGACAGCCGAGAAATGCGCTTGTATCAGAATGCGAAAAAATCCGCCAAGAAGGCAGTGGCCGTTGCAAGAGCCATTACGATGATGTCAATATAGGACTTGAGTCGCGCAATGGTGAGCGATTCCTTTAACGACCCGCCAAGGTCCGTCATCACCAGACCGACGATGTTGAAAAGTTCTTTGGCATCAACGATGAGAATGGTCATCTTCCAGTGGGCCGCGAAATGGATTGAATCGATGGCGCAGCTAAATACCTCGAGGAAATCTCGGCGGTTGAGTTTGCCCATCACTCCACGCTCCTCCCGTATACGGCCCGGTTACGAATGTCACTATTGAGGAGACAGAATCGGCTTTAGAGAAGATAAAGCCAGACAAGGCAACGGGCCTTGACGATTTGGCGGCCGGTTTTTGGGCAGTAAATGATAGTTGGCAGATAAGTACGACGATTCGGATTTGGAAGAAGAAGGGCAGTCCTACAGACTGCTCCAGTTACCTTCTGATTAGCTTGCTTTCGCACAGCATGAAGATCTCTAAGCGAATTGTTGATGAACGAATTTGTGACATCATCCAGCTTTCTACAAACCAGTGTGGCTTCGTACCTGGGTGTGGCACTAACGATGCCATACACTCCGTTGTCTACTTATAGAAAAGCACAGCGAGAAACAGAAGCCGTTGCATCTTGCCTTCTTCAACTTTGAGAAGGCCTTCAATCGTGTTCCGCGTGAAGTGATATGGTATGCTTTATACCGCATAACGTTCCCGAAGAGCTTATTGAGCGGGCACGGTTACTCTACTCTTATCCGAGGAGTAGAGTGCAAGAGCCAGCAGGTACGTCGATGGAGTTTCCCATCTCTGTTGGTGAACACCAAGGGTCTGCGCACTCCCACTGTGCGACTCAAACGTTATTATGGATATATATTCATCGTCGTTATGGATGTCATATCACGTGATCTTCAGCAGCCAGTCCCTTGTACGTTGCTTTACGCTAATAATGTAATGCTCGCTTGCGAAGATAAGACTGAACTCCAGCGGTAGGTACAAGTTTGGTACGAGCGCATGGAGAGATTTGGACTCTAACTTAATGTCAAAAAGAGTATTTGACGACTGATGAAGATGAGTCCAGCTCCATTAAGGTAAACGGCATGAGCTGCCACGTACTTCGATATTCGAGTACCTGGATCAACAATCGCGTCCTATTGCGGTCCACTCGTTAAGGCCAACTCACGCGTGAGTGCAGCGTGGTTCAAATGGCGCTCTCTGGCGAGAATGCTTTGCGACAAGAAGATACCAGAGCGCCTCGAGTCGATGATCTACAGAGCAGTCGTCCGACCTGTAGCTATTTACAGAGTTGAGTGCTGGCCCGTTATTAAAGAAATTGAAAGGCGCCTCAGCGTAATGGAAACGAAGATGCTGTGGTGGACGGCCGGAGCTACGCGTTTGGACGGAGTGCGAAACGACTCCATTCGACAAAGTTTTCGTGTCACCTCGATAATTGAGAAGCTACGTGAAGCTCGTCTGAGGTGGTACGACTACGTTCTTCGCTCAAAAGTTGACCCTGTTGGAAAGGCTGGCCTTAACCACGAGGTACCCTGCGGAAATCGGCCAAGAGGAAGACCAAATCAGCACTAGCTTGATACACTGCATCCGGACTTGATGATGGCTAGGTTGCACCCTGATCAGGCATTTGATCGGGAAAGGTGGCGTCCGCATTCCAGAAAAGAAAGCGGACCCCGCAGCTAAGCGCGACAAACGCTGAGAAGAAGAAGGCACACATAACACCGGAAAATATCCAGACGTCTTCAGCGAGCGCTGGAAATCTAGAAGACAGTGTCACAGATCGATCAGAAAATCAATATCGACCGATATTGCCGACCTTTCGGTTTTCTCTCAGAGTTAGCCGATCGGGGTGAGAGTCGCGTGAATATGACGGCCGACGGAAAGGCTTCACAACTGGGGAAATTTTCGATCACACAATCACTGCTGATCGATATTATCGATGTTTTGAGCGTATCCTGCGCGCGTTGTGATTCAGAAATCGTGCAACAGATGTTGTCCAACGCGCGTCTGGATTCAGAAACCCTGAAATGTAAGTCAGAAGACGTTGGAGATCGATCAGGCAATCGTTTGATAGTTTTTTTGTTGTTGATGACGATTAGGCGTCCGTAATTCACCACAGCAGCGATTCTGCGTGGAAAAAATTTATGCCGTTCAACATTGTAAGAAGTTGTGGAAGTTCTCCCTTTGACAAGAAGACTTTTCGGAAAGTGACCAGAAGAGGCGTTCAGAATCCTGACATCGAGCCACTATCGTAGCTTTGATTCAAAAGCAGAACCGCTTTGGAGATCCTAATTACCCGAACAACCTAACAAGCCTCTTCAAAATACGCCTTTACACAAATTCTCGTTGGGCATGCGAATGGCACTTTTCGAATACTCGAATAATTTTGGCTTTCTGGGAAATTTTGAATATTCGAACGTTTTCGAATACCGAACATTTTCGAGCATTCGAAATCGAATACATTCGAAAAACGCGATTTTTTGAACATTCGAATTCGAATACATTCGAAAAACGCGATTTTTCGAATATTCGAATTCGAATGAAAATCATTCGAATACCAATTCGAATAGGTCATTCGAGCATAAGTATATTGTAGTCGTCGCCCTGATGTGTGTCGTTGTTCTCGCCGTCGTCGTCGTAGTCCTGCTGGTCCGCCGTAGCGAGGGAGTTCGTAGTGCGCCGCAGCGATGGGAGAAAGACCGCGTGATGGAGTTTCGGGGGACGCGGGTCGTGTTCGAACGCTCTCCTCTTGATCACCTAGAGGTGAGGGATGTCTGAACGGTTGCATGTTGTAGTGTTGTCGTTTCACGTTGCGACGAATAAATGCGAAGTGCAATAAATGTGTACTACATTAGGGAGTGGTTAATGTGAAATGTGAGATGGGTATTTCTGTTAGAGTAGGTGAAAAAATAAAAAAGATGGTACAACAAGGCAATATGGTGGAAATGTAATACAAAGATAAAAGTATTGATTTGCAGACACACAATCACGGATTACGCAAATCATTAAAATTAAATCAATGACATTTTTAGGCTCTTTTTTCCTCTTTTTTAACTTGAAACGAGTCGGAAAAGAATCGATGAATGATGAAAAGGGGCGAAAGTGATGTGGGTATACTGGAGAAAGGAGTTCTATCGTCCGGACCTTCGTTGCTAGTCGGTGGTGGGGGTGTTATATGGTTTGGTACGGTTCATGTGGATCTTTCGTTCGCGCCGTGCGTCTTGGGTTATCACGTTCGGGTAGTCGACTCGGATCACTGTGAATGGTCCGTCAAAACGCGTCGAGATTTTGTTGGCGCCCTCTTTGCGGATGAGAATCTTATCTCCTGCTTTATACGGTTTTCTGATAGGGCGCTTTCTGAGGTCATAGTGGTTTTTCTGTTCTTCCTGGGCTTGTGCGATGTTGGCGCTCGTCTCCTTCCAAACGGTTTGGAGAAATCCGACCAGTTGATTAACGTAGTCGTCCTCGTCGGTGAAAATCTTGCGTGGTAGTCGCATGGCTAGGTAGAAGATGTTGTTGGGCTCACGTCCGTGGATCAGGAAGTAGGGCGAAAATTTAGTAGAAACATTCTCCGTACTGTTATATGAGTGAGTGACGAGGTGGAGTACATGATCCCAGGTGTCGTATTGCTGGGTTGCGATTGTGATTAGTTCCTGAAGAGTGCGATTAGCTCTCTCAACCTGGCCGTTGCTCTGATGGTGATAAGGCGTGCTCGTACGGTGAGTGATAGAGGATTGGTGTGAGAGATTGCAGAATGCGTCGCTGGTATAGTTAGTTCCTTGATCGGTGACGAGTGTTTTCGGTAGGCCGAATCGGGCTATAAAACGGTCGGTGAAGATCTCTGCCACTGTGAGTGCTTTCTGGTCCGGCAATGGTTCAGCGATGGTGAATTTAGAGAAGGCGTCGACGAATACATTGATGTACTTATTGCCTTGTAGAGTTAATGGCAGTGGGCCGATGATGTCAGTGTGTACTCTCTGCCATGGTCTGCTTGGAATCTCGAAAGGTTGGAGTGGTTACGTGATCCTGTATGCTACAGGGTCCTTCCTCATCTGACATTTACTGCACTGGGAGACAAAATCATGAACATTTTGCCTAATATTGTTCCATATGGCGAATTTCTCGATTAGGGCGTGAGTTTTCTTTGTTCCCTGATGTGAAGTGCCTGTTGGGGACTCATGTGCCATGGAAACGAATGCGGCCTTGAGATCGGAGGATTCCGGTACTATCAGTTGTGGTTCCTGGTGTAGGCGGGAGGGGATCTTATACAAGACGTCGTTCATGAGGATGTAATCCGCTGCGCGATTGTCGTTCGGGTGATGGCGTAGTAATTCTTTTATTTCTGCTATCCAGCTGCAGCGATCTTGTTGCTCTCGCAGCTTTTCTATCTGCAGGTCACTGGTGTCGATGGATGATATATGGTTGATAGATGGTAGGTATCGGGATAAAGTGTCGCAGACAATGTTCTTTTTCCCGAGACGATAGACAATGCCGATGTCGAATTCCTGAAAGACAATTTGGTATTTGGCCAGTCTTCCGGTAAGGTCCTTTCGATGTAGTGATGCCTTTAGTGGTGCGTAGTCGGTAATGATGGTGGTCCTAGCGCCGTCAATGTAGGGTGGGAATTTACCGACCGCGAACACGAGGCCGATAGCCTCTAATTCGATAGCCGGATACCGACTCTCATGATTTGTGAGGGTTCTGCTTGCGTAGGCAATAATCCGTTATTGTCCTTCTTGCTCTTGCTTCAATACCGTGGCTGTTCCTTTTCCAGAGCTGTTCGTTTCTATGAGTGGTCGTCCTAGTCGTGGTGCGCTAAGGATAGGTGCGGATGTGAGAGCTTTCTTCAGTATGTTCATGGCGTCTTCGCACTCCTTGGTCCTTTCAAATGGGGTGTCTTTCTTGGTGAGTGCCGTTATTGGAGCTGCTATTGACGCGAATTGATGGATAAATCGGCGAAAGAATGAGCACATTCCGATGAACGCATTGACATCGGTAGTTGAGTAAGTGCGAGGGGTGGAAACACTGGATTCGGTGCAAGGTTTATCCATAGCAGCGGTCGACATACGGGAGAAAGAGTGGATCACAGTGTCCCGGGATAGAGAGTCATCGTGCTGCCTTCGGAGTTGCCCTCGAGCTCGCAGTCCTTGGGGTCCTCGATGCCGCCGTCGTCCTCGATGCCGCCGCACGCTGTCGTCGCCTCCACGCATCTTCTCGATCGCTCCCCGCCTCGGCTCGCTGGAATCAATCGGATCAGAGAAGGCGTGGAAATCACAGAATGCTCAGCTAGCTTTGCTTACACCTCCCCCTTTTCACTAAAAGATCGTGACCCAGAATTTAGTTGAAATATGCATGATGGAGCCGATATCTAAAGCAAACTGAGAAACACCTACCTTATTTTGGTGGAAGGTAGTCTCCCAAATTCATTGCGGGAACGATGGCTCCGTGCTGCCTTGCCCACACGAGAACCGCATTCCAGAACGGCACAACCGCAAGCGAAGCCTGGTGGCCCAACACGAACTGGCTTACAGCGCGTGAGTGCCACATTCATACGATGCGGATCGTCCAAGAATTCAGCCGCATCCGCTTGGGAGTCCGTCTTTGTGGTCAGCAGCACAACCACGTTCTTTTCCCTGCCCTGGATGGCATCCACGGTGGACAGATCGACGCCGGTGTCGCGCGCGAAATCCGCTAGCCGTCGGTGCTGTTCTTTCTAGAACGTGATTATACATATACTGCTCGCGGCGATGCCCCTTGCTAGAAGACGTCCTACCAGAGTGGTGCAGACCATAGCCTCCGCATCGTTGAAATGAGAGTGAGTTGCTCTCCGGGAACTACAGCTAACGTCCAAGAACATGAACGGTAGGGACTGGTTCGGGAACCACATCATGTTCAGCAGCATGTGTCGCTCCTCAGCCGCCGTTCTACTCCTCACCTCCACAGCGTAGACGAAGTGGTTAGGGAGCTCGTTAGGAGAGGATGTGCCCTGAACGTGGTGACAAGGGGGGCTATAGGGACGGCCTTCGCCCGCGTTAGAACGTCCATCACGCTACGCGCTCCGAACTTAGCGGCGGTAGAGTGCCGTGAGCAACGCGCATACGGCTCCAATTGGTGTACATCGCCGATGTAGATATGGCGCGCTCTCGGCAGACGGCTCAGCATTGCGGCAAAGACGGGTTCTGGTACTTGTGAAGCCTCGTCGCATATGATGAGCTCGAAGTCGTCCAGAGAGTTCTTAAATATGCCGGCCTTTCCGCATTCAGCAAAGATAACGTCGTTATTGCGACGACCTGCGGCTGGTATTTGAGGAACATGACCTCAACGACCTTGTCAATCAAATTGGAGACGTCCTTCTCAGCGAGGACAAGATCCTCCTTTTCCTGTTCCGTTAAGAACTCCTGGCGCTCCCTATTCTGCAGGTGGGCCTCTAACACGATCCGGCCATCCCTGAAGCGTTCACATTCGTCCAAGGCTTTTTCCTCCAACTCGTCCCTGTAGAGATTAGGTGGTCGTTTGAGGACCTCATGCATGTCGGCAAGAGTCGCGGCGACGGAGTTGTCGAACACTACCGATTCAGCGATGTAACGGCAAACAGCTAGGTCGGCGAACGCGTCGAGGGACAGGATGGTTTCAGTGATCTGGGCGACGGCTGCGTTCGTGGTGACGGTGAGGATGATGCGCGCTCCTCCCCGCGCCTGTCTTGCCTCTATATAAGCGCCCACGACGGTTTCGCCGGTTCCGAACGCGGCTTGTATCCCCACAATCGGGAATGGTTTTGTACCGATCGCAAGGGCCTGCCGCTGGTCCTCCATCAGAATTACTGACCGCGTGTTGATAGATGTGGGTGATCCGTCCACGACGGGGATAGTTGGCACGATGTTCTGCTGACTCTCTTCGACACAAAACAAAGGTGTAGCTCCATACACCGCGTCCAGCATTCTCCTTCCGCACCTGTCCGTCGGCACATTCGTGAATACTTACATCCCGGAGACCGCCTCATACGCTGGGATTGCGCTGGAAGGGAGCTTGCTCAGCTTTACTCACACATCTAGGAAGGCCGAATTGTTGTCTATCCGGCAAGCTCGCATGACGGCCCGATAGAGGAAATTGTCGGACCATGAGTAAGTTTGTAGAATCACGCGAAGTCGGCGCTCCTCTCTTGCTCATTCCACCCGATCCACTGACATCCGGAGGAATGAAAATGCTCCCATTATCCATACTCCAACGGGGCGATGGCGAGCCCATCCGGCTTCAGAAGTCATGTCGTTCAGCACAAATTCCAGGCGCAGAGGGTAACCAGCCATGCTAGGTATCGTAGCGGTGACTTGGCGCGTTCAGCGATGGTCCTCTGGGTGCCAGACCTGGTGGAGCGTAATAAAGGCATCCGTTGTTCCGAATCACGCAATGTTCCGCGATTGCTATGCGGTTCTTGTCGTCCACAGACTCAGGAAACTGCTGGGTTTCAATAAAGGACATTAAGCTAGAACAAAAGGGGTCGGCTTTCTGTTCGACGAGAATGTCATAAGGAACGATTCGAGAGGGCAGCGCTACCGGGAGGACGGTAGGCCGAACCGAATAGGAATCCTGTACTGAGAGAGAGGCAATATGGGAATTCGACGATGTCGTCTGCTTCTCTCGATTCGTCTTCGAAGCGGACCTCGGGGTTTTCTGAGCGGAGAGACAGTCCGCTACCACGTTGGTGGAGCCCTTTAGGTAATGTATCGTTACGTTATAACCCTGGAGCTCTACGACCCATCTAGCGAGGTTATCATGGGTTTTGTTATGTTTTAACAGGTGGGTTAGCGGCTGGTGGTCCGAGTAAATGCGAGTTAAATTACCGTAGATGATAGGTCGAAAGAAACGTAGCGCACTCACCATGGCAAAGAGTTCGATGTGCACGGTGTTCCACTTATGTTGGGATTCCGGTAGCGTCTTGCTAAAGTAGCCAATGGCGACTAGGCGGTTGTCGTCATCAGTTCGTTCCTGAAATAAAGCTGCTCCTACTCCTACCTGGCTGCCATCCGTATCTAGGATAAAGTCTTTGTCTCGAACGCAAAGCAGGGGTGTGATGTCAGAGGTCGTTTAAGCTCCGCGAATGCCTCGGCCTGCCTCGGGCCCCACGAAAACTTGATTTTGTCTCGCATGAGCTCATAGAGAGGAGCCGCTATCAGAGAGAAGTTCGGGATGAACCGACGGAAAAAATTGGCCATTTCAACGAATCCTTTGACATCTTTATGGTTTTCGGCACTGGGAAATCCCTTATTGCGGAAACATTATGCTCAGCGGGGCTGTAGCAATCGAAGGAGATTTCATGCCCGAGAAACGTTATTTTCGATTGAGCGATTTCGGTGAACTTCTTGTGGGAAATCTTGAGATTGAAAGTCCGGAATCGTTCGAAGACCTTGCGTAGAGAGGCTACATGACTGTTGAAACCTCTGTCGAAGATGACTACATCGTCGATATATGCCAAGCAGTTGGATTCGAGGCCGGCTAGAACACGAGTCATGACCCTACAAAAGTAGGCACCTGCGTTCTTGAGGCCAAAAGGTAAAAATTGGAACTGGTACATTCCTCTATGGGTGGCCCAACCGCATTTATACTGACTCTCGGGGGAAAGTGCTAGTTGCATATATCCGGATGCAAGGTCTAGGGTGGTGTAATACTTGTTACCTACTATCTTGGCTAAGAGATCCTCAATTCGTGGCAGTGGGAAGTGATCGGGGATCGTAACGTCGTTGAGTGGGCGGACGTCTAGGCATACCCTTAGAGAGCCGTCCTTTTTCTTGATTAGGGCCGTATTATGGATCCACGGAGTGTCGCTTTCGACAATGCGACCTGCTTGAATCAGCTTGTTGATGTGCTGATCAAGTTCTTGCTGATATTTAATGGGGATGCGGGGTGGATGAAACTTCCCAGGGGGAATATTGGTGGTCGTCTTAATGTTAATTTGGGTATCCTGGTATGACCCCAGATCGTAAGAGGAGTATGAGAAGCGGTCTTGGAGTTCCTCAAACAATTCAAGAAGGATACGCTTCTCGGTATCTGCGACCGAAGCCTTAGAAAGATCGAAGGGTGGGAGTGGGTCGTGGTCCATTTCGCTCGTTGTTGCGACAATAGCGGGGGAGCACTCAGAGTCCTTACTTGGGATTGGGAACGAATCCGCCTGAACATCGTCCTCCAGAATTTCGACGGGAGCTAATACCGCGACGGCCTGATTTTTAAAGAGAACCTCAGGCCTACTAGTGGGGTTAGTTATCAGAAGACGACAACTCCCTGAGTGGACGTGAGACGGCACGATAATCAGGGATCCCTCCCAAAGCTCTTGTCGTTGTCCAACTACCTTGAGTGATTGTGATGTCGCACCTTCCGTGACGCATCGAACGAATGACTCTGAACCTGGGCGTAACACCGTAGTCTGAGCTACTCGGACGACAGTGTCATTGTTAGCAGTTTCGCAAATTCTACCGCTTCCGGGCTGCAGTATCATAATGTTAATGGCGGTGCTGCCAATTCTGAGTTTCCTTGCTGCGTAGCCGATATTCCATTTGGAAGACGACTGAGGAAGACGTTGCCAAGGATGATATTATAGGACTTAACGGTCTTCGGCACGGATTTTGTATCCGCGAGATGAACCAGATGCCATATCTCGAAGTTGCCGATCTGGAAGCGAATGTGCGCACATCCAAGGAGCTCAACCGGAACTCCGGCCACGCCGATGGCGCGCGAAACGGAGCTCTTTTGAAAAAAAATTCCTAGTAGTGGGGCCATATCACTACAGGTGAGCGTGATGGCTGCCCCAGTATCAACCAATGCCAACATGTGGACCTCGTTGACTTTTACAGGTATCTGGGCAACAAAATGGTCCTCGGAGCAGGCAAGCGAGTTAATGATTACGGGACTTGTGGATGCCTTAGGAGGCCAAGTCGATCCTGAATCGAGTTCTAGCCGTGTCAAATGAATACTCGAAGGAGGTTGAGAAGCCGTCCCGCTTGGGCGACCTGTAGGTGTCTGAGCGGACCTAGAGGGTGTCATAACGGGTCGATGGTAGCCGAGTGATCGGAGAGTGGAGAGTGCCTCCGGATAATAGATAGCGGCATACGTTATACGCAGCATGCGCAGAATTGCTACCGAAGTATAAAGACAACATACGGTTATCCACCAATCAAAGATGGACCACGCGAAGATGTCAAATTTGAAAGTCGTGGCACTGGTGGCATCGCTTGGCCGGGATGAGTGCAAATCTGACATGCCCAGGGCATTAAATATGTGTTCTTGGGTGCGTGCTTCCCACAATTCCGTGAGTTGGTGCTCAGGGATTAACTCGCTGATGTTTTTGAGTACCAAGTTGTGGAATATAGTGAGCGGAAGAGCCGTCACTCCGGAGAGGTTCGTGACAGGGTGCGTCACTGGGAAGATATCGTTCTCCGCCACTAATGCTGTTGATCCCGTAAACGCGTCGAACTTTACCGTCCCATTGGGTGTTGGCAACAGAAAGAAGCGACTAGCGCTGCAATCCGCCACGATCGCTGTCGGGGCCAGTACTAGTGTGGTGGGATCCAAAAAGAGGGATAACGAGGTACCGATAGGAAGTACTACTTTGACGGCGGATTTTGCATAGCACGTGGCATTAAAGGGCCGCAGGCTGTAGTTAGGGGTTGGAATCGAGATACATCGATAGATCTGTAACATACCATTTCCATGGTAGGATGCGGAAATGTCGAGTCGCTGAAGCATGGTGCGCACTACAAAGGTGGGATCCACCAGCAACGCCGAGTGCAATGACAATGTGAGAGAATTGATCTTGTCACACAGTGATATCAAGGCATTACGAAAGAGAGTCACTACCGCGCCTTGGGCTGCGTTCTCCACGGCAAGGAGTTGAGCCGCCAATTGGTTAGAACTAACCAATCCAACTGATTGTGAATGGGGTGCGGATCGGGATACCCGCTGCATGGACGTTACCGCGTACCCCTGGTCCGTAATCGTCAATGCGCGTCCACAATCGACCACAGAAGGGTTGGTCGGTTTCCAGAAAAGAGCGAACTCTTTGGAGTCGCTTAGCCAGACATTTCGTAACATTTGACCCTTCATTTTTGAGAGATACAAAAATTGGCATGATCCTCGTGAGTCGGGGACCACACCATCATTGAACCATCACGAAGAACGCACGATCCCTCTTTGTAAACGCAGTGTCGCATGTCGCCGACAGGAGACTCAGGCGCTGCGGAACCGTGACGTCCATGAACGGTCGTCGAAATTAGATAACAGTTCACGACCGTAAGCTTGTGTTCGATGCAGCAGCCAAAGAGGGCCGAGGGCCATTCGAATTCCAACGGGTTGGAAGTTTTGGCTACGCTGCCTGATTTAGTCAGAGAACCGAACTCGCACCTGCAGTGCTGCACCATTAACCGACAGTGCTCAATGGAAACGGTTTTATAAGACTTCGCGTGGGATTCAGAACGAGCGCCAAAGAAATTGACGCAATAGAAAGCCGTCTGCTCGACAGGCGAGTCGTACCGCTTAGTGTTGGGACGATAGAGCTGGTCGTCAGAACACGCAGCGGTGTAGATACGTCCGGTACCAGCTGGGAACAGTAATACGAAAAGTCTGCGCCAGAACGTTCACCTCCGTCCGCGGGGCAAAACTACACTGGTTGGGAGTTACCCCAGGGAGATATAGTGCCATGATTATACATACGAACAGGGTTCGAACATAAACAGAGCCTCTACCAGATGGACCCGCAGACGGTCGAAGAAGGAAAATCTGATTTAGAAAGCTCTTCGTTCCATTCTAGCAACGCTGACACTCGTGCGTTAGCCTGAGCAAGGGCAGCCTTACTTTACTGAAGCGAAAGCGACAGGGCATTTATTTTCTTATTGGCTTCGTCTACCGTGAAGTCCTCGAATGGGATCCAAGATGTTGAGGGTCTCTGGTGTGTCGGTGCACTACCCCGATTAGAGTTAGTAAAGTTTCCAGAGCGCGTACCTGAAGACCTCGTTCCTTGTTGGCGTCTTGGGGAAGGGCGCTGATTCGCAAAGTCACCGGTACCTTCACAGTTATAGCATTCCAAAGACCGACGATTGCTGTCGTCACCGTCCCTCAGTCGATTAGCAGTGAATCGTCTTCGCTCCGGAGTCTGCCAGCGTATGAAAGAATGGGGCCAGTTTCAGTTCTTCTACGTGTGGATGTATTAAACCTCACCTGACGTGGGTAGTCGATGGCGCTGACTCCCACTTGTGGCGGTTGACCCACAGGGTTAATGAGGCGATCCGCGGCGGCTTCGGCTAGAAGCTGCTCCACCGTTTGGGCTTTGTTGACGGCCTGCTCAAACGATGAAGGATTATCTAGCTTAACGAAACACCTGATGTCAGGACGCAGGCGGGGTACGTAAGGAGGGCTAATTCTCCAGAATTCAATGACCGAGACTTGATTACTTTAGAAAATGTTCAATTTGCTTCTGCCGGTACTCGCAGTAGCGTATAGTGAGTAGAACTTTTATCCGGGGCTCTTCTGGCTTATATTAGCGCGCTCTTCGCATGAGGTCAGAATTGGTGACATTCCACCGCTTGATTTCCGTCGTTAGGCGAATTGGTTGGGTCGAGAAATTCGGAATGTCTTCGAGTTTGTCTACTCCAAAAATTTGTTTGATCAGTGGGGTGCGTTCCTTCACAATAATATCCAAGGGAACTTGTTTCCCCTTGTTATCCATAGCATAATGCTGCAGAGCTCGTTTCCAGCGATCGTGCTGACTGCTCGCATTCTGTATGGCTTCCAATAGTGATGCGTACTGGTAAGTAGGGGGAATGTGAGTATATGGAGCGAGGTGGAGAGATGTGGGGATCTCATATTACACTTATGTGTCAAGCGTCCTTGGAGGGTTTCGTCCGAAGAAAACTCAAATGCGGTATAATAGCATACTTAGTCGTGACCAGTGCATCGTAAGTTCCCGTAGGGACGTATCTGCATCGTGGGATCCAGGGAAGTGGTTGATATTGTGATGTCTTCATCGGTCACACAGTATCCGTCCGCGAGGGTGCAGTTTACCGTATTTGCCAATGAGCTGATGAGGGATTGTCCATCAGAGGAGGCTACTTCGCCCTCTTCTAGTGTGACAACACTTCGAAGATAGGTGTCGGTACCCCAGAACGCGGTCATCATACTTTCATCCTCGATTTCTCGGGTAGTGCGTATTCCTGGGACCGTAGTAATCAGTTCACGGCCATCAATACTTCCGGTTCTTATGGATTCTTCGCAGTTTTTACGCGGAATGGGGGATCGTCGTCGGCCTAGGATAGTGCGGCTAGTAGTGAAGAAAAAGATGGTGGAGACGGAGATGGCCAGTGAATCCCTATAGCATTTCGTCGCGTTCATACGGGCTATTGGGATCTGTTCCCTATAGAGGTGGGTCTGAGTTATGATCATTGATGTGGCGAGTGCAGTCGTGCACGTTACGGCTTGGCGGCAGTGAGAATCTCTTCGCGTACATGTTACTGCCGCATATTTGGTATTGGGGTGCGACTACTGGAATAACCGCTGCTAGGAGCATCATTGAGATGGATAGCAGATGTGTTCCCACAGAAATGGTATTTACCCGAGGACCTGGGCGGAATCGTGGCAGGTGGCTGGCGGGGTGGGCGGAAAGCGCCTCGCGGAGGTTGTTGCCAATATGGCTGACGGCCTTGTTGGAAGCTGGTACGCGGACTGGATCGGCTCCAAAATGGGCGATTTCCCATTGAATATCTTGCTGGTCTCGTCATGGGTTGGCACCGCTGATTTTGGAATGATCCTCGAAAACGTACCGGATTCGATGTACGATTGAATACATGTCGCTGACCATCATAGTTAGCACGTCCGCTTCCGCTGGTTTGTTGTGCTGGCTGGTTGTTTCCGACCCGCATGTCCTCGAGCTCTCGTTCGAGGCGTTCCATTTTCTCGTCCCTGAGGATAGCATTTAAAGTTTGGACGGTATCATTATCTTCCTTACGTTTTTGTTGGAGGATTCGGTATTCTTTTTCGGCGCGGGTGACCACGGTTTCGAAGTCTTCCGTCTCAGAAAGATGACGAATGGCTCTGCGTATTTCTGGGTTGAGACTTTTAATGAAGAAATCGGTAGCCGTTTGTGCGACGACCTTGTCACCTTGTCCCTGAAACGCGTATTTAGTTTTGGTGAGCACATTACGCGCGAATTCTCCGACTGAATCCTTCCCTTGGGTCATGTTATGTAATTCGCCGCGGATGTTACTAAGTGCTGCTTGGTTCTTCAGCTTTGTGGCGAGCGCAGTGACAAGCTGTTCCCATGACATTTGGTCATGGCCCTCGATTGATTGGTATTTCAGTTTGGCACTTCCCGATAAATATAGCGGCAAAAGAGATTTGGCTATCGCACGCGGAATCTGGAAATGCTAAACCAGGTCGCTATATTCCTCGAGGAATTCTTCAAACGTCTTTTCATCAGAGCCAGAGAACTTATCAAGCCGTTTGTGCAGCAACTTATATGCGTGGTAGATCTGCTGTTGCGGCGGGGTTATTTCCATACCGTCTACCCCTAGGCTGGCTTTAATTCGCGGATCCTTGTCTTCCTTAGAAGTCATAGTGATGTTCGCGTCTCGTGACTTGTCAGTGCCTGCTCCCGATTGGGTTCCCTCAGTGGGTGAGGATTGCTGCAGTTCTGTGCGTAGGCTAGAGGAGGGGTTGGAAGATCTTCGTGAGCACTCGAACTGCGCTTCACGTAATTTGTAAAACGCTCGTCGCCCTCGGCGTCATGGATGTATTTTGGTGTTATTTTATTGAGGCCTCGGAAGTGCCTGAGGTCCGAGCGTTTCAACGGAGGAGACCGACCGGGACCACGAGCGGGTGCCAAAGACCGAAAGACGACTGACCTACTACTCAACCTCGAGGAGAAACACTGTCCAGAAATTATGGGAAATTCACTTGTGGAGACGTGAGAGCAACTCATCCTATTACACGACACGAACACTCCTTTTATTTGAGTTTTATTCGCTACGATTTTACGAAAGGTGGAGGCTAGCACTACATACCGAACAGTGAGAAGGAATGATTGAGAGATGAGGATGGGGGGGGGGGGGGCGGAGTGGTGGGAAAGTTGGAGGAGAGGAAGTGTAAAGATTCTACAAACTAAAAAAAAAGGAGTAAACGGTAGAGCAGGGGGTCGCCGAAGCGACCCGACGGGGCTGGCTCCGACGGCGAGCGGGAGAACCTCTTCAGTCCGATTCCGCTCTTTTTATACCTTGCACTTTTTCTGTTCCGGTGGATTAGAGTGACTACCTGCGTAATTTTCCCTTCCAGTCGACTGGCACACGCACGCTGAATTGCTCTTTTGGCTGCTCCGGTTCCGACGCATTCATGCGTCCGCACCCGTGCTACCGTAGCGGCCACTCGTCCTCCACGCGGCCGAATTCCTGCTGTTTTTTTCCTTCGCTCCTTACATCTTACCCTTCCGAAAAGTTCCGTCCCGGAACCTTTATGTGGGGTGTCGATCGGTCGAGATATCGGAGCGGCATGTGTTGTCAACATTCCGGTGGTCGCCGCTGCCCTTTGGCTCGGCGGAGGGGGGGGGGGGGGAAGTCGCGTTCCGTTGCAGGTGGCCGTGCATGTGCGCGACGGTCCTTTGTCCATGGGGTTCGTGGCTGGTGACAGAAGAGACTGCGGGATGAAGAAAAGAGGAGGAGGAGGAGAAGAAGAAGAAGTGGGAAGAAGGGGAAAAGAGGGTATTCCTGTCGTCATGGCTCTCGTGGATCGGTCGTACTGCGCTAATTTCTGCCATCATCGTGGGGTCTGCTAAAATGACTCCGGAGTGTTCGGGTGCATCTGCGACGATGCTACTGCAGCCGACGACTGTTCGCCGCCGGGTTCGGAAACTGGAGCGGTGTGGTGCGAGCGCCTACTTCCGTTCTTTGGAGTGGGATTGGGTGGGTCGATTACGAGTATATATGTCAGTGGCGGCAGTGTGTGAGTGTGCGCCTTGTAGCCGTCGCCTTGCTATGTGTCGCCTTACTCGTCGTCGCCGTCGTAGTCTTGGCGATCCGTCGTGTTGGAGAAGTGCGCAGTGCGCCGAAACAAGAGGAGGAGAAGGACCGCGTCGTGGAATTTCGAGGGATACGGGCTGTGCTCACGCGCTCTCCCCTCGAAGAGCTAGAAGTCGTCGATCTCTGAGTTTTGATGCTGGGCCCTATTGTTACATTGCCGTTTCTCAGTGCGGGGCAATAAAAGTGCGTTGCGACAGGTGTGCATTACATTAAAGGGTTACTTGTGAGATGCAAAATAAGTAAATGTGCTAAAGTGAATACAAGAAAATGGGAAAAGGACAATGGATCAAGGCACAATAGCAATATGAGATGCAATTGGTCTACGAAACACAAAATACAAACCTTTATTACACAGCACAATAGAAATGTTCAAATTCAAATCTTTATTCTTTTCATTATTTACCTTTTTCTTTTTTCTCTTTTTTCCTTTTTTGTTTTTTGTTTTTTTCTTTTTTCTTTTTTCCGTTTTTTTTTGAAACGAGAAATATGTTGAATTGAGGAATTGTTGTAAAATGAAAAAATGAAGAAAATGTAGTATGAGCTGCTAGTTCTTGCCAGTGAGTATTCGTGGTGGTCTGGAACGGTTTTGTGCGATTGGTGAACCGTTCTTTCGCGTCGTCCATCTCGTATCGTTACGTTGGGGAATTCCACTCGGATAACCGAGAAGGGACCGTCGTATCGAGCGGAGACCTTGTTGTAGTTGGCTCTTCGTAGGAGTATTTGGTCTCCCGCCGCGTAGGTTCTTATGGCAGATCGTTTACGTAGGTCATAGTGGTGCTTCTGTTGTTCCTGTGCTTTCGCAATGTGGTCACTGGCTTCCTTCCAAATTGTTTGCAGGCCCATTAAGCTCGTTTGCGTAGTCCTCTTCGTGGATGTATTTCTTACGCGGTAAGCGTAAGGCTAGGTGAAATATATTATTCGGCTCGCGTCCGTGGATCAGGAAGTGCGGAGAGAACTTAGTGGTAACGTTTTCCGCACAGTTATAAGCATGTGTAATGAGATAAAGAACGTTACCCCAAGAGTCGTTGTGTTCATCGACCGCGATTGTGACAAGATCCTGTAGAGTGCGGTTTGCTCGTTCCACTTGTCCATTGCTCTGGCGGTGGTAAGGCGTACTGGTGCGATGCGAGATACCGAATTGCTGCAGTAGGTCACGGAATATGTCACTGGTGTAATTACTTCCTTGATCGGTAACCAAGAGTTCTGGTAATCCAAAACGAGCGATGAAGCGATTGGTGAATATTTCGGCTGTCGTGCGTGTTTTTTGATCCGCCAACGGCTCGGCAATGACGAACTTCGAAAAGGCGTCGACAAAGACAATGATGAACTTATTTCCTTGCAGAGTCATCGGCAGTGGTCCTATAATGTCGGAGTGAACACTTTGCCATGGTCGAACTGGGGTTTCGAATAGCTGAAGTGGCTCTGTATTGCGATATGCACTGGGATCTTTCCTTTTTTGGCATTGGGTGCATAATCCGACAAAATTATGAATATCCTGTTTCATATTATTCCATATGGCAATTTTCTCGATCCAGGCATGAGTTTTCTTCATTCTCTGGTGAGCAGCTCCCATGGGGGATTCGTGAGCCATCTTGATAAGTGTTTCCTTAAACTGGGAATTCTCAGGTATGACGACTTGTGGATCCTGGTGGAGTCGGCTAGGGATTTTATAGAGGATATCTCCCATAAGAAAGTAGTCTGTGGTGTTGTTGTCGTTGCCGGATTGGCGTAGCGATTCTTTTATCTGTGCTATCCAGGAGCAAGCATCTTGCTCATCTCGTAATTTCGCCATTTGCAAATCGTCGATTGTGGCGGAAGATATAGAATTGACCATAGGAAGATAGCGAGATAGAATGTCGCAGACGGTATTCTTCTTGCCAGGGCGGTAAACGATGTTGACGTCGAATTCTTGGAGAGCAATTTGATATTTCGCTAGTCGTCCTGTGAGATCTTTTCGATGTAGAAGCGCTTTTAATGGGGCGTGGTCAGTGATGATCGTCGTTTTGGCTCCGTCGATGTATGGTCGGAATTTTGAACGGCAAATACGAGGCCTAAAGCTTCTAGCTCAATAGCCGGATACCGACTTTCATGTTGGTTGAGAGTTCTGCTTGCATAGGCGATGACGCGTTCTTGTCCGTTTTGTTCCTGTTTCAGTACTGCCGCTGTTCCTTTTTCTGAACTGTTCCGTCTCTATCGTAAAGGGTCGTCCGAGGCGGGGTGCGCTGAGGATTGGTGTGGATGTAAGAGCCCTCTTAAGGGTATTCATAGCTTCCTCACATTCCTCTGTCCACACAAATGGAGTGTCCTTCTTGGTCAGCGCAGTTATCGGGGCTGCTACTGTTGCGAAATTGTGGATAAATCTCCGGAAAAATGAGCACATCCCGATAAATGCTTTGATATCGGTAGTATTGCGTGGTGTCGGGAACGCATCAAACGGATTAGGCCAAACTCTGTCCTTACTTAGAACAAAACCAAGGAATTTGATTTCCTTGCGTGCGAATTCGCATTTCGATGGCTTCAGTTTCATTCCGATGTCCTGAATTTTTCCAAGAACTTCGTCGATGTCGTGGAGATGGTCAACTGCGGTCTCGGAAGTAATAATCAGGTCGTCGATATAAATGAAGACTCGTGCTCGTATGTGTTTTTTGAAGTCGTCCATGATTCTTTGGAAGGTGGCAGGAGCACCCTTCAATCCCATTGGCATCCGAATGTCTTCGAATGCCCCAAGGAAGCAGGCGAATGCTGTGCGTTCGCAATGGGATTCCTCGAGGGGAATTTGATGAAATCCCTGTTGAAAGTCCAGAAAGGTGTATAAGCACTGATTGGCGCATAAGTCGATTACATCCTGGATGTTGGGAAGTATTGACTGTTGTGGCTTGGTTATAGCGTTCAAACCACGAAAATCTATAGTGAAGCGCCATGCGTTTGCTTCCCTTTTCTTTACTAGGACAATCGGAGCGCAAAATGGTGATGACGACTCCCTTATGATGCCATCAGTCAGCATCTGAGTAATCTGTTTCTCGATTTCGCGGCGTTTCTCCAAAGGAACTCGGTATATCTTTCTAGCCGGGATAGGTGCGTTGCGATGAGATCGATGCGGTGCCGGATTTCTCCCTTGTAATGTCCTAGATGTCCATCCGGTCCGACGAATGCATCTTTGTGGTACCTTAGTATGGTACGGAGTTGGTCTTTATGCTTGTCGCTGAGCGCCGATCTAGAAAGATCGATTTCATTGGTGATGTCGAAGTTCTGTGGGCTGGCGATGTTGGGAATAATGGCAATCTGTCTTCCCAGTCTGCTTCAGGTGAAGTCGTGTTGAGTGTCATGTCCTCATTAGCATGGTGCGGTGAATGGACGGCTAGAATCTGCACCTCGGGGTATAAAGCAGGCGTGGCCCGTGCTACTTTCATTTTATCCTTGAGGAGGATATCCGTGTTGGATGGGTTTATGACATTTATGAAGCAGGTGCCGTCAGTATTGGGAGATACAAGGGTACGCCCGACAATGTATAAATCGTCCGCCGGTCGGTAGTTGTCCTCGATCAGAAACTCATTCAATTCTCCGGGCAGGAATCCGTGTATTCTAGTGCGGATCACAGAGGTGGTTCGGGGCGGTAATGTTGTCGTACCATCAACGGTGACGTGACGTGATGCTTCCTCACGTAGAGTGACGCTATGGACTTGAACTAGATTATGATGTTCTTGTCCAATAGTGATGATATGCTTGTGCAGATCCAACGAAAAGGGTAGTCCGGTCTTATTAAGCTGTCGAATGAAGTCTGATCCAAGCAGTAGCTGTGCTGGGCAGTCCGTGTCTGCCGCTACCCAGAATTGATGGTGAATGGTATACTTCCCAATGGTAACTGGAAGTTTGATTGCTGTTATGAGATGGATAATTGAACCGTTTGCTGCCGCTTCTGTGGTATTCTTCAGTATGAACAAAGCGGAAGGCGAGACCTCGTGTAATGTAGATAATTTCATATAGGAGATTGAAGCTCCGCTGTCAATCAAGGCAGTCAAAGTGCGTCTTTCGATGGTGAGGGTGATGTATGAAAGGGGAGAACTGATGGCGTTGACGGCGTTCGCAATGGTGTACGTGGTACGAATAGCGGAGACCTCCATCTCCAATCCGTTCGGTGAGGGTGTTCTTACTGCGTTAACGGTTCGGTTCATTCTGTTTCTCCTTCTCGGAGCGAAATTTCTGGCAACTTCGTAGAGTGCCGTGGAAGCCGTAGTTGCTGCTCGACGGAGAAGGTAGAGTTTGATATAAATGATGCAGCATCCAATCAGTACAATGGCGACTACTTTCGGAATTATGATCCATAAGGCTATGCGCAGAATTGAGCGCTTGAAAGTTTCCACTCCTTCCGTCAGCTTAGTGGTGGTGCTATCGTAAATGTTGGTAAGTGTCTGACGAGCCTTTAGAGTGGTATTCTTAACTGCCATCCAGGTATCACTGAGGATTCCCCTTTTCGATAGTCGATTCGTAATTTCCAGTTGGTTCTGGTGTAGTAGAGCTATCTGGAAATTTGGTGCTACATTCGAACAATCGATGGTGCGGAAGAACGAAGCGGGTGGTCTGAACAGGAATGTGCTAGCGACGCTGTTGATGCGCATGTTTGGTGGGAATAATCGTTGAGATGAAGTCGTTTGATCCCTTACAGGATATGGAGTCGTCAGAGAAGATTCAGTGGGGTCCTTCGTGCCAGGCAACAGGAACCAAAGTTCCTCTCCGACGAGAACTGGTGTCAACAAATAGCACGTTCCATTAACGTCGTGGTTTTTGAAGATAAAGTTAAGTGTTACTGGCTGACATCGGGTTACGGCTAGCCCATCCGTCGTGCGCGTTGCAGAGACGTCCATCCTTGACAGCAGAATTCTTGCTGCCCATGTCGGGTTGGTCACACTCAGAACTTGAGGTTGCTGAGTTTTAAGGTCTTGGCGCAGACATACGTTTGTGAAGATTCGACGAAATGCGAGGTTCTCCGGTGAAAAAGCAACGGCGAAGTCCATGGTATGTGTGTGCGCGGCGGCTATTCTGGGACGGAATGGGTTCATAGGGATGAGTGGAGAGTTCTCGTTCTCCGAAAGTTCTTGAAGCCGGGTTATTGGAGGTGTTGCTCCTTGGCGGTTGTCAGATCCGTTGTAGTAGGTAATGATGGTGTCTTCTTCTTCTGAGCTCGGCTCGATAGGCGTTGGCTCTGCCAGTTGTGAGGTGGTATCCAGTAAATGTGCTGGCAGAACTACTCTGCCAGCCTCCAGAAAAAACGTTCCCAACGCATCCATAATACTACCAAAAAATGTGGATTCTTTTGAAGGCCGATCATAAGAGGGATGCGTTGCCGTTGCGTGTTCCTTGGGAGTGAGATCAAAATCCTCTGTTTTGGCTGCGGTCTGCTGGTTAAGGTCAAGTGTGGTGGATGGGGAAGTTGTCGTAGTGGTTGCCTGCGTTGTTGATGTTGTAATCGCGTTAGCGACGGAATGAAATACGGTTTCCATGGAACTTGTTGTCGTTGTTGAGTGAAAATCCTGATGTTCTGAATAGAAATTTTTCGGTACCGATGGGATTATCGATGCCGTTGTGCCTGTGGACGTCGTTCCTTTACTCGTGAATGATGTCTCGGGGCTAGTCTGAGGCGGAGTTGATGTTCGTGCTGCTGTCGTAAGTGGTTGTGTACTCCTCGCTGGAGTCGTCGTTGGTGAAGTCGGAGCTGGCGTGGTCGCTCGGGTGGACTTCGTCGATGTGGTCCTCTCTGCTGTCGTATGTGTTTTGTCAGTTGCTATCGTTGTGGTTGATGACGGGAGGATAAGTTGCCGTGCAGTCTGTGTGTGTAGGGCTGGTGAAGTTCGATTCGAAAAAGAGGCTATTATGGCTTTAGGGGGCCTTGTTGACCGTGTTGTCGTCGGTGATCTGGAGCTAGGGGAGGTTGGCCTTGATGTTGAAGTCTCGGATTTCAAGGTTGCTGCTGTAGTGATCCGGATCGTCGTGGGTGGAAATGTCGTGGTCCCTTTAGTAGAGAGTCTAGTTGACGTAGTGGTCTTATGCGTCGACGATGTTGTCGTGGAAGAGATCTTGGCCCTTGGAGTGCTCGAGGCAGGAATCTTTGGTTTCTGTGAAGAGGCTGTTTGCGCGAGCGTTGTGGTCCCTGCAGCCGTTGTTGCCGAAGTTGTTGTGAGCTGCTGAGGTTTCGTTGTATTCGCAGCCGTCGTCTTCATAATAATTCGAGCTGGGGCGAGCATGGCCGGTCCGGAGATAACGGTAGAGGCAGGCTTGCTGGTCTTCGGAGTGGTTGTGGTTGGGTTAGGCTTGGTGGGTTTAGGAGTGGATGTGGATGGGTTGGGCATGGGTTTAGAAGTGGATGTTATTGCAGTAGACTTGGAGAGTTTGGGAGCGGATGTTGCTGTAGATCCGGTGGGTTTGGGAACGGATGTAGTTGGAGTCGGCTTGGTGGGTTGAGGAGTGGATGTGGCTGCAGGTGTGGTGGATTTGGGAGCAGATGTGGCTGAAGTCGACTTGGTGGATAAGAGAGTGGATGTGGTTGCAAGGGGTCTGGTGGGTTTGGGAGTGGATGTCGTTGGAGTCGTACTGCTCGGAGGAAGTTTAGGTGGTATTGTCGTTGATAGGAGGCTTAAGGCTCCTGTCGCAAAGTAGGGCGCCTCGCGCTGCCAGTTCGGCTTCGCCACTAGTTGAATTGCGTCCGGCCCAAACTCCTCGTTTAGATACTTGTCAAATATGGGATGGTAACCTTGCTGCAGGTTTTGAAGAACGCCAGATTCTGCTTGATTCAGCTGTCGGGACCGCACTGTCCGTTTGAAGTGTTGAATTTGTCGTAGTCGATATTCACAATATCGTATGGTGCTCAGGGCTTTAATACGGGGGTCCTCCGTCTTGTAATACCGCGTTCGCTTCAGGAAGTCCGAATCGGTCACATTCCATTGTTTTATTTCTTGTAAAAGGCGCGGATCCGTAATCGGCTGGGTAGGAAAATTCGGTAAGTCCTCCAGTTTATCCTTCCCAAATATCCTCTTGATGATGGGGGGTTCCAGCTTCGTGATGATGTCTAGTGGAACGCGTTTTCCATCAGAGTCGGTACCATAATGAGTAGCCCGTTTCCTGCGGCCTGATTGCCCACTGATATTGTCGATGAATTCCTCCAAGGATGTGTCGTCTGGGAGAGACGGGAAAGTGAGAATGCGGTGTGAAGTAGTGAGGTATGCGCGTTCCATGTGGTAGTGAGCCGTAAGACTTTTCTGAAGCATCTGGTCGAACGAAAATTCGAATGCCACATCTAGCGCTGGAATGACTGCATATTGAGGCGTTATTAAGGTATCGTAAATTCCTAATGGGGTATATCTGCATCGCGGTGACAAAAGAAGAGGCTTCCATATTGATACATATTCCTCTGTTATACAGTAACCATCAGTCAAAGTACAGTTTTCGGTGTTCTGAATGGAGCTAATTATGGATTTCCCATCAAAGGATGCGACCTCTCCCTCTTCTAGAGTGAATACGCTACGAAGATAGGTGTTAGTGCCCCAAAATGCAGTGCCTGTACTTCCATCTTCTATCTCCTCAGTTGTCCTTATCCCTGGTGATATTGTTATCAGTTCGTGATCATTTACTTTATTAGTTTTGAGGGCCTCTTCGCAAAGCTCCCGTGGAATGGGTAAGCGCCTACGACCTAGTATAGAGCGGCTCGTGGTGATAAAGAAGTAGGTTGTGACCGAAATTGCGAGCGAGTCCCTATAGCATTTCGTAGCGTTCATGCGGACTGGTGGAATCTGTTCCATATAAAGTTACGCTTGGGTAATGACCATGGGTGTTTCGGATGTGATTGAGAGGCTACGCGTGGTGGCAGAAGGAACCTGTTAGCGTAGATATTGTTACCGCAGATCTGATATTGTGCCGCCGTTAAAGCAATTATAGTTATAGCGAGCATGGCCAATACGCAAAGAAGGTGGGTTCCTGCTGAGATAGAGTTTACTCGCGCGCCTGGTCGAAAAGAAGGCCCTGGTCTCGCGGGAAGATAACTAGACTGCGCGTTTTGGTGCGGCTGCTGCCAATATGGCGGCTGATAGGGTTGAGAAAAGCTTGGACGCGGCCTGAATCGGTTCCAAAAAGGTCGACTCCCTACAGGATATCTGCTTGGTCTTGCCATCATTTGGCTCCTCTGAGGAGCAGAAAACCTTTCAAAGCGTACCGGATTTGGTGCTCGGTTTGCAGGTATGCGTCGTTGGTTAAAATTTCCGCGTCGGTTGCCATTGAACTGTTGTCCACGTCGGCTCTCCGTTATTCGCATGTTTTCCAGTTGGCGTTCCAGGCGATCCACTTTCTCGTTCCTAAGCATTGAGTTCACAACCTGAATGGAATCATTTTCTTCCTTACGTTCTTGTTGGAGAACACGATGTTCCTTCTCTGCGCTATTGACCACGGTTTCAAAGTCATCCATATCAGGCAAGCGCCGGATTGCTTTGCGTACCTCTGGGTTGAGACCCTTAATGAAAAAATCGATGGCCATCTGGTAAACAATCTTGTCACCTAATCCCTGAAATGCCTGATTTCGTATGCACTTTCCTGGCGAATTCTCCCGCTGAATCTTTCCCTTGGGAAATGTTGTGGAGCTCATCCTGAATGTTACTCAGTGTGGCCTTGTTTTTGAGTTTTGTAGCCAGAGTGGTCACAAGTTCTTCCCGTGGTAGATTATCACGTTCTTCAATCGCTAAGTATTTCAGTCTGGCCGTTCCCGTCAAGAAAAGAGGCAGAAGACTTTTAGCTACCTTGCGCGGAATCTGAAAGCGTTGCTTTAGCTCACTATATTCCTCCAAGAACTCTTCAAAGGTTTTTTCGACCGATCCGGCAAATTTGTCAATTCTGTTACGTAGAAGTTTAAAAGCATGGTATACCTGCTGTTGTTGGGGAGTTATGTCCATTTCATCCCTAGCAAGATTGTCTTTATGGGGTGACTCCTTTTCAGTTTTAATACTCATGGTGATGTCTATACTCACCTGCTTATCACTCTTGTCACCTGTTTGATCGTCGTCTCCGTCCTCAGGGTCTGAAGAAGTGTGGTGGTGTTGCAAAGGAACGGTGCGATCTTCCCTAAGTCGAAGGAGATGTGCCTCGCGTAGTTGTTCGCGGCGAAGTTGTCTTTCCAAACGGGCGTTCGTAGTTGTCTGATGGTTGGTCGACAGTTTGAGTGACTGCTATCTTGTACCTGTAATAAACTGGGTGATACGTGTCAAGCGCCACTCGCAATGTTGAAGGGCGAGCTAGCAGCTTGATTTGATAGTACGTTTCAAAGATATTCATTGGTGCATCTCACACCTAGTTGCTAAGAGTTTAATACGCATGATCAACATATGTTTATTGGTTAACAATGGTCACGATATATGGAAATCATGACGTGGTGTATGAGGATCATGACGTGGTGTATGGAGATCCTGGCGTGCGACGGTTACCAATTACACGGGATCGCGAGGGTGCTGCTTCTTGCGGCGTAAGGTCTCCTTAAGTTCCTCCAGGTTTGACGATTTCGGTCCTGCAGTAGTTCCTCGTCATCCGTTGGCTCGGTCTCGTCATACTTGGGCTTGCGGATCCTACAAAACTCCCGTATGATTTGTTCGAGGGCGAACATGGTTGGTTTATCGCCCCCTTGCACGATGCGGACCAGAGGGAGCTCGGGGTACAGTAGGGTATCCCCATGGCGGTCTCTAAGGTGAGTTAAGATAGTATGGGGACGGCGCGTGCACTTGCTGCAGGTGAAGGTGAAGGAGTCGGCGGTGGCAAAGGTATAAAGATCCCCTTTTTTGTGCTCTCGGATCGCCTCCCCGCAAGTGCCGTTGTATGCGCACTGGCTCTCCCTGAGGAGGATCTTAGTCCAGCGCCCCATGTCCTCCACAGCCATGCGGTTGAGCGGCTGTGCTCCGAGTCCTTCTATCGCGGAGGAGAGGCGGATGAAATAGTGGCGGCTGCATCTCTCGTCGTAGTCCTCGGGCATCACGGAGAGGAAAGCCGAGTGCTTCCTGTCAGCTTTCGCCGACTTGCCGTTGACGTGGCTTTCGGCTGATTGGCGAGACAGTGGGGCATGTTGAGTTATCTAGAATTACTCAAACTGCACCACTTTATAGGCATATAACGACGTTCCGGGACCTCCATGTAGAACGCTCGTCGCCCTCGGCGTCATGGATGTATTTTGGTGTTATTTTATTGAGGCCTCGGAAGTGCCTGAGGTCCGAGCGTTTCAACGGAGGAGACCGACCGGGACCACGAGCGGGTGCCAAAGACCGAAAGACGACTGACCTACTACTCAACCTCGAGGAGAAACACTGTCCAGAAATTATGGGAAATTCACTTGTGGAGACGTGAGAGCAACTCATCCTATTACACGACACGAACACTCCTTTTATTTGAGTTTTATTCGCTATGATTTTACGAACGGTGGATGCTAGCACTACATACCGAACAGTGAGAAGGAATGATTAAGAGATGAGGATGAGGGGTGGGGCGGAGTGGTGGGAAAGTTGGAGGAGAGAAAGTGTAAAGATTCTACAAACTAAAAAAGGAGTAAACGGTAGAGCAGGGGGTCGCCGAAGCGACCCGACGGGGCTGGCTCCGACGGCGAGCGGGAGAACCTCTTCAGTCCGATTCCGCTCCTTTTATACCTTGCACTTTTTCTGTTCCGGTGGATTGGAGTGACTACCTGCGTAATTTTCCCTTCCAGTCGACTGGCACACGCTCGCTGAATTGCTCTTTTGGCTGATCCGGTTCCGACGCATTCATGCGTCCGCACCCGTGCTACCGTAGCGGCCACTTGTCCTCCACGCGGCCGAATTCCTGCTGTTTTTTCCTTCGCTCCTTACAAATTGCTCTCATCGAATTCGCCGTTCCAGACGGATGTCGCTTACGGTTGGCTTATGCTGCAGTTTGGGTAGATATCGTCCTGCAATGGATTAAGCTGAAAACACAGATTAACGGCTAACGACGGCCGATGCGTAACGATTATGAAGGAGACTGGCATATGATATGATGAAGAAAGAGGGAACGGGGAAAAGGCAGCTCATTATAAAGGATATCGACCAGACAACTTGGCTTAGGAAGGAGTCTCTTTCGTGTGTGTATATGTGTATCTGTGTGTTAGTGTACTCATGTGCCTATGGATGTACCTGAGTATGCGCATATGCGTGTGTGTGGCTGTGTGTGTCTGTGTGTGTGGCTATGCGAGAAGTCTAGCTATACGAAAGGCTCGGCCTCAGGCTCGTGACAAAGCAAGGTCAACATAGTGTTGTTTGCGATTTTCCACTTCATGTTTCTCTCTTTTTTGCATAAATATAAATATAAATATAAATATAAATATAAATATAAATATAAATATATAAATATATAAATATATAAATATAAATATAAATATATAAAAAATATATAAATATATAAATATATATAAATATATATAAATATATATAAATATATATATATATAAAAAAATATAAATATAAATATAAATATATATATATATTGTGTTGCATGAAGAGAAAGGGCGCAAAAGTGAGAAGTCTAGGATAGAACTGTCTACCGCGCAAATGGTTAGTACGCCTCTTGCAATTACTATGCTGAAGGAAGCGGGCACATCCCTGGCCAGGATTCCAATATAAATAGCTCACCAAAAACTACTACCCGTTGGGACGCTTACGGAATGTAAAAAAAGAATGTCCCTGTCACACTGCAAAATTTTTCCTCCTTCCACCATTGAAACTTCATGAACTTCCCTCTAGTTTACGAGCTATTTATATTGGAATCCTGGCGAGCTGTGTGACGATTATATATAGCGCATACAAAAACTAACTTACAGTTCTGTGCTAATGAAGCAGGGAGGGGTAGGGGCGTGTGTTGGCACTTGCATCACGAGTCGGGCGGCGATTTTTCTGGGCCCGCGCATAGGGACGTTGACGTTCGATGTGGATCCATTCATCGAAGACCATTCTAGGCTCCTTCGCGTTGGCACTTGTCCACCAGGTTGTGGCGTTCTAACAATTACCGATTCATTGAGGACCGAAATCAGGTTCGCTGCCGAATGACACTTCCGATAAGACAACAGTGTAATAAACCAGCGGCTCGGTTTATTGACGTGCTAAAAAAGTGCCAAAAGGCACGATTCCGCAGCGGAGAAAACAAACACCATGCCTCTTTTATATGAGTTTATCTCCGTACGCAGACATACAAAATATACGGAACAGGCAGGTAAGATACTGAATATACAAAATGTGGACATGGAGTATAGATTATACGTGAGAGATTTTCATAAGGGACGGGACAGGATCATCATAGACAATTACAATCCTAAGCACGAAGTAGGATACATAGAGGATTATCTAAGGTGGAGAGGATGGGTGGAAGGACGACTGAGCTCGTCTATGGGGGAGGAGACCGCCAGGCGTTTTTCTGGCCTCCTCTTTTACAGCCGCGTCCTCGAGGGCGGAACAGCGACTGCCGTGAATGGCTGAAAGGTTTGGACGACCCTGGCAGAAATGGGCAGGGGATTGCTGGGCTTCCGAAGAATGTTAGCTTGGTGTCTGGTGCAGGGTCACCACAACAGTACTATTGCTTATTTAGCTGTCTTGTCCTCTTCGCATGTCATTTCATTGTTTTTTTTTCGACACAAAAGACACACAGGAAGAATTTATTCAAAATAATCATGGAACGATTCTTTTGCGTTGTTCACGGTGGCGAAATCGTTCTGCCAGCACCTCGGCTTCGTTCCTCGCTACTCTCTAGAATTTCGCATCGTCGAGTTCGGTTGGTAGGTAGACTGGCTGGGTTCGCTCGAATTCTAGAATTACTTGCTTCAGCGCATAGAAGATCTGCCGCTGGCCGCTTCCCTGCGACAACAGCGGAAGCCCTGGGTGTAGGAGAGTTGCCTTGTGGACTTTCTTCAACTGGGATAGGTGGAATTCGGCTTGTACGCAGTGGTCGCATGGATCTCTATTCGGCACTGCTGTGCAGCTAAGCACGTCCAACTTTTTATGGTTAAGAATGGCCTCGCCTGTAGTGCGGCTGTGCTCTCGTCCAGAAGATGGGTGGTGAGGTACATAAAATCGCTTTGGTGGATCTTTTCCGGCTTCTTCCCGTTGACTGCCTCGAGAGCCGTAGTGAGGCGGATGAACGAAAAATGATGGCGACGGGTGTCGTATTCGTCCGGGAGTACCGACAAGAAGGCGGCCCTTCTCAACTCCGCCAGCGCTGACGTCTGCGCGATTTCACTGGGGGTGCTCGAGGACATCGACATTGAATTCTGGAATCATTTGATTGATTTTTTTTTGATTGTGCTTGCGCGAATAGCGCACCGAGACGGTAGGTTTTGGCCTGACGATGATGCTGGTGTTGGGGTGGGGCTACCTTCTTGTTTCCTTACCCTCCGATTCTGTGCCGCGATATGTGGGGCGGGAAATAATCGAACGAGACGGAATCTAGAAGTCGATGCGACCGAGTATGAGACCTTTGAACAACGAAAGAATTGGTGGGGTTGGATCATGACCTTAATGTGGGAGAGCTATTGACCTATTGAGAGCCGAAAACCTGCTGAGAACTATGGAGTTTGACCGCGAGTTTCATGTGAGATTCCTACTTGGTGGAGTTCATCCGGAACTATGTAAGGAAGCCATGAATTGGAGTTCGTCCGAGACCTCCACGTAAGGTAGCAGCCCCAGGGTTCTTCGTGAAGAATGCAGACTCCAGGGCCTTGAGTTCTGGGGAATGCATTCCCCAGAACTCAAGGCTGGAGTCTGCATCCTTCAACAAGACTCGATGAAGGTGTCCTGCAAACGGACCCGGCCGAAAGAGCCAGATAGCTGGCACGACCAGACGACATTCCTAAGTTCAATTAGGACTACAAGAGGACTCATATTTTATTACTAAGAGTTTATTGTCGCACTACAACACTACTATGTGGGGATGTAAAGAGCAAAGAGTAAGCAGGGCACGGGGGAAGAAAAGCTAGGACTAAGGTTGCGTGAACTAAGAATAAAAGAAGTTGAGAGGAAGGGAAAGGAAAGGGATCCGGGGAGGGGGAATGTGAGAAGGCGGTCCTCCTTCCACACATGGCGGCCGTGGAGAAGAAGGAGAGGAAGACTGTGGGGTGGAGGGGAAGGGGGTGTGTGATGGCTGGATCCGGGCGAACGAACCCGCATGTTGTTCCGTCGGCTCCATTAATATAGAACGGGAGAGTGCATCTTGGCAGTCCTTGACAACGTTCCCTCTCGTGGTTTCGGGTTTTTTCCTCCGCCGATAGGTCTGCGCAAACACCATTGTTGGCCAAATTACCGCGACGTTCTTCCCTTAATTAGCGACCATTCTGTAAGCACGTCCCCTCCGCAACGTTCCGGATGGGTCTCATGTGCGCGCTTATTGACGTCCGGATGAGACCGTTCGACTTGTCCGACGACAGCGCTCAGGCGCCAATCCGATGAGAATGTCTTATAGACCAAACCAGAGAGGACATTCCCTACTTTGAAAGGAGAAATAAAGAGAAAACGACTTTTTGTAATTCGAAAAGTACGACTGAGGAATGACCGATGGTTTGTTATGTGTCATGACTTTATTCGAGACTCTTTCTTCGCATGAGGATGTGTGTTTGGTTCTTCGTACAGAACGCGAATACGGCTAGATGAAGGAATTTATCTGCATGGAAATCGGCTGGGAAGAGAGAAAGAGCGGAAGAAGAGAGTCTGAAAGGAGCTTCGTAGGAGCGGAAGTAGCGGTCACCGAAGTTCCGAAGCGAATGGAAGGTGGAGGTGGAATTTTCCTAAAATAGAGTTAAAGGGAAAAGACATGGCCATAAGGAAGAAAGAAATTAGTGCGGGAAGTAGGAAAAACATTACAGGAGAGCGATATGTGTGCTGGGGTGAGAAAGGCGAGGCAAGGAAAAGGAGGAAAGGGAGGACTGTGAGGTGGAGGTCGGCACTCCTCACATGGTGGGTGACTGATGGTTGGATTCGGGCGAACGAACGAACCCTATATTGCATCGTCGGCTCCTTTTATATGGAGCGATTGAGTACGTTTCGATTGTCTTTGATGACGTTCCTTCTCGTGATTTCGTGTGCTTTTCCTCCGCCAGTAGGTCTGCGAAAACAAGTTGTTGGCCAAATTATCGCGGCGCTCTTTCCATAATCGGCGACCGTTTCCGTGGTCGCGGGACCGGTCCAATTAGTGTCTGCTGGGTTGCCCTTTGGCGTCCTTGTAGCTCTGTGCGGACACCACGGCTGAGTTTTCGATGACTCATCTCTTATGTTCGGCAACCGTCTCGGAATTGTAGTGGAAGTCTCCTTTCTTCAATTGATTAATCATTCTTCGCGCTGTCCTTACAGCGGGATATGTAGCGTTATCTGGAATTACTCAGACTGCTCAACTTTTAAGCATATAACAGGAGGGCGGGAAGAGGAGACGAAAAAAGGGTGTAGCGTCTTCGAGCCTGGACGTTTACACATGGCGCTGTCTTGGCACGCTTCGCGATTCAGTAAGTTTAAGGGAAGGAATAACTGCGGTGAGGGTAGGAGCTTCCACCTGACCAGTCTTTTTTAAATCGCAAACGGTTAGGACAAGTACAAAAATCGGCCGTTGTCACACGATGAACAAAATTAGCCTTCCACCTTTTCAACATCACCCTCATTTATAGCGCGTTATGTGATGTAGATTGATAACGCATGCATAAACTAAAGAATGCCGTCCTGGGAGAGAAAGCAGAATATAGAACAGCAATCAACAAGGATGAAGAGGAGGAAAAAAAGGAGAATAGCAGACGGTTTCCCGCTACGCTAGGCGGCTCATCCGGGACCTCTACGTAACCGTTGCCTTCTAGGTATTTCGATGGAAAAAAGGAAAATCAAAAAAGGAGAAGCCCAGAAAATTAAAAAGGGCTACTTCGAGCTCAGCAAGCGCCCTATCAGAAAACCGTATGAAGCAGGAGACAAATTTTTCATTCGCAAAGAGATCGCCAACAAAATTTCGACGCGTTTTGACGAATCATTCACAGTGATCTGAATCGACCACCCGAATGTACTAATCCAAGACGGACGACGAGAACAGAAGGTCTACGTAAATCGCACCAAACCGTACAACACCTCCACCAACAACTAGCAACGGAAGCCAGGACGACAGAACTCCTTTTGCATCATCTCTACTCCCCTTTGTCACTTTCCACATCTCCACTACCCAGCCGTTCCAACAATCAGAGGACGTCGGCCGGAGTACAACATGTCAGAAGTGAGTCTCAGAAAAATGGTTCCGATACGACTGAACACTCCCCTCCTAGCCGACAAAACCGTCGACATTAAGGTCCCTGCCGCTCACATCCACGACCTCCTGCAAGCAGTGAATAACAGTAATAGTAGTAGTAGTATTGATAGTAGTGGTCGAATAATAAATAATAATACAAGTTGGGAAAATATAGAGTATAGACCAGGAATGCCGCTGACACTGAATAAATCCGTCAACAACAGAAAATCGACGATTTTCCTGAAACTTCGGTAATTCAACCATATTTAGCGCGAAGCTACACGAAGAACGAACAAGAAACTGACATGAAGAACTGAAATTAAACAGTTACTACACAAGGTAGCTATTATCTTCACCTATTTATAATCAGGGGACGGTCTCATCAACGACTTACAGCAATTTACAAACAAATAACTGTTAGGGTACCATGGCCAACTGGTACGGATAGCAGCCGCTTTTTTTTCTTCACCGGGTGGAACCATCTGTTTTATAATCCTCGACCGATTTGCTCCAATTTTTTTGGCTTGGATAATTTTCAACTGAGTCTGCTCATTACTGTTTTTTTTCTTTCTCACAATTTCTGTATGAATTGTTCTAGCATTCTGATGTATTTGATTGTTTTGAGGCGCACTCTTTTAGTGTATAAATAAACAAGTAAATAAATAAATAAATATGACAGAGAAAATTACAGCTGAAATCCCTGATAGCGCGGCTTATCAGGCGGTATGGTGAGCGATAAGCCGCGTTGTCTGGCTTTTCCGTTGTGAAATCTCTGTTTAAGTTATGCAAGTCGTTAACGAATCCGACCCCAGGATGAACAAAGTGGAGAAACTACAATGCTACGGGCAAATGTAGGGCCAGTTTCTTGTGGTCGAGCGAGGCGGTGTGACAGGAAGGTTGCAAGGAATTCGGCGCTCCAGCACGTTGCTGTCAGGGCGGCGCTCAGCGGGGTAGGCAGTTACGAGTGTCCGTGCGGTGGAAACCACTTACGATTTGGGTTGTGAGGGACTTGTGGCGCCGATAGACCATGACGGCGGGTGATGGTGGCGGCAGTGGCGCTCTCAACTGGGTCGATTCCCCTCAACTCTTTCGCTCTTTGGTTGTGTGGTGCGCGGGGTCTCGTTCAGTAAAGGGCGAGTACAAAAGACAGGAACTGAACTGCGCGGACGATGTCTGGCGCGACACGATATTGAGGTACAGAAGAGCAGGCATTGACTGCACACCATCCCAACTCGGCTTTTCGCGACCGGCATACTGGTGCGAAAACGACGTTTTGTATTTCTGCTCCAGGAGGCAACAACGGGAGATTGCTTTAGTTCTTGCCCTGTTCACTGTACAGCAGTGCATCATCAAATGCGGGGTCAAATACCGAGCCCTGTCACACAAAGCAGCACTATATATGTTAACGAATTGTTTACCACATAATTGACTCGCTTCCGATGATGTCTAGGTATCATAATGAGCACTATCTCACACAGTGGGATTGAGTCTGCTTCTACCGTACACCTCAGCCTCTAGCGGGACAGTGAGGCCCGCAATGTACCACCAGTATGAACGGCAGATACGCCGTAACTCCCGGATAGGCAGGTCAGGTTCCAACGGTGGCAAGGTAGCCATATTCGGTAGGCTTGTGCATACAAGGAACCGGTTCGAACGACTAGGACCTCTTTGCACGACTCGGCAGGAGCTCCTCAGCTCCACAGTAACTTATGTTCTGCTGCCAATAAACGTGCTCTAAAGGTTGTGTTCGTTGTTACCGCGGAATAGTCTCCACCTTGAAGAGAGTGGAAATAACAGTAGCTAATTGAGCGTCAATGGAACCACTGAATAGCCACAACACCATTTAATTCCAGTTGTAAGACAATTTCATGAATATTCATACACCTATTTCGGTTGCTGAATAATAAACGCTTCGTACGGTTGGCCTTCGTTGCAGCACTAGAGAACAGGGTAGCAAACACTCACAACTAGAAAGATGACCATGATGAGGATGAGAAGCCAACTTTCGCATAGAAGTACTGTTAATTTACAGTTGTGGCACTCTAATAACATGCAGTATAAAAAGGACAAAGGATAAAGGACAGCGTTACTCAATCCTTTTTGGAATGTGCCACTTCCACTTCTACGGGATATCCTGGAGGCGATATGAAAGCGTATTCTCTACGTAGCGTATTTAGACTTGGGTGGCCGAACAACAAGTCAGCGCTTTATCTTTCAGACAAGTCTGGTATCAATTCACCGATTCCGGAGGGATGGAAGGCTGGCGGGAAATCCGGACCGTGAACCTGGTACCGGGTGCAAGCGACAGTCGGCACCTGTCCCAGCTGTGTTACACGCGCCCGTTACGATTATTAAACAGCTTATATTCTGCTTTTGCGTAGCATGGAGTACCAGAATATAAGTTGCTTAATATTCTTAAGTTGAGTAGCGTAGGTCGCTCTCAATGGTAAACGACCATGGTTTAGTGAAAAATTGTCTAGCAGCTTTCGAGAAGTTAGAAACGGCGCCCACTTTGGCATCTTTTGTTGTGAAGTGACCGTCACTTATCGGCGTTCACGAAGCTTCTCATCCGACCTCTCTAGTCGTCTACAATGCATAATCTACTCCTAAAATAATGGGTTCTGAATTGCTTTGCAACCATCTAGAATAAGCATCCAAGTTAGAGGGAACCTACGAGTATACAGAAGTGCATATTCATGGGGTTGCGAAAATCCTGAAGCTACAAAAAAGCAAAAAGCGATCACTGTGCCATTAGTGGAAATCAAGTACAGTTGCTCACATTCTAACGAATTTGTGGAAAAGAGAGGAAATGCGCGTTGTTACGGGAACCGCTTGCTAGTCTAGCCGGTCGTTTTACCCGAGTTTATGTACAGCTCTGTTTCAAAAAAAAAAACAACAACAACGAAATAGTAGAAATAAAATAACTTCGGAAATCAAAAGGTTAAAGGATAAAGAACGGTGCTACTCAATTCATTATGGGATGCGCCACGCATTCTACATACATACTTCTATGTAACTTCGTGAAGGCGCTTTGAATGCGTATTTAGCCATAGAATAACATGCGGTGGCCAGCACAAACGACTTTGCGCTTTATCCTTCTCAGTCAAGTCTGGTAACAATTCGTCGACCCCGGAGGGACGGAAATCTTGGTTGGCCTGGGTGATAAATCCGAACCAGGAACCTGGTATCGGGTACACACGGCAGCCGGCACATCCTCCGACAACGCTACTTGCGCTCAATAGAAAAATACTTGGGATAAATACATCTAATGACTGTCACAACTAAGTTGGAAGGCATAGACCGAAAAACTGACCAGGAAGGGGTCAGAGATGTGTACCTACACCTACATACCTCGATTGATAGCTTCGATTCTGTATGCATTGTTCACGGCGCACTCCAATATGCAAGCTGTGCAGTCTTAGAGCTATTCCGGATTAGGGCGGCTGGGAGTTTCCGATAAAACTCCCCGAACGTTCACTCTACAGGCTGTTGCGCCCACTCGATTGATTACGTCCGGCCTATACGCATTGTTCAGATCTATTGATATATTATTATTATTATTATTATTATTATTATTATTATTATTATTATTATTATTTATTACATGGGTCAAATCCATGTGAAGAACAATGTAATTAGAAACGGTATAGAACGACATCCACATCAAATTGGCTAACGATCCAGATCAAAGTGTTATAGAGTGATTAGGAAGTACATACGACAACAAATGCCCAGAGAAAGAAGAATGGAAGGGAGAACAGATCAAGAGGGGCTTTGCCACAAGATCTCATTATGTCCTAGAATTATTCATGAATTGACTTGCATTCGTAATAAATGGCTTCAGCTTGTACGGAATAACTGAGTTTTTGGAAAGTTTTATATAATCCGAACCTGCTCTATTAACGAAAAAATTATGTCGAATAGAAGATTTTGCAGTACTTAGTGAAAGTTTCTCTCCTCCACCTCGGGTTCTGGATGGTCTCATTATGATGAAGTCACGCTTATCAAGTCCACAGAAACCATGGAGAATTTTGTGAACCATTACGAGGTCGTATATTCTTCGTCTGGATGAAAGTGTCTGAAGTCCGAGTTGTTTGTTTCTTACTTCACTGCTGGGAATAGCATGGTAATCAAAGCCACATTTCCTGATAAACAGTTTTCTGGTGAAGCTATTTTGGACTTTTTCAAGTCTAAGTACATTCTTCTTCTTAACTGGGAAAAAAATTGTTGTTCCATACTCAAGTATCGGCCTAACGTAAGTCTTATAGGCTTTGACGAGGACAGAGGGGTTTTTTGTGGAAAGACTTCTAAAGAGATTGTGTACTACAGTCACTGCTTTGTTTGCAATTTGTTCACAATGCGCGTCCAAAATCAAATTTGCGTCGAGGAGAAATCCAAGATCTGTCGTTTGATCAGTGCTGGTAATCACATTTTCACCTAACTTGTATGTGTAGCGGGGATTTGTCCTTCATAAATGGAGCACCTTAGTTTTTTCTTTTGACAAAGGGAGCCGCCACTCGTGGGACCAGCGATCAACAGCATCTATGGCTCACTGCAGAAGGTTTTGATCATGCATTGGTGAGCTATGGTAAATTTTCAAATCATCAGCAAAAGCTATGCATTTCACTCCTGAGCTCGTTATTAGTGACGGTAGTTCGTGGGTATAGATATTGAATAGAATAGGGGATAGAACGCAACCTTGTGTCATACATATGTCAGAAGATAGAGCTCGAGCTGCTGAGCTCAAAAATATGTTTTTTTTCACAAGTGCTTTAAAAAAAGTTATTTGAAAAAGCCGCTTTGGAACGCTCCATCGCGTTCTTTTCCGGCAACTGACCAAATCATATGCGCGGTACCGTAAATGGCGAAAATGAATAGCACTGCGAGAACGTCCACCTTTCAGAGGGTGGCAGCGTATGCTCCATTTTTGCAATGTCCCTGAACCTAGCGAGTTAGGGGCCCTGAAAGCGGACTATGGAATCGTTTGGTTGCACAAAGCAATGCCTTCCAACCATAGAATATGAAGAAAAAGCGAAAATACTGCCTCAGAACGATGGAGTCAGATGTTCGATTTATTGCCTTGCGAAATTTTTGCATTTTCTACATATTCGACGTTCGGAAGGTGTTGCCTTGTGCAACGGTGTGATTTAATAGTAAAGATTCAGTGACCGCAACTCGCTGTGTTCAAGGACTTCCCAAAAAGAAAACATACCTTAACATACATGAAGGATTGAGAATCTCGCAGTGCTATTCGTTTTCGGTGCTCATACGCCTGACAATGAGACTGCTTCCAGGTGAGTAGTCTGGGTTTTCGAGTCGCATTCATTGGACTCGATATTCTGCCACAACTCGTCACTATTTCCTTCTGTTGTCTGTCTGAAGACTTCTGTTGGCAACACACGTGCGAAAAACACCGACAGACATTAATACATTGTTGTGTAGGCCGCTCATAGTTATGTAAGGAACGAGAAAAGACACGCCGGGATTTGACCGCGCGGAGGACGTCTGACCGACCCATTACGAAGGAGCGAGCAACTGAAGGGCGACCATGCGGAACGAGCGATTCAACGCACACTGCACGAGGTCGGTCACCACTACGATTAGCGTTAAAAGATGGGTGGTCGCTGAACTTGAGCGAACCATGAGTACGCCGAACAACAGGATAGGTGGAGAAGTTTAACTACCATGTTTAAGGTATGTTAGGAAGAGAAGCGTGGTGGAAGTTGTTGAACGAAAAGGATAGAAAGGATGAACTGATGCTCAATCCTATTTGGGATGGGCCACGCATTCTACTTTTACGTGATGTCACGGAGGTGATTTGAATGGCGTATTTAGCCATACAATGATTTGCGATGGTCAGCCGATAAGCAAGTCAGCACTTCATCCTTCTCGATGCGAGTCTAACACCAATTCACCGACATCGGAGGAATGGTAAGCTTGATTGGCCTAGGCGGGAAATCCGAACCAGAAGATTGGTATAGAGTGCACGTGAGAGCCGGCACCTCCTACGACTGCGCTACACACCCACTTGTTGAACGTATGAAAGGAGGACGAGTATTTAAACCGTTAGTGTAATAATATATGGTAATAGTGCCGCAGCTTTTTTTATAAGCGAGAATCGGATTACACACTAGCCACCAATGGACCGTCTTTCTCGAGATGTTCAACGACGATCATTCGGGGTTTATTCAGGAACTGCATTACAGTGACCATGGACCCTAGTGTTGACAACAGCTATGTGTGAAACTCCATAAGGAGACAGAGACGGTTAGTGAGAACTTGAAGTAGAAAGACGAATGTACTTCGTTGACGTCAATGAGAAACTTTTTTCCACTACCTCTTATTGTTTCAACCAATTGTCAGTTAATGTGCCGAACGGCACAACTCTAGTGATTGCCGAGTATTATGACGGGATTGTTTTCCAAGGCCAAGGATTCCATTGCAAAAAGCCTTGAACTGACGATGATGGTAGGAGCCAGAACAGGATGGATTTTCGTGTTCATCTAATGCAAACGTCTTGACGTTCTGTGCAAAAGATGAACGCAGCAGACGATATTCATAAAGATAGGGACGGCAGTCACTGTGGGATGTGCGTGCGCTGCTAGCTAATGCGGTACGGTAAGAACGATGACCCTTATTCAAATCATCGATGTTTCTCACTGTCAATAGACTGATTAATTGAAGTTTAAAGGATAAAGGATAAAGGACGGCGTTACTCAATCCCCTCTGGGATGCGCCAGCGCATTCTACTCCTACGGGATGTCGTGGAGGCGACACGAATGCGTATTTGGCCATACAACGATTCGCGGTGGCCAGCCGATGGACATAAAGATAGGGACGGCAGTCACTGTGGGATGACAGTCAGCGCTTTATTCTTCCCAGACACGTCTGGTACCAATTCACCGACCCCGGAGGGATGGAAGGCTTGGTTGGCCTGGGCGGGAAATCCGAACCAGGAACCTGGAGTCGGGTACACGCGACAGTCGCGCCTCCTCCGACTGCGCTACACGCGCCCGCGATTGAAGTTTAATGTCCAATAATTACGCTCCCTTGATCTTTCGCTTGTGGTGCTAGCGAAACTTGCTAACTTGTAATGAGTAGCGCTTCTCCCGTGATGTTTTTGTGGGGAAATAGTCAGCATTGCTGTTCACGTTATTCAAGTATTGCACTGAACGTGTCACGAGTACTCGGATAATAAGCTCTTTGAACTGAGAGGCCTTCAAGGAAATGAGGAAGGGGTTTGTCAGCAATACAAGTCTATGCTTTTAGAACTACTTCGACGAAGAATTTTCTCGTTCATAATGTTCTAAAAAAGTTGACATTTTGGTTGTAAATAGCATCTGGAGTAAGCTAACCAATTCTCTGACCTGTACTAGAATATGCGATTAGGATAAAGGATACAGGACGGCGCTACTGACCACGAATCCCTTTTAGGATGTGGCACGCGTTCCAGTCTACGGGATGTCGCTTGGCCAATTTCAATGTAATGTACGGTCCACAGTGACTGAAGTGGCAAGCCGATGAAGCGTCTTATCCATCGCAGACAAGTCTGGTGCCGCTTCACCGACCCCGGAGAGGGACGCAAGGCTTGATTGGCCAGTGCGGGAAATCAGATAAACGGGAAAAATCTTGGTATCGGGTGCTACGCGACAGCCAGCGCCTCCTCCGACTGCGCTACAAGGGCCCATGGAATGCACTACACATTTGGCATCCTCATATTCGGTCTCTCGATGTGCTGTTATATTTTTCTCGAAATTCGAAGTCATCGAACCACTGCTGCGCTGCTGAGACAGGAACAAGATCTAACTAGGCCCTGGTAAGAGTTAGCTGCAATCTCTGCGATCGAGGAGCAAGACAATCATTAATGTATTTTGCGATTAAAAACCACATGCGCAGCACCGAGCTCGTAGTTCTATCGGTTTTTTGTCATCGGACATTTTCGGAGGCTACTCGATCTCTTAGGCGACTAAATGCTATCATCCACAAGAACAAAGGCTAAAATAAGAATTGTTGCAAGCTAGAAGAAAAGTGCTTTTACGCAATATAAAATTCTCTTTTCCAAAGTTAGGTCTTCATACGGGACGGAGGCCTCCGATTTTTGTGCAAAGAAAGAAAATATTTGTATAAATAATTATATCCCGGTAAGTTTTTAAAATTTTAAAAAAGGTAATAACTTTTTGAAAACTAGAGGAAAAGCGCTTTCAAATCATGTCAGAGTTAGTTTTCAATAAAGAGGTCATAGTTTTCAATAAAGAGGTCAGGTATCATAGGGGGCGATGGGGGTTCGGTTTCTGGTCCATTGTTGCAGAAATACGTGCCAAAAATCGAACCCCCCGGCTCCGTATGAAGACCCCTTTTTTGAAAACTGGTTTCTAAAAGGTTAGAAAGAATCTTTCCTCTTGTTTTCAAAAAGCTACTAGGATTTTTGAATTTCAAAAAATGAACCAAGTTATGATCAATTTTGTGAAGTATTGCTCGTAGACTCTGATCGGTTCTGCTCCGACGACATTGGAGTGATTTCACAAAATTGATTATAACTCAGTAAGCTTTTCGAATTTTAAAAAAGCCAGTAGTTTTTAAAAACTAGATAATTAGCGTTCCTCAATGGTTGTAAAATCAGTTTTGAACAGGGTTTGTTTTGATTTTTGCCAAAAATCGACCAGAAATCGAACCCCTCCCCCCTATCAAGACTTCCCTTTCGAAAAAAGATTTATACAGTACCGCCGCTAAACATTCAACCAAACGACGTTTGCGACGCAAAAACGCGTTTTTTGCGTCGCAAACGTCGTTTGGTTGAATGTTTAGCGGCAGTACTGTATATGGTCGGTTAGCATATTTCTTCTATTTGTGAAAAAAGTTATTGGGATTTTTGAATTTTGAGAAGCGAAACGAGTTATGATTATTTATATGAAATCACTCCAATGTCGACGCTGCAGAGTTTACGAGCACAAAATTGATCATAACTCGGTTTACTTTTTGAAACTCAAAAATTTTAATTGCTTGTTGAAAAATAGAGGGAAAGTGCTTCCTAACAGTTAGAAAACAGTTTTCAAAAAAGGGGTCTTCATAGGGGGCGGGGGGTTTGATTTTTGGCACGTATTTCTGCAACAATTGAACAGAAATCGAACCCCCACCGCACCCTATAAAGACCTCCCTGTTGGAAACTATGTACTACATGGTTCGAAAGCGCTTTTCCTCTAATTTTCAAAAAGCTGTTAACTCTTTTAAAATTCGAAAAACTTACCGGGGTATAGTTATGTATACAAAGTCTCTTCATTTTTTCGCACAAAAGTCGAAGGCCTCCGCCCCGTATGAAGACCTAGCTTTTAAAAAGAGATTTTTATAGTAAATATATAAAAGCCCTTTTTTCTATTTTTTTAAAAGTTATTGGCTTTTTCAAATTGTGGAAAACTTACCTAGTTGTGGTCATTTTTGTGAACGTAGAATTTCGTCGCTCCTATGACGTCGGTGCCATATCGACCAGGGGTCGATCCAATCTATTCGTTTAAGGAAACCATGATTTTTACACTGTGCTTTAAGCAAGACTTGAAAATTTTTGTGGCAAAAATGTTCTTGTATGCGTGATCTGCTTGAGGTAAAAATTAATTTTCTTGAAAAACGAAAAATTTAAATACGATCCGCCCTAATCATGTTGTAGATCGATGCGAAGAATCTCAGCTTTTTACTATATAATATTTATGACTTAAAATTCCACGAAGCACAATTTCAATTTTGCGAGTTCTTTATTTGACAAGATAGAAATTTTTTCCGCAAGAAGACCATCTTCAGTGGCGATCGATGATATCGGAAAACGTAATGGCTCCACGTAACCTAATTCCGGAATTTGTTCGACGTCTCCGAAAAATTCACAAAGCTCTTAAAGTTATAAGAAGTGTGAATTCTACGCATTAAAAAGCAGCTTCGATTAGCGGTGTCAAAAAATTTTGGCAAATGATACAAATCAAAGCGTCTGTTCATACAGTGGATCGCTCCAGAAGAACAGGCTTTATTACTGTGTGTCAAACTGGGGATTTATTGGGCACAACTTCACTTTCTGATGCTGCTTCCTTCAGATGAGAGAAAATTAGTTCCGTGACAAGTCCATCCTTCGGTTGCCATTCCGTCATCGCTTCGAAGAGCGCTTTCAAAAATCTTGTAGGAAAAGCACTTAATTTTCCTAAGCAATTGACAATTCAAATTTTATAGACGGCAATTTAGGACGTAGATCGTTCAGGCAAAAAACCGTCGCGTCCATGACTTCCAGAAAAAAATCTGAAAAATGGAAACTTCTCATTGACTCAAATCTGGGTGCAGAAAATCTTTATTTTTAATAAGTAATACAATCACCATTTAAAACTTTTTAATTCTAATTTTTACAACTTCGGGGGACGAAGGAAAGACTCCACGCCTTCGTAGGCATTCCTGAGAAAAAAGACTTATTAAGAATTAAAAATATCTCTTAAAAACCTGAAGAATAAGAGAGAATCATCTACCAAAACCGGAAGAGTAATACCCCCCCCTCCAGATGAAGCCACAGCACGACCACCCTCCTTCGATTCCCGAAACTCAAGCTTGACCCTGGCTCCCGGGCAAGGTCTTCAGTTTTTTTGAGCGTCCGATTCACGATGTCTGATCTGGCGTTGTCTTGCTGAAAGATAATTCCGCTCCTGAGAAGCTGTCTGAACCGATTCTGGCGGAGTTCAGCCTGCGCGCGGCCATGTTGAGAAGAGTTGATTTCAGCATCAATGCTGGAACCGCTCTTGATGATCTTCCAGAAGTTAACTGGGAGATCATCAAGAGCGGTTCCAGCATTGATGCTCTCCGTTTGGTGGTGTCAACTCTTCTTGACACCATCAAACGGAGAGCGTTTCGCGCATCGGACGCTTCCTCCGCTAGGAGCTCATCCACTTTACAGCCCAGACTGTGCACCGAGTGAGTACCCCTCTTAGTCCTATGCAGCTCTTCTTCGTTGGAAGACGATTTATTAATATAGACCAGGTCAAGATGCACCTTCATGGATTTTTGGTCTTAAAAGCGCAAAAACTCTACAGCCGTGGGATAGAGCAGCTACCTAATAAACGGGGAGCACATTTACGTTCCAAGGGATCTAATTTCGTTAAAGAATATCATTTATTATTTCTAGTAAATACTTTTGTTGAAGATTCTTGAGAGTCAACGAAGTTGCCAATTTTTATTTATAAATAAATAAGTAAATAAATAAGTGTATATATAAGCACAATTGACTGTGGATGTCGGAATTTCTGACCCATAAAATTGAAACGGGCATGCTAGAAGGTTCGGGTCTTGGCTGGAAACAGAGATTTAATTGCAACGAAACGTCGTTGTAGCAGCCTACAACTTCAGTAACAGCCACTTAAGACTTAACTAAAATGAGTTGTGGGCATGATTCTGACTCCCCACAATGCTCAGCGCTTCAATAGGGAAATTTTGCGGTCACTGAGATTTCCTCCCATTCGATTACTCTTTAAGGGCTTCTGCTTACGTTGAACAGCTTAGAGGCCGGAGATGATACGCTGACTCACACATCACGGCCCGTCACGCTTCACGTTGTTTGATAAGGGGCGGCATTTTTCTCCTGAGCAAACAGCGTTCACAATTTTTCCGCTCGATTGAAGCGTACCCACGTCGATGTCTGCGGTTGAGGGAAAGGTAGGACAACGTTGTTTTTATTGAGAGCGGCTGAGTTTCGTGCTCGAATTCAGTTCGCGTCGTGTTATTCAATTCCGGCTGGATAATATCAAAAGGCGACCGCGAAGCGCAGTTGGAGTAGAAGTCGGCAATAACCTTCATTCTGAATAGGCTCTTCTATTCCTGGTCCGGGCTTATCGCGCAATTCAATCAGGTTTTTCATCTCTACGGGTTCGGTGATTTGCTATCACAGTTGGCTGGTAAGGATAAGTAGTGGCCAGTAGAGGTTTTTGTATAGGCCGAATACGTACTCAAGTTTCATCTACGACATCCCGCAGAACTGGAATTCGTGATGACTCCAAGTGGTATTGAGTAACGCCGTCTTTTATCCTCCATCCTTGTCGTAACGTAAATAGGAATCGATAAAATAAAATCGTGCAAAAAAGTATTTTCTGACTTTGTACGTTTGCTATTAGCATCAAACCCTCTTGAGCACATCAGCAAATAAAGCAACCATCATAGAAGTTTATTTCTATTGGCATAAGTGTGAAAAACATATTACCACTACACATCCATACCAGACAATTTTTTAGAACTTCGAATATCAAGCATATCCCCCTGCTCCAGCGCCGACTCTACCTGCATACAGGCCGCCAGCGCCATCTCAAGTTCAACCAGTCCAGGTACCGTATTTCTTCACTAATGCGAAATTATTTGGGGAGTGAAGCTATAGAAGGTACGAGAATATCATAGACATGTCTGTGAGTTCGTTCAAGTCCTTAATGATACGTAAAAGGCTGTGTTAGTTGTGCTGTGTTTAATTTGAAGTTCGTTGCAAGTTTATGTGACCTAGCATTTGTTTATGTGACATCACTTACATAATGCATGATTAAGCTCATGTCTGATAAATAAACAAATACATAATTATGTAGAATTTGAAGAGCAAAGCAACGTTTATCTCCTTGGCTGGGTTAAAAATAATGGCCTTACATACGTGCCACAGCTTTGCTACTCGGTCCTGTAATTTTATGTTTTAAACTAACCAAGTAATACGATTGAGGAAGCAATCAAGTCAAGTGCATGGCGCGATCACTACATTAACTGCCGAAAATTGCTGCTTTCCTGCTCTCAAAAACAAGCTTTAAGCTAATATTTTTTCGCAACGCAGGATTATTTTATTTATCCCCTTTATTTTATTTTATTTTATTTTATACTTTATTTATCCTTCATTTTTAAATTTTATTTTTTTTAAATTTTAAGCACTGTCCTCAAGTATTGAAATGAATAATTTAAAAATTTTAAAGAACTTCATACAAAATTTTTCTTTCACAAAAGATCATTATTCTCACCATACCATTTTGGAGAGTTTTTACATATACTATCAGAGTTTCCATATTTTAATGTGTAAGAAGTTCGTTTTGATTTGTATGATGTTCAGCTTGAGTTCAAAAGCTATAGGATTGTTTACAAGCGTCGAGTTTGATTAGAAAAATGTTCAGGTCGGTGTGAATTTTTTTAATATCAAAGTGAAGCAATTTGGGAACATACGGGAACTGGATCTGCCTTACATCTGACGTCCATGTCGCAAAGCTTCATAGGAAAGAGCGAAAAAACAAAGTGCGAGTGTTATCAAGGAACAGGACTGATCTGTTCGCATGATTCACTGATTATGAGTTCTACTATAAATCATGCGTCATTCCGTATCGTCACTGTGCGATAAGAGTGACCACTTTTTTCCTATATAGGCAGCTGTAGGTGCGACCGAGGCAGTCGAGCACAACATTTGCGGACATGTCCCTAAGCGATGAAAAGGTAAACTGCTCTCTATTGTCGGCCTTTGCAGTTGCAACGATAAACAACTTTAAAACTCACACTGCTTTCTGAAAGCTCTTGCAATTGCCTGTCGTTTGTTTCTTCATCGAAGAACAAAACTGGCTTAATTGTTCTATACTCTAAAATTTTTAAATCTCTACAGTTGATCCTTCATTCCACTCTTTAAAACTGAACTTCTATGTTTTCATTCGCGACTTCAAACCTTGTATAAAAACTTTTAATTTACTTTACTTTAATTTTTTGCGTGTCGACTTCACTTCAACAACACGGGCAGCGCAGAATTGACTGCAAAAATTTTCTAGATTTAGCTTATTAGTTGACTGAAAAAATAGTTTGCCCTCGTTTTTTAAAATTTATATTGCCCTGGCATTTTGAATTGAACATTGAATCTGGTTTGAATTCTAAGTAAAACTCGTTCTGTTCTACATACTAGAGACAACAAGGCTCGTCTAAAATCCGAGAATTGTATAAACGCTTTTCATCACGTTGTGTTACTCATCATTCTCTATCCACAAGTTTCCTCTATGTTATTATTGTCCGCACATTTATGTGAAAATAGCATAATAAAGGGACAAATCAATTTTCTGGCGTCTTTCTAATTTTTCGTAAGATTGATATGTGGCGGGTCTGGAAGATGCCTATGTAGGACAAACAAATTTTAGATTTTAGTTCCATTACAGTTTCAAATAGAACACTTAACAAAAGCTCCCCGCCATAGGTTCACTGTATTTCGGGGTGGCATCCAACAGCAAATGACAGAAAAAAAAATAGTTGAAAATAAGAATAGTTTCTCCTTCAATTCTGAATAGCTTGTTGCAGAACGTCGTATATCAGAATCCTGTAGCTGTTCCGCAAGGTGCTCCACCAGCATACAGCCCTGCACCAGTGGCAGTCATTCAGCCGGCTCAACCGCAACCAACTCAGGTGTGGTCGGCTTAGATGTTGAGAAGCTTCCGATATGCTTTGTTTTCATCATTCCTAGATGCCGAACCTCTTCATTAATTGTCTTTTCTTTTATAGGTGATTGTCGTTGAAAACCACTGTGGGCGTCGTCGTCATCGTCGTCGCCATCGCCGCGGTCTGATCCATCGCATTCTTTGTCCTCATCATTGTCATGATAACTGTTAGATTTTCATGCGAACGATTGTGAGAGAACTCCTAAAAACCCTACGGAGTAGAAAGGAGTTTTGAGGCCGATACATGAGAATGAATAAAGAATGATGGAATTACGTTGTTTGTTGAATTGTTGATTTCGTGAAGGTGTGCACCGAGATTGTTACAGCACCTTACACTCCTTACGTTTCGGCGGATTCGTCTTCTTCGGAGCCTGAAAGAGTCCAAATTTAATGTTCTACTCCCCAGAGATCGCTTCCAAATACAGAAAGAAGTTCAGCGGTAAATGTAATAAAAGCGAATAAACTCGATCGAACCGCATGAAACAGGACTAGGCAGAATTCCATGACTTGAGCAGCAGGTTTTGTTGTCGTATCCTCCAGTAGAATAATATCTTCAAAAGAAACGGCTAGCGTCTACGAGGGCAGATGTGACAGTGGCACAATTTTGTGTGCAAGCAAGTAACGCCTTCTGACGATTTTCTCTTAGCTTCTTCGCGCGGATTCGACTGGAAGGAAATGAGGTGAATAGTGAAAGACACTAATAGGCACAACAACAAACTCGGACCAGTCACAAAAGCTGTACGAGTGTTACGCAGCGCATGTATTAGAATGACGGCGATCTTTATCCTTCAACATAAGCATTTAGTCTCCTGATGTGGCAGGGTCTGATCTGAGGACGCTCTGGTACCACTTCAGGTGTTGTTTCCTCATCTGCAGCTGGATCAGGATCGTCTACATAGCTACCCTAACATCCTCACTACAGTACCTCTCATAACAGGTGCATCGCATTTTATACATTTCATATATTTTAAGGAATTTACTCCTTGCTGAAGATTTTCGGAGAATCGTTCATTTCTTTTATTTTTTCCAATGGGAATGGAAACGATTGTATAATTATATAAACTTTGTTAACTTTTCCTTCTGCTTGTCTCTTGTCTTCAAATCAGCTGTTAGTATGAATGCTAGAGAGCACAAGCATCTTTCACCCAGTTTGATGACGTCAGCCTCACTAATCCTAGACCGTTGGAACGATAGCGCCCAGTGTGATAGAAAAACGAAGACGAGCATTCATTCAGTGCACCTCTTGCGCGAATACAACTGTTGATGTAATTGAAAAACTTGTTAGAGTGTGGAGGAGCTGCTTAAGTTGCAGTTTACATTTGAAGTTCCTCAACAGAAATTTCGAAAGTCTCATGCGTCTAGTATAAATGGGAGATTTGCTTCATTGGACGAAAAATTCCTGAGCATCTTAGCTGGATGCTAATGAATACCATTCTTCACTTCGAACTGGACACTTTAAATCTAATTAGACACGCTTCTAAGCTAGACTAATTGTATGACTTTTGAAATCTCCAAACTCTCCCAAATCGAAATGGCCTTCTTACAGGTTAAACTGCAGACTTTAAGATGGTTAAAATAATTTTTTGGCCAGGGAAAACTTGGTACAACTTTTTTTAAACTTTTTAGTTCAGCTTTCTTCCCAACTAAATAATATTAACAAAGTGAATAAAGTTTTTATTTTTAAGCAAGAATTATTTAAAATTTGTTTTAAAGCGTAACAAGGACACATTGGATCCGATCTAAAATCTTCGGATAATTGGATGACTCGGATAAGGGCTATTTTGAGGACCCCGAATTTTCGGACGATTCGGATAAAAGCAATTTCGCGTGACCGGATAATTGGATGATTCGGACCGTGACATCTGAATCGGATATCCGAACAGCAGTCACTTAGTACAATAAGAGGCGAGATCCCACCATGTGCTCGAAAATCCGGTTTTTGATTGATTTTTTTGTTCTATTTTTGTAAGCGTAAATATTGCTTATAAAAGACATAAAATTGGGGATATGGGTGTCATTTGCAACTGTCCTTTACAGGTGTAAAACTCAAATGCAAATTGAAATTTTGCTATTGGATGAAAAACGCGACGTCTTGAGCTAAAAATGGCCGCCTTTTTGCTCCTTAAAGCAATATTTCAACTATTAATTTTCCTTGAAAAATAAGGATTTTATAAAATTTCAAACAATCTGTCGACTTGTTGGATAAGTGGCGGTAAAATTTAAAGATATCGAACAAAATCGCAATAAACTCATTGAGTGTCTGGCCCGATCTTTCCCTGAACTACGTTAAATGAAATTTTAAAAAATGGCTGGAAATAGCTGCTTTGCTCTGCTTTAAAACAAAATTTAAACTAGTGTTTCTGCTTAGAAAAATAATTATTTTATAAAACTGCTACACTTGCTGGAAGCAGGTGAACAAAAGATCCCAAATCAAGTTACACCTCATTTTCCTCGAACAAAAATTATTCTGACCATGTTATTGAGTCTGTGGTTTAATCTGTTTGATGTCGTTTTAATTTGGAAAAGTTCACTTTGGTTTCAAAAGTCTTGGTCTGGTTTAGAAAAGAGTCCAATTTGATCTGAAATGTGTCCAATTTGGAAAATGATGTGCCATACATGACATCGCGACGACGAACGAAATGAAAAGCAGGCCGAACATCATGCGTTCCTTTATTGACTTACTATCCAAGTTATTGAATAGGATAAAATCGCATTATTTATTCATTTAGTTATTCAATTGTTTATTTATTTATTTGAAGACGTGGGACCAAAGCAAACGCGTGAGACACTAAGAGGAGAGTGCTCGAAGATCTCCATGATCCAAATGGAAGACCTCGATGTAACAAAGGTTGGAACCAGGGGTGTGTGTTAACTTTTTTCGGTATCTTCTTAACGACTGTTTTTTAACGGAAAACTTTTGCGTTAAATTTGTAAATCTGTTAAATAACACTTTCCTTTACTGCAGTCGGTTTGACTGTACATTAGTAGACCTAAGTCATATTAACATTCGAATAAGGGACAAATAAGGAACGTTATGTAAATGCTCCTATTAATAATATTTTCACCGATTTGCCTATTTTACGATTACTCCTCCTAGATAGTTTTTTCGTAGAAATATGATCCTTGACTTGAAGTAGGTGTGACGCCCGATGTTGTGGACTGGGCGGCATTCGATTTTTTAGGCGTGGCGGTCTACCCTTTCATTGGGTGGTTAGGTTGGATTTATTCGTTTCTTTATCCACCACGCGGGAACGCTCCACGGACCCGAGATATCTGCAGGAGCCTAAAGGTCCCCACAGAGTTCTGCGGCAACGCCGCTCGCCGCTATGTTTAAGGATAGGGCAAGGACGCCGCCGGCGGCGAGCTCTTCGTCTCTGCCCTATGGTTAAGCATAGGGCTGCGGCGCTGCCGCAGAACTCTGTGGGGGCCTTAAGATACCTTTAAAGAAAGTCTGAGGTTTCCTTATTGAAGATCAGTCATGGGGACTTCTCTTGCAGATACAGACTTTTGATTTTTCATTTTTCATTTTCAATCGCTGTGACGTTCACAGCGATTCAAGCTTCATGATTCAGATATACCTCCTAACGGAGGAAAATGCTCCTTCAACTTTAACCTGATATGTCCTTACTGGGAGGACATATCAGGTTAAAGTTGAGGGAGCATTTCCCTCCGTTTTTAATGCGTGTGAACTTCCAGACGCAGTTTCCAAGTTTGGAGTCAGATGCAAAATGTATGCCGATGATTTAAAGATTTACAAATTAGTCAAAGAAGACCAAGACTCTATCTGCGTTCAAACAGCGATTCACTACATTTACAATTGGGCGGATGAGTGGAAATTACCACTTGCACCTGAGAAATCCTGCTGCTTAGTAATCGGTGGCCGAAATGTGGTCTCTTACCCTGACTACAAACTATAGAATGCATCACTTAGGCCTATGTTATACTTCGGCGACGTCGGCGACAGTGTTGCGCGGCTGCTACGGACTTCGTGGCACCCGCTGAACACTGTCGCTGACGTCACCGACAACAGCGTCGCCGAAGTATAACATAGACCTTAGAGTAGTTGACGAGGTTCGCGATATTGGATTTTTAATACGCAAAAATCTAAATTTTGCCGCTCATTACAAATCTTTGGTAAAAATGGTAAATTTTCGCACCTACAACCTTTTCAAAGTTTTGAAGAGCAATAATCCTGATCTGCTTCTGTGGGCTTATAAAACATATGTGCGACCGATAGCTGAATTCGGAATAACTGTGTTCAACCCTCTCAAGAAGAAAGACATTGACATGCTCGAAAGAATTCAGAATAATTTCACTCGCAAAGCAGCAATGAGATGCTTTGGCATGGACTACTCGCAAATCCCAAATGGCCGAGAAAGAAACAGGATGTTGGGATTAAAGTCTCTTGAATGTAGAAGGCAATCATTCGATCTCAAGATGCTTTTAAAGATTCTCACCCAAAAGGTGCACATAAACCCGTGCATATTTTTCCGAGGCCATCTGTCTAGAGCAAGGAGAGGTAAGCTTCAGCTATATGTGACGGTAGCGAGGACCACAGTCAGATCAACATTCTTGACCTATAGAAGCTTGCGGGAGTTCAACTTATTACCAGCCCAAAACGAGAATCTCGTAGGATTATCTGAGCATTCGCTCGCTTGATTGTTATCCAGCGTTGCATTGTTATAACTGTTTCCGTTCTCATTTATTGGTGCCTACTTAATCCTCAAGTTTGAGTTATTAATGTTTGTGTTGGTTTTTGTTTCTTTATTATCTGCGTGGCTACCACCATGGATAAATAAATAAATATAAATAAATATACCGCCCATAATGACTGACAAACATCCATGCTTGTCCTTTATCTTTTCAACTACAATTGGGCGATTCATGTGGAAACCCTAAATATTTTATTTGGCCTTCATTGCTAACTGGATGTCTACCGCGACCTTTTTGGGGAAACGTTTCGTTAGTTTGTTAGCCGTGGTTGCCATTAAAAGTTTATTATATAAGTTTATTATATTGCAATCTCCATTTAAACATCCAGCACTACTCAGTCTCATTGAGGTAGTGCGCTTCTATGCATACAATTGCAGTTTCGCGGACGTCGGAAAAACCATGCGCTGAGCTCGCGTTTTCAAACCTATTCGTAGCACGCTTTTAAAACCAATTCTGCGGGTCAAGAAACTCGCACATATCTTAGACAGATCACACTTCTAATAAAAACCCTCAGTAGCTGTGCAGCTCTGAAATCGATCGAGGTAGAATGATAAACTAGCTAACTTTGAACTTCAGCTTAGTTGCTCCAACTTAAGCTTGACTTTTTTAACACCGTTATAAAAGAACGTCCTCACTGTTTTTGAACAATATTTATTAACCGCACATCTTAATCGGGTTGTTGAGGTGCTATGAATATCACAGCATCTTGCTTCCCATGCAGGTCTGGCAGCCGTATGCGAGACAGACCTTGCGGTAGTCGTTTGCTGATGGCTCCTTTGCGGTTCCAATTATGTCCTGGAATTTTAGTGAACTGGTCAGTGAGCGTCCGCAAAGTAAACGTTCTGCTAAACCCTTTTTCACACTAGCGGTCCAAAGGGCAACGCTTGACCTTGCGAAGATCACCGTAATAGCAGGGGAAAGCAGGGCATCTCCTTTCCACAACACATGCAGTCGAACGAAGTAATCTGTTTCATAGTTTAGGACTATATAGTTCAGGTTGAGATATGAGAATGCAATCGGGAACTGCCAAGTAATGTCGTTTTCCAAATGAATATTTCAATAAAGAAAGACCTGACTCCGAAATGTGCACCTAGCACTGTGGTTCAGCGTTCGTAGGTGAAAATCATTAGAAACACTGAGCAAACGCTACGTTGCCGTGGAACTACAAATCTCAAAAATGCTTTTCACAATATGCTATTTATAAGAGTGCAGCCGTTTGATACTCACTTGGTATTTGGGATCCAATGTCTGCATGGTAACTCCTCCAGTGCTCGAGAACACCGTTTTTCCGTAATGCATAATTGATGTATAATCATAGGGAAGGTCGTAGGTGGTGGCTCCAAAATCTTTGCCGACAAAGGCGAATTGGCTCCAGTTATCTGAATGTTCTCTTTTTAGACACGCTATTTATAACTAACAAGCTTGAAAGTGGTTGCATAGCTAGTGCCACTGAAAATTTCCCTGTACCATGATCGATTTCTATGGAATCGACGCTGAACACGTTTAAGAATTTGCCGGTCGTCGAAATGTATGCTCTGCTCTTGAGCGTGTCGTACTGCACTCGACCCCTTGACTATGTTTCAAGGTATGACCATGTCTAACCTTCCAGCGTGATGATATTTGTGCTGCTCACCTGGGGCAATGTTCGGGTAGATGACTTGGATGTACTTGTCCCTATCGACGCGCTGATGTTCGTGCCATAATCCGATCACATGCAGCAACTCGTGAATAACAAGGTCGCGTCTCAAACATCTAAATGGATCCTTCATAAGAATCGTGTGAGTTTGACGTTAATAAAAAGGCAGACGTCTAATATTGATCTGCTATGCGTGCTGTTTTGTGCGCCTCAATTGACGTGCGTGGTTCGGATCTTGTCCAGGAGAACCAAACATTCTATCAAGGGTTCCTGAATTTGCACCACTTGTGGGGAAATCATACAGTGTTTACATCTTCATCGGCTATACGATGTTTTTCGTTGTATAGGCCACGCATACAGGTTGCACCCATGATATCGCACAGAATTCAAGTACATGATCAGAGATCACCTAGCGCCAGAGGTTATCCTTTATCAACCTCGTCCCTAAAATTCTGAACTATTATATTTCCTGTTGGAGAGCTAGGATGCTCATTGATTTTCTAAAAACACCACTTAGAAATTTAAGGAACGTCGCCCCAGGTTGCGTTGGTTTTCCTGGAAGTAAATTGGAGGGCAACGTGGAATGTAGTGAGATTCTGAGTCAATGTCGCGATAAGTGCTAGTGAGTGGCCTGCAGCAGTTCCTTTGGGGATAGTAGTCTGTTTTTCTTCCCACCAAACACCTTTCTGCATCTGATACAAGGCAGCGCCAGTCAGCTGTAGCTGCTTTGTTGCAAGCCAGTTGCTCTGATAATAAGAAGCTCTAGAGCTAACTTACGTGGCTTCGCTGTTGTTCTCAAGCATCACAGGATTGCTGCCAGGTGAATGTCCGACGAACGCACTGCATCTGAATTTTAGCACCAAACATTCGATGAAGAAATATTATGGAGATAGATCAGCACTGTGATGGAATATCTTTTATCCTTAGACATAAATCGTTTAGCTACAAATCCACACTTGTGAGTCGCGTAAACTCGAATTTCAGACTCTTTCTCACTTTAACACGCAAAATGCTTTTCGCCGCTGAATCTCTAAGTCATTGAATGCCATTGCAGTTGAGGAAGGGCATTAAGGAGGTGACAGATTTCGGTGGCAAACGAATCTGAGTTCCTGTCTCTTGCCTTCTCGTTATCTAGCTACCTAGGTGTTTTTAGGCACTTACCCTTTTCCCTTAATGTTCTGAATTTCCACGTAGTCGGGTTCGTTACCACGAGCTTTGAATCGAATGCAGGTGTTCTCTGCGATTGACTGCATCGCCGCAGTTATTGTGCTCGTCTTAGCGCCTAAAACGTTAGGAGTCAGAAACTAAGTTAGAAAGTAGGTCAACTTCTGTCGATATTAGCAGAGTATCTTTTGTTTTCGTTTTTTATCCTTTTTTGTTTAATGAAGGAACAGGTTAACAAAATCATGACCACCAGCGAGGTATCGCTTCAGCTATACAGCATTCGCTTGGACGTAAGAGCTATACTTTTTGATTTTGTTCCTTTGAATGAACGGTTGAAAACAGAGGAACTAATCTCTGTGTGAGTGCGGCTTACCATAATCTGCACTTATCACATAAGGAATGACAGTGAATCCGGACTGATCTCTGGTCTCCCACTTCCTCGTCGAGTTGGGCTCTATTGCGTTAAAGAGCTTTCTGGAACAATACGCATCTACGCCTCCGAACAACTTCAATCGTCTTTCGTGCGAGAAAGTCGTTGCGGATACCTGGGTCCCGAACGGAGCTGCATAATATCCTGTTCACCGCCGACATTGAAAATATCGATGACTTTAGGCTAAAACATCGATTTAAGAGATAGAGGGACAATCAAGCACTGTGTAGTGTGGAATCTCAGTTATTTACCATGACTTGAGTAAGGCTGCACGCTCACCTCAGCATGAAGTGTCTGGGCGAATGTTGAGAAAAGGCAGACCGTCAAGAGGTACGCGGCCGACATAGCCTAAATTTTGCATTGATCCTCATTGGGTTCTACAAACAGCAAGCTGCATCAACGAAAAACAACACTGTTTTAAACCTATTTTCTTAACAAAAGTTGAGCTCTGAAGGATTCGATGAGATTAAGGACTACAATGTGCTACACTTGGTGAATGTTATGTTATGTCATGCTATAGTCTGCCTTTTATGAGCGAATATTCATCTGCTGCTAGATGGTTTATACGTAAAATTACGTACGTAGTATACGTAAAGTTGGAGGGTATTCAGTACGTAACGGTGACGAAAAGTAATGTCAATCAAGGAGCGTACGCCTTCGCATGGAAGGAACACGAACCGATTAGAACGACTGCAAGATGTTCGGAGTGACTTTTATACCAATGCCTTTCCATTCCATCCAATGCTGTCAAAATACACACTTCTGGGAAATTTCATCGGATGAGGGACGGTTACTGTGGAATCGCGTCGGAATTTCAGCAATTCTTTCATAACACGTAAGATCCAAACGACTTCTAACTTGAGAAAATTTATAGTAAGAGAAACACCTGGGCCTAATGACGGCTAAATCGGTCACCCTTGCACAAGGCATTCAGCTTGATTGTGTGCGCCAATCAGCAAGATGGCGAAGGTCGGTAGAGCAATGTCCGAGAATTTTGCAACATAGGGTACACTGCCAAAAGTGCCTGCATTTTTTGGCAGTATTGGAAAAGGGAAGAAATAGAAAATAGAAATAGAAAAGAAAATAGGGAAGAAATTTGTTATGCTTCATATAAAAAATAAACCTTTCTGGGTACATTAGATCCTAAAACTTCCGATAGCGTGCATGGCTGACATTCTGGATGTATTCACGAAGAGGATTTTATTGCCTTTTAACTACGACTAGTGCAAGTGAAGCGCGTTTCATGCCAGTGAGGTACGCATAGGTAACTTCATAATCATTCTTTCAGTCCACGATTTAGCCGTCATTAGGCCCAGGTGTTTCTCTTACTATAAATTTTCTCAAGTTTTGAAGTCGTTTGGATCTTACGTGTTATGAAAGAATTGCTGAAATTCCCACGCGATTCCACAGTAATCGTCCCTCATCCGATGAAATTTCCCAGAAGTGTGTATTTTGACAGCGTTGGATCGAATAAAACGGCATTGCTATAAAAGCCCCTCCGAACATCTTGAGATCGTTCTGGTCGGTTCATGTTCCCTCCATGCAAAGGCCTACGCTCCTGTGATTGAAATTCCTTTTCGTCACCGTTAC
>OX377205.1:23116962-23192641 GCA_947396885.1 Heligmosomoides polygyrus polygyrus | reverse complement strand
AGAAAAGGCAGACCGTCAAGAGGTACGCGGCCGACATAGCCTAAATTTTGCATTGATCCTCATTGGGTTCTACAAACAGCAAGCTGCATCAACGAAAAACAACACTGTTTTAAACCTATTTTCTTAACAAAAGTTGAGCTCTGAAGGATTCGATGAGATTAAGGACTACAATGTGCTACACTTGGTGAATGTTATGTTATGTCATGCTATAGTCTGCCTTTTATGAGCGAATATTCATCTGCTGCTAGATGGTTTATACGTAAAATTACGTACGTAGTATACGTAAAGTTGGAGGGTATTCAGTACGTAACGGTGACGAAAAGTAATGTCAATCAAGGAGCGTACGCCTTCGCATGGAAGGAACACGAACCGATTAGAACGACTGCAAGATGTTCGGAGTGACTTTTATACCAATGCCTTTCCATTCCATCCAATGCTGTCAAAATACACACTTCTGGGAAATTTCATCGGATGAGGGACGGTTACTGTGGAATCGCGTCGGAATTTCAGCAATTCTTTCATAACACGTAAGATCCAAACGACTTCTAACTTGAGAAAATTTATAGTAAGAGAAACACCTGGGCCTAATGACGGCTAAATCGGTCACCCTTGCACAAGGCATTCAGCTTGATTGTGTGCGCCAATCAGCAAGATGGCGAAGGTCGGTAGAGCAATGTCCGAGAATTTTGCAACATAGGGTACACTGCCAAAAGTGCCTGCATTTTTTGGCAGTATTGGAAAAGGGAAGAAATAGAAAATAGAAATAGAAAAGAAAATAGGGAAGAAATTTGTTATGCTTCATATAAAAAATAAACCTTTCTGGGTACATTAGATCCTAAAACTTCCGATAGCGTGCATGGCTGACATTCTGGATGTATTCACGAAGAGGATTTTATTGCCTTTTAACTACGACTAGTGCAAGTGAAGCGCGTTTCATGCCAGTGAGGTACGCATAGGTAACTTCATAATCATTCTTTCAGTCCACGATTTAGCCGTCATTAGGCCCAGGTGTTTCTCTTACTATAAATTTTCTCAAGTTTTGAAGTCGTTTGGATCTTACGTGTTATGAAAGAATTGCTGAAATTCCCACGCGATTCCACAGTAATCGTCCCTCATCCGATGAAATTTCCCAGAAGTGTGTATTTTGACAGCGTTGGATCGAATAAAACGGCATTGCTATAAAAGCCCCTCCGAACATCTTGAGATCGTTCTGGTCGGTTCATGTTCCCTCCATGCAAAGGCCTACGCTCCTGTGATTGAAATTCCTTTTCGTCACCGTTACGTACTGATTACCCTACCACTTTTATGTATAGAAACCATCTAGGAGCAGAGAATATCTATCCGTTCATAGAAGGCAGTCTATAGTAGCAAATATTCACCTAACGCAACACTTTTTAGTCCTTAATCTCTTCATATCTTCCCAGAGCACCTTGTAGACGAACCAGTCTGCATCACTCAACTTTTTTTAAGAAAATAGGTTTAAAACAGTGTTGTTTTTCGTTGATACAGCTTGCTGTTTGTAGAACCCAATGAGGATCAATGCAAAATTTAGGCTATGTCGGCCGCGTACCTCTTGACGGTCTGCCTTTTCTCAACATTCGCCCAGACACTTCATGCTGAGGTGAGCGTGCAGCCTTACTCAAGTCATGGTAAATAACTGAGATTCCACACTACACAGTGCTTGATTGTCCCCCTATCTCTTAAATCGATGTTTTAGCCTAAAGTCATCGATATTTTCAATGTCGGCGGTGAACAGGATATTATGCAGCTCCGTTCGGGACCCAGGTATCCGCAACGACTTTCTCGCACGAAAGACGATTGAAGTTGTTCGGAGGCGTAGATGCGTATTGTTCCAGAAAGCTCTTTAACGCAATAGAGCCCAACTCGACGAGGAAGTGGGAGACCAGAGATCAGTCCGGATTCACTGTCATTCCTTATGTGATAAGTGCAGATTATGGTAAGCCGCACTCACACAGAGATTAGTTCCTCTGTTTTCAACCGTTCATTCAAAGGAACAAAATCAAAAAGTATAGCTCTTACGTCCAAGCGAATGCTGTATAGCTGAAGCGATACCTCGCTGGTGGTCATGATTTTGTTAACCTGTTCCTTCATCAAACAAAAAAGGATAAAAAACGAAAACAAAAGATACTCTGCTAATATCGACAGAAGTTGACCTACTTTCTAACTTAGTTTCTGACTCCTAACGTTTTAGGCGCTAAGACGAGCACAATAACTGCGGCGATGCAGTCAATCGCAGAGAACACCTGCATTCGATTCAAAGCTCGTGGTAACGAACCCGACTACGTGGAAATTCAGAACATTAAGGGAAAAGGGTAAGTGCCTAAAAACACCTAGGTAGCTAGATAACGAGAAGGCAAGAGACAGGAACTCAGATTCGTTTGCCACCGAAATCTGTCACCTCCTTAATGCCCTTCCTCAACTGCAATGGCATTCAATGACTTAGAGATTCAGCGGCGAAAAGCATTTTGCGTGTTAAAGTGAGAAAGAGTCTGAAATTCGAGTTTACGCGACTCACAAGTGTGGATTTGTAGCTAAACGATTTATGTCTAAGGATAAAAGATATTCCATCACAGTGCTGATCTATCTCCATAATATTTCTTCATCGAATGTTTGGTGCTAAAATTCAGATGCAGTGCGTTCGTCGGACATTCACCTGGCAGCAATCCTGTGATGCTTGAGAACAACAGCGAAGCCACGTAAGTTAGCTCTAGAGCTTCTTATTATCAGAGCAACTGGCTTGCAACAAAGCAGCTACAGCTGACTGGCGCTGCCTTGTATCAGATGCAGAAAGGTGTTTGGTGGGAAGAAAAACAGACTACTATCCCCAAAGGAACTGCTGCAGGCCACTCACTAGCACTTATCGCGACATTGACTCAGAATCTCACTACATTCCACGTTGCCCTCCAATTTACTTCCAGGAAAACCAACGCAACCTGGGGCGACGTTCCTTAAATTTCTAAGTGGTGTTTTTAGAAAATCAATGAGCATCCTAGCTCTCCAACGGGAAATATAATAGTTCAGAATTTTAGGGACGAGGTTGATAAAGGATAACCTCTGGCGCTAGGTGATCTCTGATCATGTACTTGAATTCTGTGCGATATCATGGGTGCAACCTGTATGCGTGGCCTATACAACGAAAAACATCGTATAGCCGATGAAGATGTAAACACTGTATGATTTCCCCACAAGTGGTGCAAATTCAGGAACCCTTGATAGAATGTTTGGTTCTCCTGGACAAGATCCGAACCACGCACGTCAATTGAGGCGCACAAAACAGCACGCATAGCAGATCAATATTAGACGTCTGCCTTTTTATTAACGTCAAACTCACACGATTCTTATGAAGGATCCATTTAGATGTTTGAGACGCGACCTTGTTATTCACGAGTTGCTGCATGTGATCGGATTATGGCACGAACATCAGCGCGTCGATAGGGACAAGTACATCCAAGTCATCTACCCGAACATTGCCCCAGGTGAGCAGCACAAATATCATCACGCTGGAAGGTTAGACATGGTCATACCTTGAAACATAGTCAAGGGGTCGAGTGCAGTACGACACGCTCAAGAGCAGAGCATACATTTCGACGACCGGCAAATTCTTAAACGTGTTCAGCGTCGATTCCATAGAAATCGATCATGGTACAGGGAAATTTTCAGTGGCACTAGCTATGCAACCACTTTCAAGCTTGTTAGTTATAAATAGCGTGTCTAAAAAGAGAACATTCAGATAACTGGAGCCAATTCGCCTTTGTCGGCAAAGATTTTGGAGCCACCACCTACGACCTTCCCTATGATTATACATCAATTATGCATTACGGAAAAACGGTGTTCTCGAGCACTGGAGGAGTTACCATGCAGACATTGGATCCCAAATACCAAGTGAGTATCAAACGGCTGCACTCTTATAAATAGCATATTGTGAAAAGCATTTTTGAGATTTGTAGTTCCACGGCAACGTAGCGTTTGCTCAGTGTTTCTAATGATTTTCACCTACGAACGCTGAACCACAGTGCTAGGTGCACATTTCGGAGTCAGGTCTTTCTTTATTGAAATATTCATTTGGAAAACGACATTACTTGGCAGTTCCCGATTGCATTCTCATATCTCAACCTGAACTATATAGTCCTAAACTATGAAACAGATTACTTCGTTCGACTGCATGTGTTGTGGAAAGGAGATGCCCTGCTTTCCCCTGCTATTACGGTGATCTTCGCAAGGTCAAGCGTTGCCCTTTGGACCGCTAGTGTGAAAAAGGGTTTAGCAGAACGTTTACTTTGCGGACGCTCACTGACCAGTTCACTAAAATTCCAGGACATAATTGGAACCGCAAAGGAGCCATCAGCAAACGACTACCGCAAGGTCTGTCTCGCATACGGCTGCCAGACCTGCATGGGAAGCAAGATGCTGTGATATTCATAGCACCTCAACAACCCGATTAAGATGTGCGGTTAATAAATATTGTTCAAAAACAGTGAGGACGTTCTTTTATAACGGTGTTAAAAAAGTCAAGCTTAAGTTGGAGCAACTAAGCTGAAGTTCAAAGTTAGCTAGTTTATCATTCTACCTCGATCGATTTCAGAGCTGCACAGCTACTGAGGGTTTTTATTAGAAGTGTGATCTGTCTAAGATATGTGCGAGTTTCTTGACCCGCAGAATTGGTTTTAAAAGCGTGCTACGAATAGGTTTGAAAACGCGAGCTCAGCGCATGGTTTTTCCGACGTCCGCGAAACTGCAATTGTATGCATAGAAGCGCACTACCTCAATGAGACTGAGTAGTGCTGGATGTTTAAATGGAGATTGCAATATAATAAACTTATATAATAAACTTTTAATGGCAACCACGGCTAACAAACTAACGAAACGTTTCCCCAAAAAGGTCGCGGTAGACATCCAGTTAGCAATGAAGGCCAAATAAAATATTTAGGGTTTCCACATGAATCGCCCAATTGTAGTTGAAAAGATAAAGGACAAGCATGGATGTTTGTCAGTCATTATGGGCGGTATATTTATTTATATTTATTTATTTATCCATGGTGGTAGCCACGCAGATAATAAAGAAACAAAAACCAACACAAACATTAATAACTCAAACTTGAGGATTAAGTAGGCACCAATAAATGAGAACGGAAACAGTTATAACAATGCAACGCTGGATAACAATCAAGCGAGCGAATGCTCAGATAATCCTACGAGATTCTCGTTTTGGGCTGGTAATAAGTTGAACTCCCGCAAGCTTCTATAGGTCAAGAATGTTGATCTGACTGTGGTCCTCGCTACCGTCACATATAGCTGAAGCTTACCTCTCCTTGCTCTAGACAGATGGCCTCGGAAAAATATGCACGGGTTTATGTGCACCTTTTGGGTGAGAATCTTTAAAAGCATCTTGAGATCGAATGATTGCCTTCTACATTCAAGAGACTTTAATCCCAACATCCTGTTTCTTTCTCGGCCATTTGGGATTTGCGAGTAGTCCATGCCAAAGCATCTCATTGCTGCTTTGCGAGTGAAATTATTCTGAATTCTTTCGAGCATGTCAATGTCTTTCTTCTTGAGAGGGTTGAACACAGTTATTCCGAATTCAGCTATCGGTCGCACATATGTTTTATAAGCCCACAGAAGCAGATCAGGATTATTGCTCTTCAAAACTTTGAAAAGGTTGTAGGTGCGAAAATTTACCATTTTTACCAAAGATTTGTAATGAGCGGCAAAATTTAGATTTTTGCGTATTAAAAATCCAATATCGCGAACCTCGTCAACTACTCTAAGGTCTATGTTATACTTCGGCGACGCTGTTGTCGGTGACGTCAGCGACAGTGTTCAGCGGGTGCCACGAAGTCCGTAGCAGCCGCGCAACACTGTCGCCGACGTCGCCGAAGTATAACATAGGCCTAAGTGATGCATTCTATAGTTTGTAGTCAGGGTAAGAGACCACATTTCGGCCACCGATTACTAAGCAGCAGGATTTCTCAGGTGCAAGTGGTAATTTCCACTCATCCGCCCAATTGTAAATGTAGTGAATCGCTGTTTGAACGCAGATAGAGTCTTGGTCTTCTTTGACTAATTTGTAAATCTTTAAATCATCGGCATACATTTTGCATCTGACTCCAAACTTGGAAACTGCGTCTGGAAGTTCACACGCATTAAAAACGGAGGGAAATGCTCCCTCAACTTTAACCTGATATGTCCTCCCAGTAAGGACATATCAGGTTAAAGTTGAAGGAGCATTTTCCTCCGTTAGGAGGTATATCTGAATCATGAAGCTTGAATCGCTGTGAACGTCACAGCGATTGAAAATGAAAAATGAAAAATCAAAAGTCTGTATCTGCAAGAGAAGTCCCCATGACTGATCTTCAATAAGGAAACCTCAGACTTTCTTTAAAGGTATCTTAAGGCCCCCACAGAGTTCTGCGGCAGCGCCGCAGCCCTATGCTTAACCATAGGGCAGAGACGAAGAGCTCGCCGCCGGCGGCGTCCTTGCCCTATCCTTAAACATAGCGGCGAGCGGCGTTGCCGCAGAACTCTGTGGGGACCTTTAGGCTCCTGCAGATATCTCGGGTCCGTGGAGCGTTCCCGCGTGGTGGATAAAGAAACGAATAAATCCAACCTAACCACCCAATGAAAGGGTAGACCGCCACGCCTAAAAAATCGAATGCCGCCCAGTCCACAACATCGGGCGTCACACCTACTTCAAGTCAAGGATCATATTTCTACGAAAAAACTATCTAGGAGGAGTAATCGTAAAATAGGCAAATCGGTGAAAATATTATTAATAGGAGCATTTACATAACGTTCCTTATTTGTCCCTTATTCGAATGTTAATATGACTTAGGTCTACTAATGTACAGTCAAACCGACTGCAGTAAAGGAAAGTGTTATTTAACAGATTTACAAATTTAACGCAAAAGTTTTCCGTTAAAAAACAGTCGTTAAGAAGATACCGAAAAAAGTTAACACACACCCCTGGTTCCAACCTTTGTTACATCGAGGTCTTCCATTTGGATCATGGAGATCTTCGAGCACTCTCCTCTTAGTGTCTCACGCGTTTGCTTTGGTCCCACGTCTTCAAATAAATAAATAAACAATTGAATAACTAAATGAATAAATAATGCGATTTTATCCTATTCAATAACTTGGATAGTAAGTCAATAAAGGAACGCATGATGTTCGGCCTGCTTTTCATTTCGTTCGTCGTCGCGATGTCATGTATGGCACATCATTTTCCAAATTGGACACATTTCAGATCAAATTGGACTCTTTTCTAAACCAGACCAAGACTTTTGAAACCAAAGTGAACTTTTCCAAATTAAAACGACATCAAACAGATTAAACCACAGACTCAATAACATGGTCAGAATAATTTTTGTTCGAGGAAAATGAGGTGTAACTTGATTTGGGATCTTTTGTTCACCTGCTTCCAGCAAGTGTAGCAGTTTTATAAAATAATTATTTTTCTAAGCAGAAACACTAGTTTAAATTTTGTTTTAAAGCAGAGCAAAGCAGCTATTTCCAGCCATTTTTTAAAATTTCATTTAACGTAGTTCAGGGAAAGATCGGGCCAGACACTCAATGAGTTTATTGCGATTTTGTTCGATATCTTTAAATTTTACCGCCACTTATCCAACAAGTCGACAGATTGTTTGAAATTTTATAAAATCCTTATTTTTCAAGGAAAATTAATAGTTGAAATATTGCTTTAAGGAGCAAAAAGGCGGCCATTTTTAGCTCAAGACGTCGCGTTTTTCATCCAATAGCAAAATTTCAATTTGCATTTGAGTTTTACACCTGTAAAGGACAGTTGCAAATGACACCCATATCCCCAATTTTATGTCTTTTATAAGCAATATTTACGCTTACAAAAATAGAACAAAAAAATCAATCAAAAACCGGATTTTCGAGCACATGGTGGGATCTCGCCTCTTATTGTACTAAGTGACTGCTGTTCGGATATCCGATTCAGATGTCACGGTCCGAATCATCCAATTATCCGGTCACGCGAAATTGCTTTTATCCGAATCGTCCGAAAATTCGGGGTCCTCAAAATAGCCCTTATCCGAGTCATCCAATTATCCGAAGATTTTAGATCGGATCCAATGTGTCCTTGTTACGCTTTAAAACAAATTTTAAATAATTCTTGCTTAAAAATAAAAACTTTATTCACTTTGTTAATATTATTTAGTTGGGAAGAAAGCTGAACTAAAAAGTTTAAAAAAAGTTGTACCAAGTTTTCCCTGGCCAAAAAATTATTTTAACCATCTTAAAGTCTGCAGTTTAACCTGTAAGAAGGCCATTTCGATTTGGGAGAGTTTGGAGATTTCAAAAGTCATACAATTAGTCTAGCTTAGAAGCGTGTCTAATTAGATTTAAAGTGTCCAGTTCGAAGTGAAGAATGGTATTCATTAGCATCCAGCTAAGATGCTCAGGAATTTTTCGTCCAATGAAGCAAATCTCCCATTTATACTAGACGCATGAGACTTTCGAAATTTCTGTTGAGGAACTTCAAATGTAAACTGCAACTTAAGCAGCTCCTCCACACTCTAACAAGTTTTTCAATTACATCAACAGTTGTATTCGCGCAAGAGGTGCACTGAATGAATGCTCGTCTTCGTTCTTCTATCACACTGGGCGCTATCGTTCCAACGGTCTAGGATTAGTGAGGCTGACGTCATCAAACTGGGTGAAAGATGCTTGTGCTCTCTAGCATTCATACTAACAGCTGATTTGAAGACAAGAGACAAGCAGAAGGAAAAGTTAACAAAGTTTATATAATTATACAATCGTTTCCATTCCCATTGGAAAAAATAAAAGAAATGAACGATTCTCCGAAAATCTTCAGCAAGGAGTAAATTCCTTAAAATATATGAAATGTATAAAATGCGATGCACCTGTTATGAGAGGTATCGACGTTAAAGCGGGGCGCTCCGCCTCAGATAGGTGACATCTATAAACAACAACTTGAAGAAGTACAACAGCGACAAGATTAATACAGGTTGACACATATTCGTTTAAACACAGACAACGAAATAAAAGAGCACGTATCGGTGAATGAGTTGAGGTAATAAAATAGGTCATTAGGTCCTGGACGTTTGCATGTCGCGCTCTTTCTTCTATATTATTGGTAAGATTTCTGTTTCCCTGTACTTATGAAAAAAAAATTGCGAACCACTATTTCATCCAAAAATAATTTTTTGATAAACAAAGCGTTAGTGAAAAACGTTGCTGCGAAAGTTATACGATGGACCACAGTACTATGCTGGGATGAGCCATGCATTCTACCTTTACAGGTTGCTTTAAAGACCCTTCTTTAAGATACGTATTTGACTATTTGGTAAGCAGATTAAGATTTGCGGCTTATGGTACCTAGAAAGTAGGCAACTCAGGAGTTTATCGGTTGAAAACCAACACTCTGGCACCAAGCAAACGCCCAGATGGGATGTAAAGATTTGCCTTCACTGTCTTCACCAGAACTGGATACACTTCTCAGCCCCAACGAATGCATACGAGTTCGATTGGAAACAGAGGCCATTCGGCTTACTTCTTCATGAGAACGATTCTGCTGATATACCATGTTCGCGTCGAACTGGACATTTTTCAAATCAAATTGGGAATTCAAATGAAATGACTTATCAAAGCAAAACGAAGGATTTTAAAATTAAACCGAACATCATTAAAAAACCGTTTTCCAGATTAAACTATTGCGGTGCTCAACACACACTAGTCCCTGATACTTTCCCCATTTATATTGACTCTTTTCTGCCCAACTCGGTTTATTGTGTTGTATAGGACTGTATGATTTGCTGTGTTAATTAACCGGTAATAAAGATAAATATAAACAAACTAGATATTTTCCAGAAAGCTTAAGGTAATCCATTGCCTAAAAAACATTTAGTATGACTTCCTGTGAAAATTTCAGGTCACCTGCTTCACATAGGGAACACAATGTTTGAACTTTTTGGAACCTTCTATTTTCCATAGTGATGTAAAATTTAACATGCAATTTAAAATTGTAGATAACATTACGCTATCAAATAAGCAAAGAGGTAGTAAGAGTCTTTTACGCGCTCTTTCTTCTAATATACTAAAAACATGATCACAGGTACGTTTACTTTTTGGAGCTAATGTTTTTTTGGGAAAGTTAATTTAATTTTTTTAGAGGAATTTCAGCTTGACGGATATGCAGTTTCATTTCAAAAGCGTCGAGCTTACTTTGAAAAGTCTGAAATTTGGTTTGACAATTAGCTGCTTTAAGCGGAAAAGCGTCAGATTCGACTTGAAAATTGAGTGAATTTGTTTTGCTGCCGAGGGTGAGTGTAGCGCACTAGGAGGAAGTGGCGCTTGTCATGAGCACTCTGAATCGGTTCCACCTTAATTGATTGTGTCATCCAATTTGTCACTAACTTAATCAGGACTGAGCTCGTTATCCTCACAAGGCTTATAACGTGTTGTTTTTGGACACATGGAGCTTTAACGTGGTCTTCAACTTCAGCTTTTAGCTGGTGTGTGGCCTTTCGATCAAGACTACGGAAGCGCATATCGCGTGCTCCCGATACCAAGTTTCTGGTTCCCACCCAGGCCAACTAGGACTTCCATTCTTCTGGGGTTGAGAATTGGTACGGAGGATAAGGCGTTGCCGTGTTCATCGGCTGGCCGCCGCAAGTCCCTGTAACCCGCATCCTAGAAAGGATTGAGTAACGCCGCTCTTTACCCTGCTCTCTATTCAGAGTCTTGGATTAGTTAAATTGGAACGCGCCAAGGTGTTCTCATGCGCTGAGGCATCGTCGTCTATATTATCCATGACGTCTTCTTGCGCTCGACTTCTTTGATCGTCGGCTTATATTCCTTTCCTGTAGAAGCACTCTGGCCCTCTCAGATTCGACCACTCTGGTCATCTTAGCTTCGACACACTTAAGATGGACCATGGAAGTCTATTCTAAGCGTGGTCACAGCAAGCGTGGGTTGTTGTCATGAGATAAGCTTTTGTTGCTGATGTTCCGTGAATCACCGAGCACACGAGGAGCAAAGGCTAGACGTTCTTTCTAAGCGATGACGTCCCCACTGTTTGATAAGAGGCGTCGATTTCTCCCTTAAATAAACAGCCAGAGGTCCGATCGCATCAGTCGACCTATCTCTACGGCTGCACGCTACGATGTCTTACAACCCGGTAAGTTCTGTTTTTGAGAAATATGACTTTGTACCATACTTGGAGGCACATAAACCATTGACAACAAGTTTTCATTTGTACGCGTTGAAATATCATTATGCTCCTTTGTGTTTTCTAGCAATTCATGACCATTCTAATGACTCATTCCATTCCAGTACGGCGGTTATCAAGCATACCCACATGGCTCCCCTATGCATCCTCCTATGTATGGACCGCCGCCAATGGTTCATGCTCCTCCAGTAAGTTATTGATACAGAGGCATTCCAGGCTTCAGTACTTTTGGGATCATTTGCTGTCTTATTCTGTCTTACCTTTTCAAGTTATTCATGTGTAGAAATGGGGGATGCTCATTCTTGGTATAGCCCATAAGCGTTTTACTTGTGGTTGGACCAAGTTCGTCATTCAATCTATCAACATACTGGGGTGGAAGTGCTTAAAAAACATTCACAGAGCCTTCTATTTGCCTTTATTCTCAAACTTTCGTATTATTTCTTTGCACGTATTGTTTGTGTTATGTCAGGTGTCTAAATCAGTCACACTTTAGGTAGTCATCATCGATGGACATCATCACCATCATGGTCATCACCATCATCACCATGGTATTTTCCATGGCATGTTCCACCATGGTCACCACGGTTATCATCATGGCCATCACCATCACCATCATCACTGCTAAGACTCCTTGAAAGTTTCTGCTGATGAGCTGATGGATTCGTGAAGGAGTATGAAGAACGGGACGAGTATTGTAAAGTGTTTCTGTACACGAATTTTGCTACAAGTGTTGAATAAAAATGGAATGCCTGTAAATATATGTGCCACTCTTAATTCTTTGATAAACATAAAATCTTAACCATGTTTTGTAAGCTCGCATACATATCAGAAACGATATTAGCGTGGTGCAAAAATAATGGCCGTTTGGAAGCTACCACTTTGTGATCCCATAACCCGCATCAGTGTGGCAAGCTTTTCAGTTGGAAAAACAACCGATAGAATAATCTCATTTCTGCCGACTAGAAACTGGTTTAGATATTCTAGCGTAAAATGGAGGCGACGAAATCGTCGAATGAATTTTTTTCGCATCGTCCTGGTCAGCGTTTTTGTTGTCCTTAATTTCTGTTGTGGACTTATAACGCGGCCCGCGCTCAGTTTCGGTCTAACACCGAAATTGAAGACGACCAAGATTCTGACGGCATTTGCGATGCGACCCATTCTTCTACTGCCTTCTTCATAGTCACAAGCGGCTAGTTTTTCAACGATGCGTATCTGCACCATCACTATATTATACCATATTTCCCATGACACCGTAACCTCGCACAAATTCGCATACCTTACGGTTGAATATTATGAACCCGGGCCATACCGGTACATAAGTGTACTAAAAATGCCGTTCTCACCTTGATGTGTTGTCGGTCGACTACATTCTACGTTCGATCCGCAATAACAGTGAAGCAATCTGTGCAAACGTATACGGAGCACGCGGACTCGAACTCGAATCGATGTGCTCCTACGAGGCGACACTCCTACCGATTGCGCCACCAAGGCACACATCTTGGGGCGTTATAGCGGTTGGTGAGTGTTGCGCACGCTTTCCACATCTCCTTTTTCGGTCTTTCAAAAATCGTTCAGCAAAAACTAACTGTAATTCAGGACTCCGCTCACACTGCCCTACATCCTCTCAAAATAGCATCGAAGCTAAACTTGAGTTGTACAGGGTGTTCCAAAATAACGTGATGAAGGTTTTTTTAAAACTATAACTATGAAACAACTCACAATTGTACAAAGCAATATACAACAAAATGTACAGATAACAACGACGTAGACACTAGGCAACACCATTTGAGTCTGGATTCGAAGTGGTTCCCCTTGGTACGAATACAGAAGTCAAAACGCGGGGTGAAGTTTTTGGCGATGGGATTCAGGTCATCTGGAGACAATCGTTCCCACTCTCAACGCAGAGATGTCTTCTGGGTCTCCAGGTTGTGGTAGCGCTAGGCACGGACCTTGGCCTTCAACATGGATCACGCGGTGTAGTCCGTCGGATTCTGATCCGGTAGTGCGGTTACCATTCCGCAGACATGACGAAGTTCTGAAAATTGGCCTTGCACCATGCTTGCGTGCTTTTCGCCCTGTATGCAGGGATTGAGTCTTGTTGAAACGTCCACTGCGCATTGCTGAAGTGCTATTGGAACCGGAAAAGTACAACAGCCTCGAAGATGTCCCGTTGGTAAACATCTTGATTTATTTTTACTCCTACGTCCTCAAACCAGGGGTCTTTCCGTTGGTTTATTTTCCACCCCAAACCATGAGCGCCTGCAAATTGTTGCGATGTTCGGAGGTGGAAATGATGGCTGGAGCTCCTTCAAATCGGATCCTACCGTGTTAGAGGTTGTGTGCCTACTCCACGGGGAACAGTTGAACAGTGTTCGCTCCCACTCGCGACCTGCGACCTGCAGCTTGAACTGTCGGCATCAATGGAGTCGTTCGCGCTTATTCTTGTCCATCAGCAGCTGGACTTTATGGAACTTGTAGGGTATTAGTTCGCGTTTCTTTCTGGCTATTCGATGCACTAGTGTAAGAATATACACCGATATCATGGCGATTTTTCTCAGGAGACCCTCGGATTCGGGATTTTTTGCTTTTCGATGATTTTCCGGGCCTACGACGTCTTCCTTGTACTGGACGTCCACCTTCATGGCCGAGCTCCTTACATCGATGAGTTTCTGTGGAGACAGTCGACCGATCAGGTTAACGATGTCGCATTGGTGCTTTCCTAGATGATGTGAATCGCAGTGTGATAGTCTGACATTTTGAGAAAAACCGTAATTGGGACAAAAGAGGACTTATAAAGTTAAAGCACGGATAGAAAGATGCGCGTAAAAATGGCACTATCTTAGCCATGCTGCAAATCGATGCGTTCGCATGGGAGAACGTCAAAACTTCATCACTTTATTTTGGAGCACCCTGTACTTCTACCGCTGATGTGTGTTAAGTTGTATTTGGTCTAATTGTGTTTCTTAATTGTATCACGTGGCTGTCTACGTACAAAATAAATAAATCCAAAGCTGTTCTATTTCTTCACACTATCTTGTGTACTATGTTACATGTCTCATTGCTACTCAGTCACTGTAGATGATTATAGATAAATATGAGCGTAAATCAATGTGAAAAAGGTCAGCTACGGTCAAAGCGCGACTTCCGTTATAACGTGCATTTCGCCGGCCCTTCAGGTACGTTATAACACGAGGCAGCTGTACGCACAACTGGACATGGAAGATTGTAAAGTGGAATCAATGTTATGGATAGATTCTTACTATCACAAACGTGATTGAGATTGTAAAACTAAAATGTATTTCAGGAGCTCTGTTTTCAGTCTCACGCATTCCTCTGTAACATTCCTGTATCTGATCTTGATAAGCCGCAGCGCCTGCGTGTGCATATAAAAGCGGTGGTGAAAACATCTCCCTGGTTAATTCTTCTCAGTCCCTTTAGCACCCCATATCCCCACGCTTTCACTTCCTAAAGACTACGGATTTTGTGACCCCGTGCATTCAAAGGACGGCGTATTCATCACTTAGTTGTAGGATGCATTCTCACTTATTTCTTCCCCATCATGCCCTCATTTATTGTTCTATGTTATTGTTCCTATGATAATGTGTGTTGTTTTTTAGCTAATGAAGTTTAATTACCCAAGTTTGAGGCTGTGCCTTGGTGCGAGCACTTACGATTAGCTCGACTAAATGAAACAACGAATGCTATGTATGTCTTTAGTTGGCTTGGATTTTTTTCTAGGACATATAAAATATTACTTTCACTATCGGAGGACTCGTCTGTAGGTTAGGGGCAAAGCCTGTTCGGAGGCATCGACGGTAATACAGTATGGTTACATCTGTAATTTCGCAAAGTTGCTCATTTAACTTTCTTCAAGTGGCTCGAGCTGCATTTGTGCGTTCTAAATGCGGGCTACGAAGAAAGACAAGAGGCTTGGACCGACAATGTACACTCATAAACGATTCAAGACGTCTGAATGGATTAGTGTGTGCCCCAGAGGCGAGGGCGATTCTAAGATTTGCTTGTCAACTTGTTGCTTATGCTCGTCGGAACAACTGAATTGTTAGCGAGTAACATGTTGACAGAAATGTTATGTGGGTGGAGTAGCCTTTTTGCAGGATATCGTAGTGGTAGTGACTTGGTGGTTATAAATTACTTTAGGCAATCCCCTAAGGGAATAAACCATTTTATGCGAAACGGTGCATAGAATGGATTGAAGGAGATAATTTAGAGAAATACAGCCTCCCTTTAGAAATATGTACTGTTTTCTCGAGACACTACTCAATGTCGGTGCATATCCTCTTGAACTGCAATATTATATATTTATTATATTATTTCTGGTTCTATTACTATTAGTGGTGTTGTTTGTTTCTATTCAAATAGATTAGATCAATTTTACACGCATGGTAGGATATGTGCCAAGCGGGCACAATAGCCCCACTATATCTTGAGCATTAGCAGAGCAACAGCGATACTGCACGACATCACATGGCCGAAAGCCGGCTGAAGATGAACAGCGAGCGCGAACTGAGGCGAAGGGGCTGTGACCGTGTGGAGTCCGCATCGCAGCACAGCTGCGACGCAGTCCTGAAACACGTCAGTGATCTCTGATCTGAGAAAAATAGAAGAACTGCGCTCGTCTTACCTGAATGTTTCGGTACGGTATCGTCATGGCGCATACTGTTACCGTATACGACTCCCGCAGGCGAGAAAGGCGATCGACGACGGAGTGCTGATCGTCTTGGAGAATTTCGCGAAGAATCCTTAAGCAAAAGATGAGTTCCTGAGAATGGAAGAAGGAAGCGATCAGGAGTCTAACCTCGATGCCATCAGATTCCACTGTGGAATACCGTACTGCCGAGCTTCGTCGAATCGAAGTTTTATCTCGCGTTCAATGGAGGACTTCAGTTCAACGAGTGCGTCCTCTGATACCTAATAGAAGGCTTATCACTTCAGTATGGTAGCAGCAGGAGGAGGACAGATGGTAACGTGCCTGGGCATAAGGAATTATAGGCGACTGAATTGATTGGACGTCTTCGAGGTCTTTGTCGAACAGCGGTCTCCAGTCGCTCGTTCTCTGGAGGCAAGATCGGTGGTCACTTCATTTGGTATGGCTCGCTTAGGAGTATAATTCACAAGCACTGTATGCGATTGGAAGTATCTGAGACCATTCGGACAGAAACACTCTGTTACGGATGACGATCCCCTCGCAAAAACCTTCAACATCACTCAATTCCCACTAAATTCCCCCTCTGCGACAGTATGTACAAACCTCTATTTCATAGAGACATACCTGTCACACATAAATACTGTTAGTAAACCACATTAGATATACAGAAGGTTACCAATTTTGGGGTGAAGGAGTGCTTAAATGGTATTAAAGATCAAGCGAATTCAGCGCTGAAGACGCAATTTGCGCTAGAAGCTTCACTATAAATACGAAATTATGAAGGACAAGCAAGACTACCGGGCTGTGACCCATTGTTGATTTCCTCGATAGTGAACAACCTATCAATCCGCTCCGTCGGCTTCTACGGAGGCTTGCAAGGCAGAAGCACATGGCAGATCGAGAAAAGAAAACGCTACTGCAACATTTATTGCTGCGAATCGAAGGACAATTGATGGCCCTAGCGCTTCAGTTCTAGAGATACAAGTCTGCAGGACCAACTTTGAAGGTAAGAGATTTTATAAAGGATAAAAAAGATAAAACACGACGATAATAAATTCCTTCGTTGGAAGAGCCACGCCTACTACTTATAAGGGATGTCGTGTAGGCAGTTTGAATACGTATTTGGCCTATATGAGGAGTTGCGGTGGCCAGCGGATAACAATGGTGGTTGCTTAGTGTTCTATCTTTCCCAGACAAGTTTGGTACCAATTCACAGACCAGGGGAGGCAGGTTTGGTTGGCCTGGGCAACAACTCCTAACCAGGAATCTGTACACAACAGCCGGCGATTGTTCCAACTGAACAGTCAGGAGTCCAAAAGAACTTACCATTACCAGAGAATGTATGTTGATGAATTACATTCGGAGACAGTCCACCCCTCTTCTTTTCAGGAGAGTACTCACTCGACGTGCTTTTCCCAAACAGCTAGCTGGTGGCATTCCATTCCACCTACTAGAGCAGAAGGTGGACGCTTCCTCCTGATTTTCTGATAGAAGACGAGTGCAAGTTATATCCAAGTGGAAATGATGGAGTAGTATGAGCGTCCCCTATGTTAAGCAGTCCGACCAGGTTCGCGATTTAACTACCGAAATTCGAAGTTCCAAGCTTCCTCCCGTGGATCTCTCAGCCTCCCATTCAAAAGCTTTCATTTGTCGATGGTTTGCTTTGCTTGCACTTTGCTTAAACTTCATTTAGTTTAGGCAGGGGTGCGTGTAACGCAGTCGGAGGAGGTGCCGGCTGTCGCGTGCACCTGATACGAGGTTACTGGTTCAGATTTCCCGCGCAGTCCAACCAAAACATCCATCCCTCCAGATTCGGTGAAGTACCAGACTTGTCTGAAAAGGATAGAACGCTGACTTGTTCATCGGCTGGCCACCGCTAGTCATTGCATGGTTAAATACGCATTCAAATCGCCTCTACGATATCCCGTATAAGTAGAATGCGTGGTACATCCCAAAAGGGATCGAGTAACATCGTCCTCTATCCTTTTTATCCTTGCTAGTTTAGACATTATGATAAAATCAACGAGTTCTCTTCTATTCTTCGGTGGAAAAACTTCTAAAGACCTCAGTCAGTTGAGTACGCTTGGAATCCTATAGAGCTATGATCATTGAGAAGTATGTACCTCATCAAGAACTTGCCAGTGAAGCTAATCTAGTGGTTTCTATAGCTTTATTTTCCTGTCCTGCTACGAATTAAACACCGATGTCCCACTTTCCACTAGGTGCTGGACATGCATAGGCTTTGAAACCACGTATGTAGTCCTCAGGAAGATTCGATTTCAGAGCTCTAAAAAAGTTATATATGCGATATGATGGCTGACTAAAGGACTGTAATGTTTGAAAGAGGAAAGATCCTTCCTTATCTAGATCTCGAGCTTCACCAGAATTAGTTAAATCTTTTCTAATTCGTTGTTAATTCGGTATTCCAGAATTTGAGCATGGTTTTTGCATAGTACGGGTGTAACAGTAAGCATGCGTGAACTTCAATCGCATATCGGAGATGCGGCGCAGTCTTCGAAGCTTGTTCGAGATCGATCGAAGATCACGTTTAGAAAAATTTCCGATTTACGACCCAAAATGTCGTAAATCGTAAATCCTATTTGCGCATACCCCAGAACGGAACTCACATTGAGAGCGAACTGCAACTGGCTGGGATGTGAAGTTGGCTGAATATTCCCATAGATGTTTCTCGGCGTTATAACGGTTCCGACCGAAGTCATTGGACACATAGCATCCGTCGATGCGTAGACAGATCCTGAATGCGTCTTCACTATGACAGCAGAGTAGTGGTGAGAAGGAGAGAGTGCGAGCCATACCGTCACATGGATTTACGAGGTAGATTCCATCCGGCAAGTTCACGAACACATAGGCTGCCTTCGAGCCCTCAGGAAGAGCAGAGCCTGAAAATTTTAGAAAAATACGTGGAATTTGGAGGAAAGGGAGCGGAACTTACCAAGCACTAGACAGCTGGGGATCTGCAGCGAAAGCAGCCAGCAGCAGAGCAACACCGCATGCTCTTCCTCGTCGCCGCATCCGAGTGAGAGGAACTGAAACTTTTGGAATTAGACCGGACTTTCTCACTCACTAATAAATGCTGCGAACCAGACCTTCTCTGCGGAAGTCCAGAGGTCAGTCGACCCGGGGAATAGTGCAGCGTCTGTGACGAATGGCACCATACTGACTAGACGCGCAGCTGCCTCGAGAGTTTGTCTTGGATCCGTCCCAGGATGTGGTACGGAAGACGGCGGGTGGACGGGACCAAGGTATCTGAAGAAGAAGAGGGAAATCCGCATTCGTGGGACCTACCTCTAGCTTCAGCAAATGCCGTTATAGCCTTATTCAGAATCTGGTGTTTTGATGCGTAAATGACATGGTTTTCTCTTTTCTATACCTAAAAAGTCTACCTCGTTATGGATTTGCTACGCATTGGACTATAATCTCCTGGCGGCGCTGCCGACCAGGTACTAACCGGCACTCAATTTGTTTGTTTAGCTGTTGGGATCGGTTTCAGTAAACAAGTGGTAGTTCCTGTTCGAGGAGGAAAAGAGATCAGAAACCAAAATGGGGGATACCCTCTGAAGTAAAAGAAACCGTCTCCGACGAGTGGTGGACAACTCCTGACGGAACCAACAACCAGTAGAGCTCCATGCTGGTGCTATGGGTCACGAAAAGGACCTCAAGACGAGGTACAATCGTTGAAGGTGCTTTTTTTAGAAATGACCATCTGCTTTAAAAATACTCCGATTGAAGAAAATTGACCAAACAACAAGAAACACATTAGGGACGGAAACGTGCGGGAACGAGCAGCGGGAGGTACGGGACCATTGCTCCTACCGTCCTACCGACAGTCAAACATGTGCCTGTGCGGCTGAGCCACTGCCTGAATGAATGTCGCGGTTACGGTAGGAGCAACAGCGCGTCTCGAGCCCTCACTGCACGTTCCCGTACTCCTGCTGCGCGTCTTCGCGACATGTGTCGAAAAAACTACTGAAATTCCTCATCAAATGTAGCTGTTCGCAGCCCATGTTGTGGCGGTGGGCAGCATTGCGAGGTGGGGACGCGTCAGCCAACCAGGGCACATGGAATGGGCGTGCCAGCCTTATACGTGTTCTGCCGCGTGTTTTGGCAGCGCCTTGATTGGTTATGATGAATTGGCGCATTTCCATCTCAAAATGCTGCCTACATTCGCGACATGAACCGGTACTATATGTTCTCTCCTTAGTCCAGGCGCATAGTGTTACCAACCTGCAGGCTAGCACTGCTTTTCCGTTGATGTCTGTTACAAGAGCGGTGTAGCGACGATCCTCGTGCATTAAACTGCACGCCTTGGACCACGAATGACATTGAGATAGAATCTAGAACGATCAGAATAATAGTCAGCGGTTGTCTGTTTAAAGTGGAAATAGGACACCTTTTCGCTCTCCACTGAGTCCACTCGTCGAGGCGGCGCGATTCGTGGAGGAATTTGAGGTGGATCGAAAGCGATCAGCACCTTCACGTACGATGCCTTGTCGGGCATACTGTAAACATCGACTAGGATTTGGTATTCATCTATGCGGAATTTTAAGTTTGAATTTGTTCAGCTCACCGCCCGCGTGAAATGGGAGAGTATACCACTGGACATCAGTGAAAGAATCAAGAAATTAGCCTTATGCAAGGTCACCTGTATCCAGTGAAGAAGAGCGGTCGCTGTACTCGCAGCCAGCCATCGACCTTCCCTCTAGCGTAGACAGATGCAAACGGAATTTCCACCCAGCCGATCAGGCGACGTAGCAACTGTTCATGGACAGTGTTGACGAGCCGGTCGTCCTTGTCCAAGCTCTTCACGATCTGAAAGATGTAGAATCAAGCAATGGCAATTCTTCCCACGTTGCATGCGTTCTAACACATATAAATAAGCTTCTGTTTCTGTATGCACTCGACAACCACAATGAGTACATTTGAAGCAGTGAAGGTCGACGAAGTATTAGTTCCTGTGCAGATGCGCAACGCATTCCACCCAGGGATTGATTGATTCTACAAATGGGCTCTCGTGAAGGCAATTTGAATGCGTTTCTGGCCTAAAGCACGAGCTGCAGTGGCCAACCAATGAACAATTTCATACTTTGTTCTTCCTGAGCCGTTGCTCGTCCACCGAACAGGTTTGAAAGGTTCAGTTGGCCCGGTGAGGCTACACCTTGGGAGTATTTGGGGTGCATGCGAAAGCAGACATCTCTTCTGGCTACACTACCACGTTCCCAATCTCATATTGAAACTCCGTCCTACTTCATTCAAAAGGTTGCCACTGCAATTGCCGTTTCTTTGGAACATATTTTAACTGCAGTTACATGCATGCTGCAATATACCTCGTAGATGGAAACATGCCTATGTCACTCCCATTCTGAAGACATCGCTGAACAATCTAGCTTCAAACTATCGTCTTATAAGCTTAACATCAGTATTTTGTAGGACCTTCGAAAAAATTTTGAAGGCAAAATTAGTGAAGTTCATTATGGCAAATGGGATTTTACCTGAGAGCCATCTTGGGTTCAGAGCCAAACGGTCAACAGAGATATCAATGTTGACTGCCTTAAATGATTGGACCAAAGTACTTGATGCAAGCATTGATATTGATATCATCTACCACAACTTTAGCAAGGCGTTTGATAAAGTACGGTTAAAAGAATTGGATCCAAATCTTCAAAACGTTAGAATGCACCATCGAATTGTTGCGTGGATAAAAAGTTTTATCATGGACAGAACCTTCCAAGTGAAAGTCAGTGATTCATTTTCGGATACATATAGGCTGGCCAGTGGAGTACCTCAGGGTGGGGTATTATCACCAGTTCTCTTTACTATCTACACTTCTGACCTACTAGATGAAATAGACAAATTCAACGTGAAGTGTAGTATGTTGCTAATGACGTAAAACTATACAAAAATATTAGCAAACCGGAAGATAGCTTGGGTTTTCAAGGTGCCACTAAAGAGATTGCTGAGTGGTCTGACAAATGGAAACTACCTCTGTCTGTTTTTAAAAACTAAACTTCTTCATCTTCGTAAATCGAAGTCAGCTAGATACAACTACATGCTTGGTGGGACCTGTCTAGTTAGTGTAGATGCGTTACGACATCTGGGACTTGTCATAGACAAAAAACTCACCTCTACTGACCACTGTGAAAGCATTGCGAAGATGGCTGAGAAAATTGTTTACAGCATATTTAAATCCTTGTCCATAAAATCAGTACCACACTTTTTGATAGCACATAAATCATATGTTCGCCCAGTACTAGAATACGGTGCTACACGTTTTAGTCCCCACTTGAAAAGAAGTGTACAAAGGCTTGAAGCAGATCAAAATCGTTTCACTAGAAAACTCTGAATACGTTTATATGGGGATGATTACACCGCCATACCTTCAGCCTATAATCGCAACGAAATTTTAAACATCTCCAGTCTTGAGACTCGTAGGAAACGGAATGACCTGTGATGATTTTCAAAATGATTACAGAACAGGTAGCACTAAAACTTGATGAGTTCTACACGTTACAAAACTCCACCACAAGAGGTAGCCAGAAGGAAATCCATTTCTACAAGGCCAAGAGCTCAATCCGTGCTTCCTTTTTTACCCATAGGGCCGGCCCTGAATTTTTAACATTCTCAAAAAAATGCGTCCCCTGATTTATTAGCTCAGTTTAAGAGGCTCGTGGACAGGTATCTCCTAGAGTAACTAAGTAATTACTATGAGTTGTGTTGTAGTGTTGTTTTTTGTTGTTAAGAGTTTTGTGTCTTTACTGCGTGTAATTGTGATTATTTGCACGTCTAAATAAAATTAAAAAATATAGTAAATATAAAGTAGTAATAATAATATAGTATACAAAATTTAGTTTAATTTTATGTGCCTTTCAAAGTTTTAAAGTTTTGCAAAGGTCAGCGAATTAATCCTTGCCCAGCAGTATTCAAGAAAAACAGACTTGTCAATCACAAGTAACTAAGATAGTGATCTTAGTTACTTGTGATTGACAAGTCTGTAGTCCATAGCTCACCAATCCATGATCAAAACCTTCTGCAGCGAGCCATAGATGCTGTTGATCGCTGGTCCCACGAGTGGCGGCTCCCTTTGTCAAAAGAAAAAACTAAGGTGCTCCATTTAGGAAGGACAAATCTCCGCTACACATACAAGTTAGGTGAAAATGTGATACCACCAGCACTGATCAAACGACAGATCTTGGATTTCTCCTCGACGCAAATTTGACTTTGGACGCCCATTGTGAACAAATTGCAAACAAAGCAGTGACTGTAGTACACAATCTCTTTAGAAGTCTTTCCACGAAAAAACCCCTCTGTCCTCGTCAAAGCTTATAAGACTTACGTTAGGCCGATACTTGAGTATGGAACAACAATTTTTTACCCAGTTAAGAAGAAGAATATACTTAGACTTGAAAAAGTCCAAAATAGCTTCACTAGAAAACTGTTTATCAGGAAATGTGGCTTTGATTACCATGCTATTCCCAGCAGTGAAGTAAGAAACAAACAACTCGGACTACAGACACTTTCATCCAGACGAAGAATATACGACCTCGTAATGGTTCACAAAATTCTCCATAGTTTTTCTGTGGACTTGATAAGCGTGACGTCTTCATAGTGAGACCATCTAGAACCCGAGGTGGAGGAGAGAAACTTTCACTAACGATAAGTACTGCAAAATCTTCTATTCGACATAATTTTTTCGTTAATAGAGCAGGCTTGGATTATATAAAACTTTCCAAAAACTCAGTTATTCCGTACAAGCTGAAGCCATTTATTACGAATGCAAGTCAATTCATGAATAATTCTAGGACATAATGAGATCTTGTGGCAAAGCCCCTCTTGATCTGTTCTCCCTTCCATTCTTCTTTCTCTGGGCATTTGTTGTCGTATGTACTTTCTGATCATTCTATAACACTTTGATCTGGATCGTTAGCCAATTTGATGTGGATGTCGTTCTATACCGTTTCTAATTACATTGTTCTTCACATGGATTTGACCCATGTAATTAATAATAATAATAATCTTAAATAAGAGCTTAAATCTTCTTAGGCTAGCTACATCACGCCAAACAAGTTTTCCTATGCGTATGTCCGAAGCTTGTTAGAGGCGGGGATTGCGCTATTAGAAAGAGTGTTTTCCATGCTTCATTAGAATGCCGGTAAGACCACATACAGTAGCGACACGCACTCAACACAAAAGCTAAAGTCTTCTGTATAAGCCTTTGTATTTCAACACCGTTCAAAAATAACATGAGCATGAGGTGCCGACAATTCAGCCGTTGCCTCTTTAGGTTTAATTACCGATTTTGAGCTATGCGAGTGAACTGCATGAAGTGGTATCCTACTACGCAATTTCAAATCTATCCGCACTCAATCTCCGCTGCTAGCATAAAAAACCCCCTCATAAGTGTAAGGAGTTCCGGAAGTGGGGAAAAGGCGGGTGGGAATGTTAGAGGGATGAAGGATAAAGGGCAGCGCTACTCAATCTATTCTGAGATGCGTTACGCTACTACGGGATGTCGTGGAGGCGATTGGAACGCGTACTTGGACTATACTCGCGGAGAGCAGGTAGTGAATAAGTGAGCACTTCATCCTTCTCGTTACCAGTTCATCGACACCGGACGGACCGAAGGCTCGGATGGACTGGGCTCGAAATTCGAACCAAGAACCTGCTGTCGGGTGCACGCGACATCCAAACAGCGACTACGCTACACGCTCCCATGCTAGAGGGATAAAGCTAACTTCTGGATTTCTTTTAATCTCTTTCAGGTGCCTATAGGGGCGGAGCTATTACTTTTCGCAAACGCATAGGGCTTTTCATAACTCCAAATATTATGGAAAACATGCAACAAGAAATGAAAACTTTGGGAACATTTTACGTAGCAGCATCTTAGGACTGGAATCCGGCAGAGAAGTCCAGAGTCCGTCCTTCTGAGGCTCTTCCGATTAGTCATTGTGCGAAATTACGTAATCGATGACGTCTGTTTGAATAGGAAGGTGGGTCCGCCCCCGCCTCGGCGACTTTCCGATAAATAGGCTCCAAACGCCCGGTGCCACCAGTTCACTCGGTTCTGCTATCAGCATGTCTTATCATCCAAATCAGGTACATCAACGCCACCTGCTCAGGCCTTGCTGTCGAGGCGTTTTTGAAGCCATTCGCCTTTCATCGCCCTGGACATAAATTCTGCTTTCCAGGGATACGGCGGTGGATACTCGCCCTACGGCCAGCAATACCCCCATCAGCCTCCAGTCTACGGTCAGCCACCTATACATGTTGCGCCACCGGTATGTATTGCTGTTCTTCCTTATTGTCGTTGAATTTCTTAGCTCAGCTACTTGACTCATTTACCCTCCACGATGGTTCACATTCAAATCGGCACAAACGCTAGATTTGTTTACTATCTTTTGTTTTCAGATTGTGATACAAGAGGGCCATCACCACCACCACGAGCCCCATCATCACCATCACCATGGCATGTTCCACGGACATCACCACCATCATGACCATCACGAGCACCACCATGGTCATCATCACGACTGCTAGCACATATGCGGTTTATGACTACCAGTCCGCTTCGTGCCAAGGACATAACATTCCTATGTGATATACTAGCAGACCATGCTCCCGATCAAGCATTCTGTACATATGTATGTTATTCTACTCTACGTGCCAGTAAAGTTTTATGAAGCAGAAGTTTGGCAACGCAATACAAAGGATAACTTTGACAGGATTTTCAAAGATTTATCCTAAAAAGGAGCAGAAAAAGTGTGCGAACTTGTGCACATGTTAGCATTGCTTTCTGCAGTTCTCTTTAAAAGTAACTGAAAATCTCTCCTTGAAGTCGTTAAAAGTGTAGCAACCAACTGCCTGCGCAGGAATCGAGGTCTCAATTTTGCTTTCGGAAAACGAAAGTTGTTTAGCCCCGTCCTATGATGCTCGATGTGAGGATAGTTAGATCGCATCTTAGTCGAAGACGCTTCCCTATGTGTACCGGTTCGCGGTTCTAGAGGTGGCTAGGTGGCTATCTTTCACTAGAATAGATTTGTTATCATTAATAAAAACAGAGAAGGGACTTCTTTCATGCCATTGGATCGCTCCAAGGTTTTCGCCCGAAAAAAGTAGAATGCTTAGCACTACTTAATCTGACATAGGTGCTCCATTTGTTATAGGAGCGCCTTGCTGAGAACTGACCAACTAGTGCGTTATTGAAGTAAGGCAAGACTGCAGAGAACCGATTGAATTAGAACCAAGATGATGCAGAATGCAGGCTGTTGAATATCTTTGCACAGACATGGAGTGTTTTCATACACGTGATATTATTCTTGCAAACAAAGTTCAAGCTCTAAAAGGAAGAAAAATGGAGCACCTTCATCTCTATCAAGTCATGGCTATACATCTAGAGCCCTCTGGACTAGTACAACTACTTGGAATCATTTATTTGACCCAAAAGAGAGTTCTAAAGTTCGAGTTCTGATAATTCTTAGTGTATACTATTTCAGTGTGTTTCTCTTCGCTGTTCAACAAGATTGTTAATCAGGCTTTCCTTCATCTGAGGCTTCAGCGTCTTCGCCTTCTGCGGAGCCTAGAAAAGCCGAAAATTCTAGTGAAACCCACAAAACGTCATTTATCACACAGAATAGAATTCCAACGGCAGCTGAAGTAATGAGCCGATGTCCCAGCTACAGCGTATCAACCAATCTTGCTGGTGACGAGCACCACCAGCGGAGTTCCGTGGGTGGGAATAGACGTGGGTGACTGACGTTTATTCCCGGATACCGCCTGATTTAATTTTTAGCCAGCCCGGAGATCACATTTTTACGTATATTTTGTTTTGCGGGGCGCTTGGAATGTAGTCGGATGAGGTGTTGACTGTGACGTTCGCTCGATACCAAGTTCTTGGTTCGGATTTCCCGCTCAGGACAACCAAGTCTTCCATTCTTCCGCGGTCGGCGAATCGGTACCAGATATATCCGGGTAGGATAAAGCACTGACTGGACACCGCGAGTCATTGTGTAGGTCAAATACGCATTCAAATTTGTAGCCTCCACGACATCACGTAGATACACCCTAAAAAGAGTTGATTCGTCGGATAACGAGCAAAAGCTGCTGTCTTTAAAAATGGCACAAAATATTGCAGAAGTCAACGGGTACCAAGCTAACAGTACTCCTAGAAGAGGGAGACCACGACCCAGCGTCGTGGTTCGCCGTGAGGAAGAGCGGGGAAAAATACCCTTCTACGTGCCTTTTATCTCAAACGAAGTGAGCACAGAGATCTGCGCGTGCGTTCGCAAAGCGGATCTCCAAGAAGTGGTGAGGGTGGTCGAGGTGCCTCCCACGAATTTGAAGGGGCAGTTGGTCCGGAACCGAATCTACGATCGGATGTGTTCCACTCCATCCTGCGTAGTTTGTCCTAGCGGTAACGAGGGGGACTGCATGACATCTGGGGTGTTATACCTCATGTCATGTAGAATTTGCGGGCAGGAGTACATAGGGGAAACGGGTAGACCGTTGTGTATTAGAGTCAGGGAGCATCTAAACGGCCTCAGTAACCCAATGGGTCAACTCCTTGGGGAGAGCACAGGGTCCGATGCCACTATGGCGCCATGTTCCAAGTGTCCGTCTCCATCTTAGCGAGAGAAAGCGACATCTCAGCACGCAGAACACTTGAGGCGCTTTCGATAGCGGCCAGAAATCCACAGGTCAACCGCAAAGACGAGTGCATAGCGATAACCCAGGAACTGGCACCCTTTGTCGAGCTCTATGGGTTTTGATCAACTGATCTGACCTGCAGGGTATTTAAGTCGGGTGGTATCCAGGGCTAAACTCACTCACCCACGTCTATCTCGATCCACGGGTGACTGGTGGTGCTCATCGGCACTCACCTGGAAAGTTAGTTGATACGCTGTACCTGGTACATCGGTCCTTTCCTCTAGCTGTCTTGAGAACACTATTCTGTAGGATGAAATGGCGTTTGGGGGGATAGTTTCACTAATATTCTCGACTTTTCCAGGCTCCGAAGAAGACGAAGACGCCGAAACGTCAGCCGAAGTAAAGCCTGTTTAACAATCTTGGTGAACAGCTCAGAGAAGCACGATGGATTAGTATACTAGTATACTCGATATGCCAAGATTTATCGAAAGTCGGACTTGGGCGGAATTGATCAACGTTTGATGATAGTTTTCTATTTGATAGTTTACCCTTTATCCCTTTTATTTTATTTGGTTTTGTGACCGCATCAGTTCCCTGGAGATGAATTGGAAGGGGATGGCATCTGTACGGTTGCGTGCGTCCTGTCATTCCTCTTCATGGAGTTTTTGGAGGAACGTGTAGCTATCTGCTGACGTGATTTGAGCCACCTTCTTCAATTAATTTTTTTAGAGCGATCACCTAAATCACTTGTACCACCTTTCATCCGGTCTAACGTCGAATTGGGGTGAACTACTCCGCTGCTCGCACAAATTGCCGGTTATTGACCGATTCAGCGGATAGTCAGAAAGCTGCTTTTCTAAAGAATAAACGGTCAGTGATGCTCAGTGATGCTTCTCGTGCGTTTTTTAGAGGCCCGATAGGTCTCGCCCAAAGATTGATAAGAAGGCCTATGCGGAATGTCGAGTTCAAAGCACCATGTCGCCAGACATAAAAGAATTCGACCCGGCGTAAAACCTGCTTTAGGGCCACGAAAAGGCTATCAATGAGATCAAGGATTACGCATGGAGGTTTTTCGGCTAGAGCTTTTTTGAAAACACCGGTTAGCAAGTAAGTTAAAAATTCACATTTCAGTTCATTCCTTAAATACCTATGTCGATCAAATTGCTCCACGCTCGAAAATTTGGGATCTATCCTAGTCGGGAGGGGGCAAAGTGTCAGATGAGTGCGTCATCCTGCTGCACACAACCACATCCCCTGGATTTAATTAAAGATGTTCACATGAGGAAAACATCTGAAGGTTTCGTAGAAACCCAAGCAAGGGATTAAAAATGCAAATCACTACATACCCCCTCCGATTACGGCAGACCTGAAAATTGATTAGTAGACCGTTGAATAATGACACTAAATAAACCACTGTGTACCTATTGCAGGAATTTTTAAAGTTTGAATGAAAAACTTTTCCGCTCGAGGAAGTGTCCCAGAGACAATTGTTCCGATGCAAATTTTCATATGGGCTACACAGATTTGAAGTTTTTTTCCTGGAGTATAAATTTTTGTAGAAAACGACGCAGCATATAAAGAATAAACGATATAAGGCGAGCTCGGTCAATCCGTTTACGTAGTGTGCAACGTATTCTAGTTCTATTATTTAATTCTAATTCGCTTTTTTCTATTTTTTTGGGGATATCGTAGAGATAATTTGCATGCGTATTTGAATACGCAATGAATTGTGGTTACCAAGCGATAGATAAGTCCGTGATTAATTCCTCCCAGACAGGACTAATGCTAATTCGACTCCAGAGAGGTAGAAGACTTGGGTGACATAGGCGGGATCTGAACCAAGAACCTGGAATTGGAGCGCTGGCGACTGCCGGCACCTTCTTCAGCTGGATTACCACATGAGCCAAGAGCCCGTATCTCTTGACTGATAGGGCAACAAACGTTGGTGTGCTCCATTCTCGTGGGAGACCACCAGCTCTGGCATATTTAAGTTCCCAAGATTTGTATGACACCGCGGATGTGGACGACTTTCTTTTAAGTTTCAGGACTACGAAAGGGAAGTTGTGTTTAGGATACAACCTAGGAAAGCTGGAAAGGGTCTCGTATGGTTCCCTGAGGCGCGTACTTACCAGGGAAGGGTCTCAGGCGTAGGTCTGAACGGGGGAAATGGATAGTACTGCGAGAATCTCCACCCTTCATGTAGTAGAAAAACATGTTTCGTTTTTGCTGAGTCCTTGAACCAAAAGAGATTGTGCCCTCGAAGGCGTGGTACAGTAGCGCACCGTCAGCACGTGCCCACGTGCACGCGTGTGCGCGCGCTGTTGTATGGGAAGCGGCAAAAGAGTCTGTGACGAATGAGTCGGTGGTTCAGCAGGGTACGGGGCAACTTCGCAGGTGCTAGGTTAGGTGTTCGAACCCCCTGCTATGCAGCATTTTTGCATTTTTCATGGTTGCCGTCTTTTTTGCTTCCTACACATCTCCTACATATTTATTTCACTCTAAATTGTCAAATAAGGATCAGATTCGTACTCAATGCGAAGTTTGGGCAAAAACGGTGACCATGACTTCACCATTAATCACCATTACCTTCTGTAATTTAACATACTCCAGGGTAGAATGGAAAACGGAAGTTAGATTCGTGATCCCCATACCAAATAACCTTCCTGGGAGAAGTTTGTGCGAAATCGATGATTATGACTTCGACGGCCCTAGTCACCCTTACCTACCGTAACCTACCGTAATCGGCCGAAAATCGAAAAACGGGTGTCAGATTCGTGATCAGAACCCCATATAACCTTCCTGGGCAAGGTTTCGGCGAAGTCGGTGATTATGATCTCGACAGCCTTATTCACCCGTGCTGTAACCCGTACCTGTTGTAAGGTCACTGTTTAACGTTCGCTGAAAGATACAAAACATTGTATAAATCAGAAGCTGAGAAAAGTGAGTGAAGCACAGCTCACAGCAAAGCCTTATTTGACAATTTAGAGTGAAATAAATGTGTAGGAGATGTGTAGGAAGTAGGCTGATTTAGACTGCCATAAGGCACGACTTTCACTACACTACTTTCACGACTCCAGCGGTCGAGGAGAGGCAAAAAAAAAAAATGTTTTGCCCAAACCTCGCCCAAGGGGTTCTTTGGGGTGCTGATAACGAATCTGGCATCCGTTTTTCAAATTTCGGTCGATTACGTAGGTTATGGCGGTGGGTACGGGTGACGGTGCAATACTGTACCTCCAATTTCGAGCGCCCGTAGATCATTGAGTTCAAGGACTCAGCTGACTCTGGTTAGTTTTCCGTCTTCCTACAACTTTGATCAATAGAAGCTTCTCAAGAAGTAGTACATTGAATTAAATAAGATTGGCCTACATTATAGCTAAGAGATCATGTAAAAGGGCGCCTTCAAATCAAACTGCAGGTGTATTCATCTCGCGAATAACGTCTATGGTGTATCAAGGATCGGAATTCTCATGAAACTTTCGCTCCTTCGGCCTCGGCGGCGTGTGATAAAACAGTGATTCAGGATTGGATACGCTTACAAAGAACGCGACCGAGTAATGTGGCTGTTTACTTTGGATGCGTCAGCTCTGCGGTTTCTCATTGTCGAAGCCGATCGACGATAAGATGACGGCGGAATCGCGAATGACAGCTCAGAGGGTTTTCGTTGAGAAACTGTCACAGGAGGGAATCTCAGACAAACAACAGCGACAACAGCGATTTTTCGGGTCGGGTGTGATGTGCTCATGGGCGCATAAACGGTGCTAAGCTAGTGAGTGCTTCTTGCTCTCGTTTCAGAGCTTTCATATGTCGCGATCAAGCAAGCGTGGCATTTCCTAGCGAAAGGACTCCATCCACTGTAAGAACTGCGAAACGACCGAACATTTCCAAAGAAACCGAACGCTGTGAAGGCAGCGTGAAGTGGGAGCTGAACGGAAGCCGGCCGGGCGAAATAGTCGAGTAGCTGCAGCTGCGCCAAACATCCATAAAAGATTTGGACGTCTACGGGAATCTATCCTTACATCAGAGTTGAACAGGACGTTGCTGGAGGGTGGTTAATTGCCTATGCATAAGTGTGTATGTAGTAGTGGAAATGCTTCGGCGATAGCCTTTGGAATATGCAATGAATTTAATTTACTCTCCTAGCGGCGTTTGGAACACGCAGCGAATTCCAAGAATCAATAGAGGGGATCAGTAACGGCAGTTACGTAAGACTTGGTGGCTTTTCTTTGTGTATTTAAGTATTGAGAAAAAGGTGGTTAGGTGGTTCGTATTTGAGAAGCGGTTTAAAATAAATCCCAGGAAAAGTTACAAGACACGCTCCAGAGCGTTATGAATTGCTATAGAGATTTCCGATGGATTCCCGTGCAACACCATCCAGGCTTGCTTGCCAAAAGAGTCCATTATGGTAAATTATAGGGTTGGCAATGAGTGACTGACGGTCTAGGTACAAAGATTTTGAGGTCCTTCTCTGTACCCGTACAGAGAAGGATCTCAGGTGTATGTCCGAAAGACGGGAATAGATAGCACTGCGAGAATCTCCACCCTTTAAGTAGATGAAAATTATGCTCTATTTTTACAAGGTGCTGGAACCCACCAAGCAAGCGACGTCGAATTGCACAGACGGAGAGGTAAATACCTTGCAAACATTGAACACGCAGAAAACGCCAAATTATTGCGAGGTCAAAGAATCGAACATCTCACCTATGAAGCAGTATTTTTGTATTTCTTCGATGTTTGGAAGATAAATCCTTGTGCCGCTCTATGATTACATATGTACCGAACTTCGGTCCCGTAATTCGGTAAGCTCAAAGATATTGCAAAGACGAAATATATTTTTCTATTACACGAGGAATGAACACTCACGCTCTTGCAGTGGTATTCATTTTTCCGTTCAGATATACGCATAACCCCTATTCCTGGTGAGTTTCCAAAAATAGCCGTATTTTTGAACTATAAAAGTCGTCTTGCTACTTTCTCGTTGTTCAGAAATCTTTCCAAGCAATTCCTTGAACATATCGAAGGAGTAATTTTTACAATATAATGACATCATTACGAAGCTCATCGGATATCGCGAGAGGACAAGCTGCCGTTGTGCCTTACGTTCGACCTGAAGAAGGCATTCGACTCTGTCGAAACTGAAGCGGTCATCGAACCTCTGCGCACTCAGAGCGTTCCTACTCAGTACATCAGAGTCCTTCGAGAGCTGTACAATGGATTCACGATCAAGATCTCTCCATTCTACAACGACGTCGTCATCGACGTAAAGAGAGGGGTTCGGCAGGGGGATACCATATCCCCGAAGCTCTTCAGCGCCACCCTCGAAAACGTCATGCACGAACTAGAATGGAAAAACATGGGAGTGAAGGTCGACGGACGACAGCTGCACCATCTTCGCATCGCTGACGACATCGTGCTCATAACATCGAGCATCAGCCAGGCGGGGCGAATGCTGGGCGACTTCGATCGTGTATACGGGAACGTTGGACTGCAGCTGAATTTACGAAGACGATGTTCATGGGAAACGGACGAGTTTCTGATGCCCATTCTCGCTCAACGGAACGTACATCTCCGAGTGCTTCAGCTACATGTATCTAGGTCGCGAAGTCAACATGGCCAACGACCTGATGCCGGAGTTGGGCAAACGAGCCGATTGGCGGAGCTAGAGCGTCGGAAGAGTCCGAAGAAGACGAAGAACGTCCGACTCCGTGCCCCCCTATTCGACTCTATCGCTCTTCCTGCCCTAACATACGCCTCAGAGACCTGGGCTATTCGAAAGCAGGATGAACGTCAGCGTCGCGCAGCGTGGAATCGAGTGGACGAGCTCGGAGTAACACGACCTACGCAAATGAGAGAAGGCCTCCGGTGTTCCAAACTTCGTCGAAGTTCGAAGATCAGAGATGCTGTGAAATGGGCAAAAAAAAATTCGAAAATTAGGGAGGGGGGGGTCGACCACGTAATGCGCTTCGCAGATACCCGCTGGACGAGCGCCGTCACCGACCTGATTCCGCGGGATGTCAAGAGAACTCCTACCAACGCATTGGTCGGACTTCTTCGTGAAAGCCCTGAATAAACGATATAACGCTCATAGTGTCCCTAGAGCGGGGAGCATCCATGGACCACTCTAGCACGCGACAGGGACGAATGGAGACGCAGCTGGAGCCCGCACGACAACCCCATGATCAGCGGGAAGACAGGTGAACGATGTGAATAGCACGCACTGCTTCTTGATGCATTTACTGTAATTCTGCGGAAAACCAAGGCAAATGTATAGTTAAGGCATTAGAAGTGCCACACTTTTTTTCTGCGAAACGCAATAAGATCCTCAATTCCTTAACTTGCCAATACATGACGACGCGTTATTAGAACTCATGGCTTCCAAATTTAAAAGAAGAGCTGAATCTATCTATGATTCTACGTGGCTGTGATAGAGAAGTTAACAGAAACCGTGTGACTTGTAGGAAGCCAGGACAGAGCGTAGTACTGCTGTTTTACAAACATATTTTAGCGCATTTGTGACCCAAAACCAATTCGAGCAACCATTAAATCCGCCTAGGCGAACGTTTAACTAGACCGAACCTGGTCGTAGATGCTCAGCTTGATGCAGTCGATTATCGATTTTGGGTCATTCGCTCCCTCAACTGGTAGGGAAAGGCCTTGTTGCCAATTCGGGTTCCGTCCCGACACAGAAGGAGTGAAACGGCGGACATTCTGCAATGAGGAATTAACCAAAGATTTTCATTTAAGGCTATTACATAACGAGGTCCATAGTGTCCGAAATAAGAACTTCTTCAGCCTGATGTGAGGTGCTTAGTTCTTGCGGGGGCGTAACTTTATACAGCACCTTAATGGAAATTTAACACTGAATCTCCAGAAGTTGAATATGCTCACTTGAAAGGCGACCTCCACCACCGGCTGCAGCTGTCCATCGTTTCTCGTTGGCAGATTCACTGCCGATTGTACATTCACCACTATGTTCAACGACGACGGTGAGAAATTCTAGAAGCAAGCGGTCATACACCTCGACTATCGACATGGAGCTGCGCAACTTTGCCTACCTGCTGTCGAATCGGAGCTCTGCGCATCGGCTTCAGTTTCCTCGAGAGATCAGCCGGCCCACAAAGGGAGCCAAGAGCGCCGAAAAGGCCGGGAAGTGGCTCCTCGCGAACGACTTCCGAGTACGTCAGCTCAGCGGCGTCTTCATCGCGCTCCAGTAATTTCGTCCTTAAAGTTTATAGCTTAGGTCATCCAGAGGCCGGATTCATCAACAATTACAGCCGCAGGTATGCGGGATAAAAGGGATAGAGAAAAGATAAGGGAAAGAGATGAACGCTTCATTGTGGGTGTCTCTACCATTTGTACCCTGCATACCCGAGGGTTCAGTTGTTGTTGCATCCGGCTGCAGAAGTACGTTCACCGAAGGTTATGGCGAAGCTCTTAGTTACCTCAACCTGATGGCATGTGCTATTCCAACTGCTCGAATACTATCAACAGCAGTGCGAAAAGTGGTCTTCAGCCTTCGCTCCTCACCAAGAGCTCCCGAGACGACATCGATATCGTTGCCATCAATGGGTATCCTGACAGCATTTGATTAGCATAGATTTCACGGAGAATGGAGAAGGAAGATGTCAACTGTGGTGCTCTGACCTTCCGTTGGCGCTTCGTTTCCGAGACCGCTTCGCGATCGCAATCCACCTAGGGTTTGAATCGAACTCTTCATCAGATACCAGCCGAACTCCAGGTGGAATAATAGCGAATGGGACATCGTTGTTTACCTAAATTTTATAAATTCTCAGCTGTTACTAGTAATATTTTAAAGCTTCATGCATTTTATTCTCCTAATGATAGGACTGCACCTGATCCTCTCGTTCCGCCGCTACGTTAGTAATAGATGTCCAGAACGTTTTGCTTACAACAACAGAAAATAAACAAGGTCAACTCGTGTTTTTAGGAAGATATGTCAGCTCTCGAACTTTATATTGGTAGCAAATACTAAAGGCACTAACCGGCGGCGGTTGGACTACGCTTTCCCGACGCCTCGTTCTCGCCTCCGTCGACCACGAAGCTCGTGCAATCACGAAGCCGTTAGCAGCCCTACAAGCAAGGATCTTCAAGTCGCAGATTTAGAAGGGAATTAAATTCATTGTTCATCTTTGTTGTGAAGAACCTACGCGTCTGTGCTCTCAAAAGGGATTCGTACAGGCGAGTGGGCGGTAGCCTCGTTGTCATCCGGAAGAGGAATGTTTACCTGAACAGAGTAAATAAGGAAATGTAAGCTCAACTTGAGTCAGAGGCAGCCTTTTACTGAATCTAAATAGATTAGCATCAGTTTCAAAACAGAAAATCTAATCATCCTATTAATTTTACATTAACTAATGGGCGCTTAACAGAGGACGCCCGAAGCAACGTTGGCTAGATACGTTGCACCTAGACTTAAAAATAGCTGGTGTGACCCTGATCAAGCATTTGATCGGGAGAATTTGCGTCACCACACCAGAAGAGTGAACCCTGCTGCTAAGCGAGGTCCACTCTTCTGGTGTGGTGACGCCAGACGCAAATGAAAATGATGATGATGATGATAATGGGCGCTTAACAGAAACGGGAAGAAGTTTAAAAAATTGATCGCTAACAAGGAAAAGTTTTCAACTCAATCCAGCAATCTCTCTCCTTGTCGTAAAAGTGATATGCGGTGTGAAGGGGTGGTGGAAGTGACGTAGTCGGTCGACATCATCTTCAGATGAGAACGACATTTCTAGTTCACTTATATGCCGCTATGGTCCGGGTTCATAATATTCAACTGTAAGGTATACATATTTGTGTGCAGTTACGGTATCACTGGTGATATGGTAGGATATGACGGTGTGCAGATAGGCATTGTTGAAAAACTAGCACATGTGAAGGCACAAGTAGACAGCCTGGTTTGCTGTAAGCACTGATCGCCTATAATTAACTCCATGGGAAGACGTAATAGCAGCAGACTAATATGTGCAAAAAAACTGCCAGCACGCGGACTCGAACTCGAAACCCCGCCGGTGTGCTTCTATGAGGCGGCACTCCCACCGACTGCGCCACCAAGGCACATCTCGTGGGGATCATAGAGGTTGATAAGTGTTGTGCATACGTTTTTGCACCTCTTTCTTCGGTCTTTAAAAAAGCGTTCAGCAAAACCTAATTGTAATTCTGGACTCCGCTCACACGGCCCTACATCCTGTCAAAATAGCATCGCCAAAGCTCACCTTGAGTTGGGAATCTTTCCTTGTAAAGACAATCACGGGTCGAGGGTATAGAATCGTAGAAAGACAGATGTGCTTCCTATTCGCTCACACAGATAGTAGAGAAATTTCGAGCGGAATACACGGCTCCATCTTGATTAAAGAAGTTGATTCATTCTTCCTAATGGTGGAGGAGAAAGAACTGGACGTGTTTGGAAAGCACAAAAGAAAAAGCGTACAGATTAGGCTTTAATACATTACAATAAATTCAGAAAAAAAAATAAGAGCAGCTTTACTTTTAAAGATGCAGCATGCACTTATTCCTAAGAGCATCCATTCTTGAGAACACTTTGGGGAATTCTTGGGATGTCTGCAATATCGTGTAGTGGATTCTAGAAACTTCCAAGAGGCGCGCGCATAGAGAGAGAGCGTGGGAGAGCGCATGGGCAAATTTCTTTGAGGTGGATCAGCGTCAGCTACGAGCCATTTACATCTGCGAGCCAAAACTTGGCATCAGATCGAAGAACATGGTCAGGGCTCGGCAGCAGCACGACTGCCAACGAATCGAATGAAATAAAAGAGGAATCGATGAATCTCTTCTCCATTTTTGAGATTCACAAGATATGATCTTATGGGATCTGTAGGATTACAATCGCAGTGTCAATGTCGACGCCTACACAAAACAGCTCTAAGAACTGGCTGATGCTTTAGAGGTAACATGACCGAAACTTCTTGAAGTCGCACTCCTCCACAACAGCACGAGAACACACACGGCGAAGTCAACTCGCGATTTCCTAGAGGAAATTGACCGGACGACAGTGCCTCATCAACCGTACAGGCCTGACACGGCACCGTCGGACTTCTACCTCTTCAGAGCCCTCAAACAGCATTTGTACCAGAAAAAGTTCGATAATTAGACCACCTGAAAATTGAGATTTCCTCCATTTTGACTCTATGCTCCCTTCTTTCTGATGCTAGGACATCGAAACCTTGCCTAAGAAGTGGCTTGCTATTGTTGACACTAGGTGGTTGAATCGTTGATGGATGATTTGTTTTTCTAAAGAAAAATAAATCTTTAAAATCATGCTTTTCATTGTCAAAAATTATGCACCAACCTAATAGTTAACGATACGCGTTACTGATTTTGACTGACGTCGCAATATTGAAATGACCAGCGCACAATTAGATTTTTGGGTACGTACTTCTACATATCTTTATTATATTATTAGATGATTTTGAGAAAGCGTCAAGGTTTGCCTCTCATTTCAAAAAATCTTACTCTGAACAGGATTACGATGATGATTCATGGCCTCTCACTAAAGCTACCGTTCAAAATACCTACTCAGATAATTTACTGTGGTTTAATAAAGAAGATCCACGGATCTCCCTCGATAGAGAGCCTTCGGGCTCTCTTGTTAAGAGGGATCTCGGGCCGCTTGTCGCAGGGCCACGTGGCGCGTCCCCGGGTGGTGGATAGGGGAATTAAACGCGAACCAAATGCGACCGTGTACTGCCCAGAGACGCAGGTGGGATGCAGGGGATGGACTCCTTGCTCCTGCTGTGTCGGGTCGATGCGTTCCTTGTGCGTGGGAGCGGCATGTTCGTGCACAGTGTGCGTGGATGTGTCCGTGACTGTGCGGATTGTAACTGTGTCGGCTCGGCCAAAAGCTTGCACTCGGTAGACTGGGAGTACATGTAAGGCGATTCGAGGCCGCCTTAAGTCTCGCCCCGTCCCTTCGGGCAGTCTGGCTGGCTGCCCGGAGTACCCCGCCCGCACGACAGAGCCTGACTAGCTACCCGTGTTGTATTCCAGTCAAACACAGCAGCACTAAAGGGCCTCATTCCCCTGACCCCGAAAGAGCCCCCATTTCTGCAGCGATGGGAAGGACGAGTACGGAGAGGCTGCTAAAATCTCAAGGCCTAACCAGGCTGCGCAAACTGAGAAGGACTAGGATGACGATCTGTACTTACAACGCCCGCACGCTTGCGTCCGAAGCATCCGTCGAGGACCTGATGATGCAAGCCAGGAAGATCAAGTACGACGTCATCGGACTGACCGAGACGAGAAGACACCACCCCCTACACGCCGCCTACGACTCCGGAGAAGAACTGTTCCTCGGAACATGCGACAGCAGGGGAGTAGGCGGCGTTGGTGTCCTCGTCAACACGCACTTGGCCATGAACATCGATTCGTACGAGTCTCTGACTAGCCGAATCGGACGTCTGCGTCTGAAGCAATGTGGCTCCGTGCCAGCCTTGACTGTGTTCGTCGCGTATGCCCCAACATCCGACTACGACGACGAAGACGTCGAGGCCTTCTACGTGGAGCTGGAGAAGTTCTATAAGGAAGATCACACCTTCTACAAGGTGATCGTCGGCGACTTCAACGCCAAGATCGGGCCACGAAGGTCGCCGGAAGAACTTCACATCGGAACCCACGGTTTGGAGTGGAACGAGCATGGTGAAAGGCTGTCTGAGTTTATCATGTCGACCAAGACCATCCATGGAAACTCGCAGTTCCAGAAGCCTCCCTCCCTACGATGGACCTGGGAATCCCCCGGTGGCCAGTTCCACAACGAGATCGACCACATCATCTTCAATCGCAAGTATTGCCTGACCGATGTCTCCGTTGTCCCCAAGTTCTACACGGGATCGGACCACCGCCTCCTTCGCGCGAGGTTCCGCTTTTCGCGTCAAGGAGAGAAGGCCGCGAAGTTCAAGAAGAGGAATCCCAGAACGACCATCAACTGGGATCTCTACACCTCTCTTGTCGGCCTTTGGGAAGATGCCGTCATGGACAACGTCGACGAGGAATACGATCGCTTCGTGCACCATCTCCACGATAGTGCTAAGGGAGCCGAGAGCTTGAAGACCACCAAGAGACGTCTGTCTCCGGAAACTCTCGAGCTGATACGCCAGCGTGAAGCAGCACGAGCGTCAGGCAACTACCAACTGACGTCCGAGCTTGCGAAGCTATGCAGAGAGGCGATAAAGGAGGATCTTAAGGAGAGAAGGGCGGAAGTGTTGGCTGAAGCTGCAGAGGCAGGGTTGAGCATCCGCAATGCCCGCCGAAACTTCGCCAACTTCAAGACCAAGATGACCGCTCTCCGACGTCCTGACGGAACCATCACCTCTTCCAGAAGGACCATGGAGAAAGTCATCCACGACTTCTACTCCGATCTCTTCGATAGTCACGTCCACCTGCCCCCATGCCATCTTCCGCAGGATGGATACGTCGTTCCCTCTGTTCTCCCTTCCGAGATCCGACACGCCATCTCGTCGGTGAAGAAACGTACAGCACCCGGTCCTGACAGGATCAGAGCTGAACACCTGAAGAACCTCCCGCCAGCGCTCATCAACACCCTGGCGCGGCTCTTCACACGCTACCTGTCCGAATGCAAGGTTCCATCTCAGTGGAAGACCAGCAAGACCGTTTTGCTGTACAAGAAGGGAGACGTGCACGACATTGGCAACTATCGCCCGATCTGCCTGTTGTCCGTAGTCTACAAGCTGTTCACTCGAGTCATCCTGAATAGGATTAGTAGAACGCTGGACGAAGGACAGCCATGCGAACAAGCAGGATTTCGGAGAGGATTCAGCACGATCGACCACATACACACCATTACGAAGCTCATCGAAGTGTCGCGAGAGTACAAGCTGCCGCTGTGCCTTACGTTCATTGACCTGAAGAAGGCATTCGACTCCGTCGAGACTGAAGCGGTCATGGAAGCCCTGCTCACCCAGGGCGTTCCTACTCAGTACATCAGAGTTCTTCGAGAGTTGTACAGTGGATTCACGACCAAGATCTCACCATTCTACAACGACGTCGTCATTGACGTGAAGAGAGGGGTTCGACAAGGGGATACCATATCCCCGAAGCTCTTCAGCGCCACCCTCGAAAACGTCATGCGCGAACTAGAATGGGAAGACATGGGAGTGAAGGTCGACGGCCGGCAACTGCACCATCTTCGCTTCGCTGACGACATCGTGCTCATAACCCCGAGCATCAGTCAGGCGGAACGAATGCTGGCCGACTTCGATCGTGTATGTGGGAGCGTTGGACTGCAGCTGAATCTTACGAAGACGATGTTCTTGAAGAACGGATGGGTTTCTGATGCCCCATTCTCGCTCAACGGAACGAACATCTCCGAATGCTCCAGCTATGTGTATCTGGGTCGCGAAGTCAACATGACCAACGACCTAGCACCAGAGCTGAGCAGAAGGAAACGAGCGGCTTGGGGAGCTTTCAAGAGCGTCGAAGAAGTCGTGAAGAAAACGAAGAACGTCCGACTCCGTGCCCACCTATTCGACTCCACTGTTCTTCCTGCCCTAACATACGCCTCAGAGACCTGGGCTATACGAAAGCAGGATGAACACGCGATCAGCGTCGCGCAGCGTGGAATCGAGAGGACGATGCTCGGAGTGAAACGACTCACGCAAGTGAGAGAAGGCCTCCGGAGTTCCGAGCTTCGCCGACGTTCGAAGATCAGAGACGCTGTCGCATGGGCCAAGTCGTCGAAAATTAGGTGGGCCGGCCACGTAATGCGATTCGCAGACACCCGCTGGACGAGAGCCGTCACAGATTGGATTCCGCGGGATGTCAAAAGAACACCAGGACGCCCACCAACGCGTTGGTCGGACTTCTTCGTGAAAGCCCTGAACGACCGATATGACGCTCTTCGTGTCCCTCGAGCGAGGAGGATCCATTGGACCACTCTGGCACGCGACAGGGACGAATGGAGACGCTGCTGGCGCCCGCTCGAGCAAGTCGATGATCAACGGGACGACAGGTGATACAGGTGATTAATAAAGAAGATATTCATAGGCTGTTGAGTAGATTACCACTGTCTTATTCGCGAACTCCAGATGAAATTCCAGCTTACTTCATTCAGAGGGTTGCCACTGCAATTGCCGTTCCATTGAAACATATTTTTAACTACAGTTACATGCATGCTGTAATACCTCATCGATGGAAACATGCCTATGTCACTCCCATTCTGAAGACATCGCTCAACAATCTAGCTTCAAACTATCGTCTTATAAGCTTAACATCAGTATTTTGTAAGACACTCGAAAAAATTTTGAAGGCAGAATTAGTGAAGTACATTGAGACAGATGGGATTTTACCCGAGAACCAATATGGGTTCAGAGTCAAACGGTCAACAGAGATATCAATGTTCTCTGCCTTAAATGACTGGACCAAAGCACTTGATGCAAACAATGATATTGATATCAAAACTCTTGCGCCAGGCGGGACTCGAACCCGCATCTTCTGCTTTCCGGGCAGCGATGTTCGCCTTACACCACCGGCGCTGTTTGACCGCACGTAACATCCGCGATATCCTCGAGGTCCGTCAGCACCCACCCGTGATACGGGGATGGGCCGGCCGCTGATATCAGCATGGAACCGGTTAAGCTGAGGACCTTACTAGTAACAATGCTTGAACACATTTGTTTAAGCCTGGAGCGGCTGATATAGAGGCTATTGATATCATCTACCTCGATTTTAGCAAGGCGTTTGACAAAGTACCGTTTGAAGAATTGGTTCAAAAACTTCAAACTGTTGGAGTGCATCATCGAATTACTGCGTGGATAAAAGGTTTCATCACGAACAGAACCTTTCAAGTGAAAGTCAACGATTCCTTTTATGGGGTGACTAGTGGAGTACCTCAGGGTGGGGTATTATCACCAGTTCTCTTTATTATCTACACTTCCGACCTATCAGACCAAATAGACAAATTCAACGTGATGTGTAGTATGTTTGCCGATGACGTAAAACTATACAAAAATAAAAATAACAAACTGAAAGATTGCTTGGCTTTGCAAGGCGCCAATAAAGAGATTGCTGATTGGTCTGGGTCTGTGAGGTGGAAACTACCTCTATCTGCTTCAAAAACTAAACTTCTTCATCTTGGTAAATCGAAATCAGCAAGATGCAAGTACATGCTTGGTGGAACCCGTATAGTTAGTGTAGATACGTTACGAGATCTGGGATTCATTATGGACAAAAAACTCACTTTCACTGACTACTGTGAAGGCATCGCAAAGAGAGCTGAGAGAATTGTTTACAACATATTTAAATCCTTGTCTATAAAATCAGCACCACACTTTCTGGTAGCCTATAAATCATATGTTCGCCCTGTACTAGAATACGGTACCACAGTCTTTAGTCCTCACTTGAGGAGTAGTGTACAAAGGCTTGAAGCAGTTCAAAATGGTTTCACTATAAAGCTCTGGATACGCTTATATGGGTATGATTACACCACCATACCTTCTGCCTCTAATCGCAACAAAATTTTCAAAATCTCCAGTCTTGAGACTCGTAGGAAAAGGAATGACCTGCTTATGATTTCCAAAATGATTACAGAACTGGTAGCACTAAAACTTGATGACTTCTACACGTTACAAAATTCCTATACATCAGGTAGCCAGAAGAAAATCCATTTCTCCAAGGCCAAGAGCTCCATCCGTGCTTCCTTTTTTACCCAAAGGGCCGGCCCTGAGTTTTTAACATTCTCAAAAAATGCGTCCCCTGATTTATTAGCTCAGTTTCAGAGGCTCGTGGACAGGTATCTCCTAGAGTAACTAAGTAATTACTATGAGTTGTGTTGTAGTGTTGTTTTTTTGTTGTTGAGAGTTTTGTATTTTCTCTGCGTGTAATTGTAACTATTTGCTCGTCTAAATAAATAAATAAATATGTATATGTGTTACTCCTACATGAGAAAGGAGGTTCTCGTGCAGCAACAAGAAGTGAGCGTAGGTTTAGGACAACAACAAAAGCATTATAATTTAAATATGCAAAAATTTTATGAAATTTTATGTGTGTCTAACCTCACCTTAGCGATGGTGTTCTTCTTTGAGGTGCCGATTTTTTCAATGATTGTAGCTGTGATCGTCTTCGGTTCTGACACAATCTGAAGGACACCCGTTTCGCACACGTTCAAAAATTGTATTGAAAAGAAAACTGTCTTCAGCCTTAGCTTTATGAAGTTCCTCTTCATCCAAGTAAGAAGCGTCTATTACAGCAACTGTGGAATGTTTCTCACTTGAGAGCGAGTTGTCGGTGAACCATCAAAGTTTGGAAACAGGAAACAATTGATTATACAATCAAATTTTGTACAAACTGCTCTATAACTCGACTGCTATTATCCCAGGCACTTCTCAGCTAGCAGAAGAATTATTTCTGATATAACAGTTGTCATGTTTTTCGCTTGTTGATTTTGTTGTTGGCTTAAATAAAATAAATAATAAAAAACTGTGAGGTTCATTTGGTTAACAGCACTTTCTAAATAGAGATCTTGAGGCGACAGAAGACCTCTTCTTTTTACTCCAGATCAAGTTCAGGAGAGCATATAAGCTAAGCTATATACTATATAAAATAATGCGGCAAACTAGGTCTTTTGCTGAAGTTGTCAAAACGTTTTAGAGCTAGACTGAATTATGTGTATGTACTCAGTCCTTTAAAAGGTAATATTATCATGGGTCCCTCACGGAAAGTCCATGTTCTGTCGGCTGAATCTTATAATTTCCGGAAGGCCTACGGCTTGCACTACATGAAATACAGTGCGTTTCAAAAGTATGTAGCCACCTTAAATTCAAAATTTTCTCGTTTCGCGTTCGTTTCTACGAACTGGCGTCAGCAGCATTAGATTCCCCGTAGACGGAAATAGCTAGATTGCTCTTTCCAGAAAAAGCTTGATCTCCGGCAAAAACTATGCGTTCTTGAATTTTTTTTGTTTGTTTCAAAAGTATGTAGCCACTCTCAAAAAATACGATTTTATTAAAAATTAATAGTCAATTGGACCACCATTATTTCTTTTTACATCAAATACCCTGCTACGCATGCTACTAACAAGTTTCTGGATTACTTCGTCACCGATGTTGTCCCAGGCAGTCAAAATAGCGGTTTTCAGCTCCCCAACATTGTTGAACGGCCTGTTATTCAAGTAGACCTGCCGGACCAAGATACCTCACATGTTCTCCATTGGGTTGCAGTCAGATGAGCAAGCTGGCCATTCCATTACTCGGAGTCGATTACGTTGGAGCCAGCCTGTGGTCGATTTGGACACACGAAGTGCAGCGCTGTCCTGCTGCAGAACATGTGTCTGCCGTTTTCTCCCCGTTAGGAAGGGCAGCAGGCTAGACTCCAGTACGGCTTGATACCCTAGACTGTCCATACGACATGATGGGAATCTGAGCTTCAGCTTCCGCCTACTGCAGAAGCCTGCCCATGTCATCAGGGTCCCGCCTCCGAAGTTCCGTCGAGAGAAGGTGATGGGAGCCTGTCGTAGATCTCTCCAGTAATACCGGTAACCATAGCAACCATCCAGATTAAATTTTTTGTCGTCACCGAAGATGACCTGAAGCAATAAGCGTGTGAAATTCATGACTTCGACGAAACCAGAAAGTTCCTACATTTTCCCGTTGCGTGCCATGTTTTTGCAGGCAAACCCAGTTGCGCCTGCTTGTTGGAAGTTCGTGAGATAAGGTGCTTTCTGCATGGTCTATCTGCAGATGTGTTCGTTCGATCGAATACAACGCCATATCGTTGTTCTTGATGCAGATAGACCCGTCTCAGCGCGAACTTGGTTGACGCTCCATGTGGAGTTCGACACCATGCGGCTGATTCGTCGACGATTCTGGTTCGAAATCACACGCGGACGACCCGGTACAGGTGCAGACCGATAACCATTGGGATTTCGAAGGAAGTGGTCGACACATCTTGCGAACGTCCGAGCTGACGAGCAATGGCGCGATTTGTCAAGCCAGCATCCTTGAGCGCTCGGATCTGAGCCTGTTCCTCGATAATCAGGACACGTCCACGGACTGGCATAGTGGTTATTTTTGAAGAATAGGTCAAGCTGGCTATTCATGACAAGAACTACCCGCCAAAAAGAGCGCAAAATTTGAATAGGAGTGCAAAAATGCCCGATATTCTGGAGTGGCTACATACTTTTGAAACAAACAAAAAAGTCAAAAATGCCTAGTTTTTGCCGGAGATCAAGCTTTTTTCTGGAAAGAGCAATCAAGCTATTTTCTTCTACAGGGAGTTCAATGCTGCTAACGCCAGTTCGTAGAAACGAACGCGAAACGAGAAAATTTTGAATTTAAGGTGGCTACATACTTTTGAAACGCACTGTATGCCTTCGGTCATTACTGTTGAATTCATTAAGACTTCACGTTAAGCTTAATCAGCGACGGTTTTTCACTGCTATCGCAGACGGATCTACCAACTATAGCAGAGATTCCCATCCAGAGATTAGGCATGTCTGTTTGAGCACACGTCAAGCATATGCTTGTTCCAAATAGGCTAACGTAGTTTGTTGGCCTATTGATATTATTATTAAAGGATAAAACATAAAGGAAGGCGTCAAGCAATCCCTTTGAGGGTGCGCCCCGCATTCTATTACTTCTACGTGATATCGTGGGAGCTACTTGAATGCGTATTTGGACCAAACAGTGACTCGCATTGGCAGGGCCATGGGCAAGGCCAGTGTTTTACTCTTCATAGGCGAGTCTGGTACCAATTCGTCGACCTCGGACGGATGGATGGCCTGAACTGCGCGGAGGACCTGAACCAAGAACCTCGATTTGGGGCACACGAGACAGCCGACGCCTCCTTCCGCGAACAGATGAAAACTACGCCCTTATTGGTATTACGTAATACCGTAACACCGCCTGATCATGTTGCTCTTAATGTAGAACGGGTATCGTGCTCGAAACTCTTGCTGATCAACATGAACGGCCTCCTCGCTTACAGATATATGCCAAGTGAAACAGAAAAAGTTTACTGGATCGGTTTTTTAGCTATTTCAAAAGCACGCCACTCCAGAACATTGAGCTGTAGGTTCTGCCAATTTTTGGGCCTTTGTGATATAAAGGATAAAGGACGGCGTTAGTCAATCCCTTCTGGAATGCGCCAGCGCATTCTACTTCTACGGGATATCGTGAAGGCGATTTGAATGCGTATTTGGCCATGCAATGACTTGCAGTGGCCAGCCGATGGGCAAGTCAGCGCTATATCCTTCCCGGACTAGTCTGGTACCAATTCACCGACCCCGGAGGGATAAAAGGCTTGGTTGGCCTGAGCGGGAAATCCGAACCAGGAACCTGGTATCGGGTGCACGCGACAGTCGGCGCCTCCTCCGGCTGCGCTACACGCGTCCACTATTTGTGATGTAAAACAACAAATTATTTTAATGTCCAACCGTCTTTTAATACGTTGTACTATTTAGAAAGCAGATGGCTTACTCTTTCAAACCATAGGGGTTGTCGAAGAATTTCTAGCATTTTGGATTGCTACATCTTCGTTTACAGCATGCATATGCACACCTAGCTTCATGAGTTATTACCCGGTTGAAAAAAAACAACTACAACTGGTAGCTGCAAACAGAAAAAACGTCGAGAAAGGTTAAACTCTTAGTTGATTTAAGCGATTCTTGGAGGAATAGGGTGGATAGAATACAAGTTAGAGCCTGAATCACCTAGATTAAATATAAAATAAGGATAAAGGACGGAGTTGTTCAATCCCTTCCAGGATGTCTTTTTTAGACCGCATTCTACTTCTACGGGATGTCGTGAAGGTGATTTGAATGCATGTTTCGTCTGTTCAATAAGTTGCGGTGGCCATCCGATGAACAAGTCAGCGGTTTGTCCTTCCCAGACAAGTCCGGTACCAATTCACCGATACCAGAGCGGTGAAAGGCTTCGTTGGCTTGAATGGGAAATCCGAGCCAGGGACCGGATTCATCAGCGACTTGCGTAACTTTAATGGGGAATTGTAAGCTTATCAAGCGATATGGTACGCGAAGCCATGTTAAAAACTCAGATAACGCGGCTTATCGCTCACCATATCGCTTGATAAACTTACAATTCTCCATTAAAGCTACGTAAGTCTTTGACGAATTCGGTCCCAGAACCCACGTTACAGCTGATACCTCCTCCGACTGGGTACCACACACTATCGGTGATGTTATCCTATTTATTTATTTATTTATTTATTGAACACCGGGTAGGCTAAAACGACATTTGAGACATTAAAAACCGAGAAAAACTCAAATTTAGAGAAGAAATGGGAGCATTCAAGACATATTGGATTTGAAACAACCACTAAAAAGATTGTAATAGTAAAAGTTGTAATGAAACAGATGTTGCATATGCCCTGAGTTCCTGCAGAAACTCCTAATCACTTTTTATCCTCCTTCCATCGGTGTGCTTAGATTTCGTTGCCGGTAAATTACCTGTCACTAGCTTCGGTGCATCGGCTGCTATGCAATTATTTGAAAAAGGTCACCTCCAAGTTGTAGATTCGATCGAACTTAAGCTGAAGGCCTTCCAACGGAACTGCTTTTGACTTGCAGAGGAACATGTCGTTGAAGTGAAGAATAACTTGCACGGTTGTCTTCTTTAGTGTCTCTAGAATGAGGAGATTAAGCTGTGGTACCGCGTCCTTCGACGGATTCGCATGAAATCAGTGCAATAAAAAAGAATCGCTCACCGATCCGTGTTCGCACAGGCGGCGGTAAGGCGCCAAGTGGTGTAACCGGGCTGTCCATGGTCAGTTTGCCGAGCAGTGACCTTAAGAGTGATACCGATGCCTGCGGAAATACAAACAGTGGGCTTCTTTAGCCTGCTCAGCTCGTCACCAACCCGCTCTCATCTTCTTGATCCATTGTGTACTTCAGAGGCGAAGTCGCATATCCCTGCTGATTACGACAGTCCTCCAAATCGGCATAGACCTTCGTTAAACCTATCGCGGCCCTTCTCACATCTCGATAGAGCAGATCAGCATGCTGTCGAAGAACAGACGAGTTCTCGCTTAAGCAAAGCTTAGTGATACCATCAGCTGCTAGGAGAGGAGCGCTTAATGTGTTTTCTAAGGTACTCTGGACTAAGAATGACGATGACACCATGAGTATGATTAGCCCATCCAAACATGCCATTATGAGTTCAAACTAAAAGGGTCCTGGGCGTGTAAGAGGCGGGGAAGAGATAGATGACCAGCTAATTACCACCTCTTGCGCAGTCCAACTAGTTCTGTGATTGGCTAATACCTCCGCTGCCGATGGTTAGGCCTATGTTATACTTCAGCGACACGTCGCCGACGCTGTGTTGTGCGGGCTGCTACGTACTGCGTACAGCATCGCTGACGCGTCACCGAAGTACAACATAGACTTTGCCCTCGTTTTCTCTTAAACGAAACGTTTCAGGAATCAGAAAAATTGCGGGAGAATGGGTGGGACAACGAACACACTTTCCGTTCCTCCAAGCATGAAAATGCCTCATATCCCTCTTAAAGAACGCGTGGTACATAGAGTAGTCGAAGGAGGAACCAGCAGTCGCGTACACCCAATCCTGGTTCCTGGTTCAGGGTTTGATATCAGACTTGCCTGGGAGGGATTAAACATCAACTTGTCCGTCGGCGGGCCACCGCAAGTCATTGCGGAAATGCCTATTCAACGACAACCGTTGAAGTCAAATGCATGGCCAACCCGAAAAAGATCTACTAAGGTCGTTCCTTATCTTCTATCGTTTATCTCTCCTCAACACATATTTGCCAATTGGTCAATAAAATTGTAGAAGAGTGCCTTCCTGGAACATGCAACTGCACTTCAGTACTACCTCGTCGGCATGTTCTCAGCATCCATCAGCGCATCCGTCATCTCGTTAATGCGTTGACATTGCTGATCATACAGTGAACACAGGCGAACGTGGAGTTTATCCTAAAAATCGGAGGGCGGCTTAGGAATTTTCAGGGAGGGATTCAAATTTTTCTTACTATGCAAAAATATTAAGTGGAATTGGAAGTTTTTCCCTTTTGCTTTGAATGCTTCCGCCTTGCTTTTAGCTTCTTACTCCCTCTTAATCTACTTAAAGACTTGACACGATTTTTTAGGAACGTTATATGGAGATGCTAATGTGGACTTAAACGCATGTGAAATATCGCATGTAACGTAACCAGCGCTGCTTCGGGCGCCCTCTAGGCCGCTTTCCTTTTACCTCGAAGTTAAGGCCTACCCTGCGGACGCAGTCTTCCTTTCCACGCAGAAAGTGGCCGTACCATCGCAAGCGAGCTTCGCGCATCTTCTCGGCTATCGGCGCGACACCGAACTTCTGCCGAATGACATCGTTTCGGATGCCGGTCCATGCGCGTGACTCCAGCCGTCCTGCGCAGCATCTTCGTCTCCTTGACGCTGAGGCGCGTTTCAACTTCCCTGGTCGCAGGCCAACACTCAGCGCCGTACATTGCTACTGGCCGGCCAACTGCTCTGTATTTCTTCGACTTCAAGAGCTCCGGTATCTTCCTATCGCAGAGCACCCCAGTCAACGAGCGCCACTTGGACCAAGCTGCACTCACGCTTGAATTCACTTCAATCATCAGTTTGCCGTCAGACGTAACTGCTGATCCCAGGTACTTAAAGACCGAAGTGCGTGGGAGCTCGATGACGTTAACCTTGATGGTGTTGGACTCAGTAACGTCCGTCGTTAGATATTCGGTCTTCTTCACGTTCAATTTGAGTCCAAGCCACTCCAAGCGATCACACCAAGCTTGCACCTCTCGCTCGAGTTCATCTTTATCTTCGCTAGCGAGCATTACGTCATCAGCATAAAGCAACGTCCAAGGGACGGGGTTCTGAAGATCTTGTGTGATGGCATCCATGACGACAACAAAGAGGAGTGGAGAAAGCGCAGAACCCTGGTGTACCCCGACAGAGATGGGAAACTCCATCGAGGTTCCAGCTGCAGCTTAAACTCGACTCTTTGGACAAGAGTAGAGAATTCGCACCCACTCTATGAGCTCTTCAGGAACTCCTGTCGTCGCAGGGCGTGCCATATCACTTCACGCGGTACGCGGTCAAAGGCGTTCTCCAAGTCGAGGAAGGCGATATGCACCGGCTTCTGTTTCTCGGGAAGCTTCTCTATCAGGAGGCGGGCGGCATGTATGGCATCAATGGTGCCACAGCCAGCCGCGAAGCCGCACTGATTGCTGGAAAGCTGGACGATGTCACGACTTCGTCCGTCGACAATTCGCTCAAAGATCTTCATGCTGTGCGAAAGCAAGCGAATCGGCCGATAATTGGAGCAGTCTGCAGAACTGCCCTTCTTCTTTCAAATCGGAATCGTCGTGCTTCGGCGCCAACACTCAGGCACCTTCTTCTCCGCCACAACCTGGTTAAAAAACTTCGCCAACCACTCATCAGGGTACTAAACTCCGACTTCCACAGTTCTGCTGCCACGTCGTCGGGGCCCAGTCGCTTTGCCTGGCCTCATCTTCTTCAAACCCGCTTCAATCTCCTCCACGGTGATCTTCTGAGCGGGGCCGTGGGTTGGAGCCGTTGAGGGGATGGCTGGATGAGGAAATTCTACTGTAGAGATTTCCTCAAAGTAGTCGCGCCACCGCTTCAATGCCTTCTTGCGGTCCATAAGAAGATCGCCGTTCTCGTCATTGATGCCGAAGAACTTCTCGATGTCCTCGGTCTGGCGATACCGCTTACCATCGTGCGACTCGAGCTTCTCGTTTACATCTCCATAATGGGTGGCTCTTGCAACAGCCACGGCCTTCTTTGCAGCTTTCTTCGCTTCTTGGTACTTCCGCCAGTTATCGGCTGTCTTTTCGCCGCGAAACACGCGATAGAGTGTCTTCTTTTCTCTAGCTTTGGCTTTCACGTCAACTGTCCACAGCCATGCCTGCTTGTCGACCTTCCAACGTCCTGGCTTCGTTATGCCGAGCTCCGACCGTGCAGCGTGACGAATCGCTTCGGTCGCCTTCTTCCAAGTTTCGTCGACAGTCGTGACTGTCGGTAACCGCACGCGAGAAATCACCGCTGCTTCCTTCTCTTTCATTCGCCACCACTTGATTCTTGGTGCACCGCATCGCTCGACCTGCTTCAGCCTCGGAGGGGCGATCTTTAAGGTACAGATCAGCAGTCGATGCTGTGGGGCGACCGTCTCATACGGCACGACCTTCACGTCTGTGACAAGACTTTGGTCTCGATCCTTCACAAGGACAAAGTCTATCTGAGTCCTGGTGTTCCCGCTATAGAACGAGATGAGGTGGGAGTCGCTTTGCGAAATACGGTGTTCACTATGGTGAGGTTGTGCGATTCATTGCGCAAATGGTGAGCGTGTTCAAGGATACGCTCACCATTTGCGTTACGTGACCCGTAACCGAACCCACCATGACAGCTGTACCCATCTTTCGTAGCACCTACGTGCCCATTAAGGTCACCAGCGACTATGATGACATCTTTCGACGGTACCTCTGCTGTCTTCTCATCAAGCAGGCTCCAAAACTCCTCCTTGGCTTGATCCGAGCAGCCAGTCTGCGGAGCATACGCAGAGAAGAAGTGATAGAGTCGCTCCTTCGCGGCGACAACGATCTTCATCAATCGATCGTCAAAGCGCTCGACGCTTACAATCGAGTCACGAAATCGTTCGGAGACGATTATTCCAACACCACTGGTGGTCCTGGAACTTCCACATAGAACGGATTTGAAGCCACGTCCTATGTCCCTTGACTTGCGGCAGGACCACCTCGTTTCCTGCACCGCACAGAAATCAACTCTTCTACGCTCCAGTGCTTCTACCAACTCGCACGAGCGGCCCGTCAACGTACCCACGTTCAGCGTTGCTACGCGGGTCCTGCTTACGTTACGGGACTTTCGGATTAACTTAGTTGTCCCCGATGCCGTCCTCGCACCAGGGACCCTCGCATACTTCTCACACTCTCCGGGCTTTGCGAGTGCGCGTCGGCTCCCGCGGACGCCGTAGCATTATCTCGAAACACATGAACTAACATACACCCATACGATGTGACATGGATGCTCGTACTCCGGCCTATCACAAGGGCCTGTCGCTTGCAATCGAATGTCCGTGATCGGCTTAGCTCGCAGAGCGAACAGTGTCCAGTGGCACCACGTGGAGGAACGGACATCGCCACCGAATATAGAAGATGTGTTGTATACTTATGCTCTCCCAAAAATTTCGGATATTCGAATGGTTTCGAATACCGAAAATTTTCGAGCATTCGAAATCGAATATATTCGAAAAACGCGATTTTTCTGAACATTCGAATTCGAATACATTCGAAAAACGCGATTTTTTGAATATTCGAATTCGAATACATTCGAAAAACGCGATTTTTTGAACATTCGAATTCGAATACATTCGAAAAACGCGATTTTTCGAATATTCGAATTTGAATATTCGATTCGAATATTCGAATTCGAATGAAAAATCAGGCTGTATTATAGACATGATAGAAGGCAACACAGAAGAGAAAAGGGAAGCAATACATAACGTATCCCTTCCTAGTTAAGCACGAGATTTTTATCGACAGACATCTCATAAACCCCCATGTGAGTCGTAAAAATGAGATAGAGAACTTACACGTAGAACGATCAAAGGGCTTATGGAAGCGTCTAATTTCCTTGCCTACTGGAATACGAATTTTTCTCAAAGGAATACTAGTGTTTTGTTAATTGCTGCTTATGAGGAACAAACGAAAGGTTTACAACACAATTGAAGGGAACATTATCTGGTTGAGCCACTGTAAGCTTCTAGGTCACTTTAAAACAATCCTTTTTGAAATTGGTGGCAGACTGACTGTTAAAGAACTTTCATGAAACAATGCTTTTGCCTAGCGGCAGCTAGTGAAGGACTGACGACAAAGTACTACATGAAAATCTGTAGCAAGTCTGTCCTGCTCATCTACAAATGTGAAATATCACACTGTCGATCTTGCGGCCACAAAATGTATTACAAGTAGCTAGGAATAGGCTACCCATGAGGGCCAGTCTCATTTCGTTCTGGTGAATCACCCAAGTAAGTGGTAGGAATAAATATTTCTTATTTGCAATGAACTTGTGAATGTAATTATTCTCCAGCCAACATATTGATAAACTACGGTAAACTTCAGAAAAATAGATCGATCGATAACATCCGGCCGACCTACGCCGCCTCCCCTTTGTGAAGTCCTACCATATAATATAGCTTTTGCGGAACTGTAGTCGTTGTAGAAACGAAATCCAGAAGCAGAACATTCAGACCACGGAGAAGCAGAAGAGCATAGCGTGACGAAAATTACAAAGCCGACTTCATGAGGTACTCTTCTGCACCAGGAGACACTCGACGTGACAGAAGACAGAAGCGCACCCTGTTGACCCTCACGCCCATCCTGCAGACATTTGCTAGCTTGTGGTCTCAGACTCTTAACTGCAGCGTGAAGGACAAATAACGTCCGTTTGAAACGCCGCTTGAACCATCATTTTCATTTTTTTGTTAACAATTCCTACTCTTCCTCGGCCGCTTTGCACAGGCGCAGTAATAAATGTGGAATGCTTGGTACCTCCCAAACAAGAATTTACCTTTATCCTTCCTTCTGCTGTCCTTCATCCTTTACGTTAATACGTTTACGGCGTAATTAGCTTCCAGAACTGCTTGAGTGGAATGCAAAACTGGTCCAGATCAAACTAACCCTTATGTCCATACTCTAAGATCTAAAAAAACGTCTGATGCTATATAGGAGCGCGCTAAGAGCTGTCGATCGTCGATGTGTCAGAAATTACTGACAGGAACAGGGGCATAAAATTAGCGTAGAATAGGTATACAAAATACTGGAAAATATTAAGACGTCTCCAGCGAGCGCCTTAATTCAGAAGACCATGTCACAGATTGATCAGGCAATCAATACCGGTTGATACTATCCATACTTTTATCGGTGAAAGTGGTCTTCTCTCAGAGTTCACCAATCGGGGTGGCGACGATTACTGGTCCCCGAACGGTCATTCACCACTGCAGCGATTCTCTGTGGAAAATTTTTTGCAATTCAACATTGTGAAACGTTGTGGAAGTTCTCCCTCTTAACAGGGCTTTTCGGGAAGTGACTAGTATCGATGAGGCGCTCAGTATCCGGGCACGGAGCCACCATCGTATTACAGCTTTGATTCACAGACAGAACCGTTTTGGCGACCCAAATTACCCGAGAAACCCACCAAGCCTTTTCAAAATACGCCGATACACAAATTCTTGTTGGGCATTCGAATGACACTTTTCGAATACTTGAATAATTTTTGCTTTCTGGGAAATTGCGAATATTCGAATGGTTTCGAATACTGAAAATTTTCGAGCATTCGAAATCGAATATATTCGAAAAACGCAATTTTTCTGAATATTCGAATTCGAATACATTCGAAAAACGCGATTTTTTGAATATTCGAATTCGAATACATTCGAAAAACGCGATTTTTTGAACATTCGAATTCGAATACATTCGAAAAACGCGATTTTTTGAACATTCGAATTCGAATATTCAAATTCGAATGAAAATCATTCGAATACCTATTCGAATGGGTCATTCGAGCATAAGTATAATGTGTTGTAGAAATTAAAATAACCCACTTTTGGTAAGAGCGATAGTTACCCTATCTCACAGATTTACGGTTTGAGTCTCGAAAACGCAATGATAGGGTCAGAATTGAATCGCAAGCAGAGTAATACGTTAAGAATAAGCTGTCTAAAAGTCTAGAAGTGCAGTATTTACACGGGACACGGCTGACTATAAGAGTCGGCCAAAAGTCCGTCGCAGGATGCACAACAAATATTTGTTGAAAAACTTGAATGACAACTGGCTTTTTCCGACTATTAAGGCGCCTAGATTATGAATGGTAATTTTCTGTAGTGATCCGTTGGTGGCACAGTTGATAATCAAACCCAGTATGTGAACTAAACGACTAGAGCAAAATGTGCCGATAAGAATCCGAAAAGAATGTGTAAAAATCTTTTACGAATTCCGCCGCCTCAGGTAAAGCTGGATGGACACGCGATCAGCGTCGCGCAGGGTGGAATCGAGAAGATGATGCTCGGAGTGACACGACTCACGCAAGTGAGAGAAGGCCTCCGGAGTCCCGAGCTTCGCTGACGTGCGAAGATCAGAGACGCTGTCGCGTGGGCCAAGTTGTCCAAAATTAGGTGGGCGGCACATAATGCGCCTCGCAGACACCCACTGGACGAGAACCGTCACCGACTATATTCCTCTGAATGTCAAGAGGACACCAAGACACCCACCAACAAGTTGGTCATACTTCTTCGTGAAAGACCTGAACGAATGTTAAGACCCTGCTCGTGTCTCTCGAGTGAGTAGGATCCATTCTGGGACGCGACAGGGACGAATGGAGACGTTGCTGGCGCCCGTTCGAGCAAGCCGATGACGAACGGGACGACAAGTAATACAAGTTATACAGGTGAAATGATTCTCCAGAATCTCAGAACATGTCACCTCCCCTTGGCTATTTTTCGTTTTTCCAAAAAAAAAACTGAGGAGAAACCTTATCGTCGCCATGCATTGGGATGTCAAAATATCTTCTGTCAGTTCAAAGTCTCTTGTGACTCAATCGTTGTTTTCCTTTCTTTTTTAGCAACTAAAACATCGTTATTATGACATTTTCAGCTGAGATATGCAATTGTAACAGCGTCTGCCCTAATTAAAGTAACTGAACGAAGTTATAATCCATGTTCGACTGTCATTGAATCTTGGCATGATATTGATCAGTATGAATACCCAAGTGATGTAGCTGACGAACCAAGATTAGTACAGATCCTTTATTCCGGCTAACGTTTCGGCGTAACCGCCTTCTTCAGAGCCTGGAAGAGTCAAGTTGAGTTTGGAAAACCATCCGTCCAAGAGCCATTTCAAACCACAGCGGTGAAGTTGGTAGGAGAGGGAGACGAAACACGAGGAGGTAACACAAACAGTCCAGTGCAGATGGGCGAACGGTACCCCTTTTAAGGCGACACATGAGGAGATAAGGTCACCTTCGGTTCACCCTCCTAGCGAGCCTCTGGCAGACTATCCTCCGGTTCGAGACCGCAAAGGTCAACGTACGGAGCCAGCTCCTGTATCACCGCTACGCGTTCCTCACTTGAAATTAGAATTCGAAAGCGGGGTAAATTCTCGGTCCCATCCAATAGAAATTCATGGTTACGTTCAGGCTTACCTCAGCGCCGGACAACGGATGGTCCTCAAACAACACTGCGCCTAGGAACAGATCCAGCTGTACATATTCGCTCCCGCGAATCTCATCCAAGAACGACTCCCACGGCTCCGCTTTCACGTAGTTGTACGAGACGTCCTCACTTTGAGTTACCTGAAAACGTATTAAAATTTTAACTTATGGAATAAAGATCGCTCACAGGGAAGGCCATACAAGAGTGGAGTTCAGAAAGGCGCGATCTCATCAGTTTCGACAAGAGATGTAGACACCTCTACTGCGTGGATTGTAAAGATGTGCAAAAAAGAAAAAATTAAGGGATTGTGTTTTTTTCATGTCGTAGCAATTTCGCGAACACTAATAAACAGATTTGTTTATCTATTTATTTATAAATCATGAAGACGTGTTCGAAATTCGGGAGAAAAGAAAGGAGAAACAAGCATGCGCAAAACAGGGTCAGAGCTGGTAAAAGGTACAAAAGGTAAAAATGACTGAAAAGAATTTTAAAAACAATTATATAAAGAGAAGACTAGATAGAGGATGTATAATAAATTTAGACTCATCGTGTCATATCAAAAATTTTAAGAGGTGCGTAACTTTCAATAAAGTTATAGCTTTACAAACAGTAGTTCAATAATTTTGGACACACACCAAGCATATATGTCCGACTGCCCTTTTCTGAAAAGAAGTGGAGAGAACACTCCAGTATAGCAACGAACGTTCCGCTAATTTTTATCGAATTTCTATTTTTTAGTCATTGACCCAATGTAATAGCTGAAAACGTACCTTCGAGGGTTTAACGAACAGTGAATCATCGATGTGGCGAAGCTTCCCCTCCGTGAAGAAATTCTCGGAAAGTCGTTGCGTCATCCGCGACGAGTTTGTAGCTCTGAAACAATCAATTATTGATCTTCTCCAGGCAAAACACATCAATTATTGATCTTCTCTAAGCAAGGAATTTCATTCTTTGCGTTCAGCGTTTTGAGCTTACATCAGAAGCTGCGGTAATCTCAGGTCAAGAGACGCCTAATTCAACTGACAAATTTCTCATTAGTCTGCTACTTCAGTGTTAAAACGAATTGTTAGGCAAAACGGTACTTATGAAGAAAAGGGCCCGTGGTGCCGTGGGGCTGCCGGGAAACATGTTAACGCTGCAACTGCAACGGCAACGCGGCAACCCACGGTACTCAAGGAAGGGTGCTTCATAAGTACCGGTCCCGTGGTGCCGTGGGCTTGCCGCGTTAACATGTTTACCGGCAACCCCACGACACCACGGGCCCTTTGCTTCACAAGTACCGGCAAAACAAATAAAAGGTTCAGGGTCTAGACGTGAGAAGAATGCACGTTCTACATAAATCAGAAGATTAGGCATCAATGGAAAGATTGTTGTGAGTTAACTGTACAGCTAGCACGACTCCATAAGCCTCAATGCCACGAAATCCCTTTAATCAAGAGCTTCAGGAGCCGCCCTCGTCACTAGGAAGAACTGGTTCGTATTTTGTTGTTACAGGATGTTTTGTTGCGATCAAAACTCTTGCGCCAGGCGGGACTCGAACCCGCATCTTCTGCTTTCCGGGCAGCGATGTTCGCCTTACACCACCGGCGCTGTTTGACCGCACGTAACATCCGCGATATCCTCCAGGTCTGTCAGCACCCACCCGTGATACGGGATGGGCCGGCCGCTGATATCAGCATGGAACCGGTCAAGCTGGAGACCTTACTAGTAACAATGCTTTAACACATTTGCTTAAGCCTGGAGCGGCTGGTAGCCTCTCTACCAGCCGCTCCAGGCTTAAGCAAATGTGATAAAGCATGGTTCGTATTTTATTCGGTGACAGGTCATACCTCATTAAAGCTCTCTTGTCGAACAGTTTAGCAAGCTGTGAAAAGGGAAAAAACTAGATGAAAAAACTACGGACATTCATTAGCGCAGTCGGTGGAGGTACTGTCTGTCGCCTGCACCCGGCTCCAAGTTTTTGGTTTGGATTTAATGCCCAGGCCAACCAAGACTTTCATCCCTCAGAGTACAATGAGTTAACACCAGTCTTTTCTGGAAAGGATAAAGCACTCACTTGTTCAACGGCCGCCCACCGCAAGTGTATGTCAAATGTACGCATTCAAATGGCATTTACGACAGCTCGTAGAAGTACATAGGATGCGTAGAGCATCCAAAAAAGATTTTTTGGAATGCCGTACCTTATGATTTATCCTTCTCTCCCTTCTACGGAAGTTCATTCTGTGGTTATAGTTCAATGAAGCAGTTAGGTGAAGCAAAGACGGCGGCGATGGAGACAATAGTGATCGAGAAAGCGCACAGTATACAGCGAACTATGATTATTCCAAAACACTAGTTATAAGCAAGGAGGGATTTGCAGGAAATTCTTTTTCGAGAAAAGCGGAGCACAAAATACGGAGCTCAAAAATGGGCGGAAACCGAAACACGAAACACGAAAACGGAAATAGCTCAAGACTCATTATTTCACTTAGATTCTCAGAAAAATAACTCTTTAATGGAGGTAATAACTAAGTTATCGTTAACGAATTCAGGAAGCGCGAAAGGCAGCATGCGTTTGAATCTGCATTGAAAAGCTTTGTCGTACCCATTATTTGTCTCCACATCGACTGGCCGTGCATCATAGTAGACGAGGTTGGTGTCGTCATCACTTGCCATTTCGGCTCGCCGATAATCCAGAAGATGAGCACCTGCTGACGATTGGTGGTACTCCTGAACCGAGAGTGCTTTAGGTGCTCGCACTACTCATGGAGTTTGTACACTTTTACTTTTATGAACTTTATAGGCTGGTTTATATTCTGTCAGCAAATTAAATTTAGCGCCTAGGTCCGCTAGATAATGTAGTCCTGAACACTCCGGCCAGGCCTAAACGTAAAAAATCTAGCAGTCTGTTTTTTAAATCTGGTTTTTATCTATTTATTTATGAATGCGGACCTAAGTCCACCTTATCCTCCAGTATCATACAAAACGACAACAACAGAAAATTCGGACAACATAGCCACAACAATTAAACTGCAACATAGAAAAAAGCAATGAATGAAAGTATAAGACGATGAATACAAAACAGGCTTAAATCTCAGGTCCCCTTTGTAAAGGCAATTTTACTGATCCTAATCTTGAACGAGTAGAGTGGCAAGAACAGGAAGTTGTTGCAGTATGGGATTCTTCCGTAGTTTCGCTATTTCTCTCAACCTCCATGTGTAGTGGAACAGGGCTTTTAAGGACATTCAACAACGCCTCTGTGCAGCTTTTCAGAAAACCAAACCTGAGAGCTACTGCAAAAAACAAACGGTAACGCCAGTAACACATCAGACCTCTTCGTAATCCTCAACGAAGAACGCGTATTGGACGCCATCGGGTGGGTAGAGAGATGCTTGTTCCTTGAGAAACCGAGCTCCTACCTAAAAGTAGATAAAATAAGTACGAAACTAATACGCTAAAAAGTCATAAAACATGAATATAAATCTGGAAAAGCAAGAAACTTAAAACAAAAAATAAATGAGGGTTCTAGCGTTTGTAAATCACTTTCAAGAGAACAAGAGCCATCGTATTTCACTTCAAAAAATAATCCATCCCAGGGTTAGGAGTAGAGGACAATTCGTGATAAATACTGTTGTCACAAAAAACAATACCTTTAAAGAATGTTCGATCTGCTCATCAACTGATTCAAGTTCGCCTTCGGTTGGACCTTCCTGAAAATCTGTCGATGTTTGGAATTCTGGTCGGACACACCTTTTTGTCTCAATGTGAAAAGTGGAAAAGGCAGTGGAAAAAAGAGTTTTCAAGACCTTGCGAAGGTTTAATGCATTCGAGCTCTAGGAACCCAACCCCCGAGAGCTCCTACATATACGTATAGCGAACGGTTTCAACCGACAACAGAAATTCTAAAAAATTGATTAATTAAAACCAAATTTTCAGTGGTAGGGATCATTGTAGAGCATTCTGGACAGAGCATTCTGTGAATAGCTTTTATATGGTACCAGTCGTTAATGTGGCCTGCATGTGTGGGGGACGCACCAGGCCATCAAGTCGCGTCGAATGAATGAACATAACCTAAGTGGAAAACAACGTGTTCGTCCATTGTTTGGTTGGTTATCGCGTTTCGGCCTCCACCTATAGGCCATACTAACGACTAGTACCCATTATGGCAATATCACTCTTTCTGAACGTCCTCGACAAGAAGAAGCTGTCGTCATTCAAAAGCAAACACCCATTGAAATTCAAGCGTGTACAGGGATTTTCCGAAACCAAACGACCGTTTCGTATCATCCAGATCGGGTCGAATTATAGGTCCTTACATCTGTAAAAAGTAGAGCTGCTAAGGAAACTAAAAGAATTACGGCTGATGATGGTTTAAAGCAGGAATGAAGTAAGCGATAGCTAACGTTGAAGGAAAAGGAACAGTACCTCGGGATGAATGGTTAGGCGACGTTGAAGACGTCTTGCCAGTTGTACGGACCCACGCTTTCTTTCCACCGTTTGCTCGGCCTGAAAAATAACGACGCTTTGGAAATTTTCAATATTGTGCCCCTGCTGCCCCTACTTGCTTACCATTGTGTCTTAATAATATAGTGGTCAACCCGAGAGCAATATTCATAGTGTTTTCACCAAAGCCGATTCCTATTGTTTCAGACGGCCGCGAATAAACATTGGACGTCAACACCTGACGTCAATACGAGTAACTTGGATCCGTCATTTTCAAATGCTGGTTAAAAGGATTGTGCAAACAATTAAATTTTTGAAAAACCCCAAAACTTAGAAAGCGTCGTGAATAAGGGTGATTTTTACCAGATCGGATTTTCGGATAAATCAAAGCTGATTCTGATCAGAAATCCGATTCGGACATTCGATGTAAGACTAGAATACAAATCAGGCATTTGCATTATTCAGAGTCCAATCTTGTTAAAGCTACTCGTATCTGAATCGTCTCAAGATCTGGTACTTTTTAGAAATGCCGTTATTCGCAATTTTTTTTTTTACCGGTTTAGAAGAAGATGACAAATTCGAATTATCCGAATCGGCATCGGATCCGATGGACAGTGGCGAGATCACATTGTTTTCTCTATTTCTGAGAAGAATTCCTTTTCTCTTAGTTAAGACGAGTTCTGTTTAACATTCAAATTTATCTGTTACTGTTACGTTGAATTGGATGTGACGAACCACTAGGTTTTACCTGCTTTCGAAGTTTCGAACGCATTGAAGCCTTGAGCTCAGCAGATGTGTTGGTACGCTTCGACGACTGTGAAAGAGAAGGGCTGAAAAAATTGAATAACATAGCATTCCCTATTGCCAGTTACCAATAGTTAATCATAGAAATTCCAGATAACAATCCGGTATTATAATTTTCTGCAACACACGCGAGGTAACAAATGTTACCAAAAAAGGCTTATTCAATCTGTACCAGAACGAATTCGTGCCGATAATAATGAGCAACAACTGCGGAGTTTTTGAATGTACTGTTATTCTGTTTATGTACTTTTCCAAGCTATTTAATTATTTATTTATTTATTTATTCGGGAGCGTGGCGGCACAGTCGGAGAAGGCTCCGGCTGTCGCCTGCACCCGATTATAACTTTCCGCTCAGGACTGTGAAGCCTTCCATCACTCCAGGGTCACTGAGTTGAGACCAGATTTGTCTCGGAATAATAAAACACTGTCAACGCCAACACAAATCATTGTATGGTCGAAGTGCGCATTCAAATTGGTTCCACTTCATTCTGCAGAAGTAGGATGCATAGCGCATTCCAAAACGGATTAAATGATGCCGTTTTTGTCCCTTTTTAATAAACTTCTTGTCTCTTTAAAAGACAGAGATTAGCCTAACGCCAAGACGCTGTCTGCTGTCGAAGAACAGAGGTTGCATTGAAAGCACTGAACGAGCGATATGACGCTCTTCGTGTCCCTCGAGCTAGAAGAACCCGTTGAAGCCCTCTGGAACGCGACAGGGACAAATGGTCACGCTGCTGGCGACCGCTTGAGCGACTCGATTTTTTCCTATCTACAAGTAATCAATACATATAGCCTGCACAATCAGTTGCTGTGACCAGTCGATGCACTGCACTAAGGTAATAATATCAGCCCTTATGGATAAAGACGGAACAACGCAAACGTCTCGAAGAGTGATGGAAGCCATCGTTCAAGAATTCTACACAGATTTGTTTCGCTCTTCCATCACTGTCCCGAAACGCTTGACGCCACCAGCTGATGAAGCACCGCTCTCTGCTCACTTCTTGCCAAGCACTTCAACCGCCACCTTCGTCTCGGTAGTAGTCCGGACTCATGGAAGGAATCGAAAACAGTTCTAATATTTAAAAAAGGTCAGCAGGAGGATATCAACAACTATCGACCCATCAGTCTTCTCTCGGTTGTGAACAAGATCTTCACCAACATACTGCTTAACCGCATGGAGCGTTGCTTGGATGAGTATCAGCCAGTGGAGCAAGCAGGGTTTCGCAGGGATTTCTCCTGGATGAACCATATTCAGACTGTCTCACAACTCATCGAGAATACCACATCCTACTTGTACATGTCTTCGTGAACTATCGGGAAGCGTTCGACTGTGTGGAAACCCACGCCATTCTGAAAGCGCTTGTGCATGCTGATATAATACCATCTCCCTGCATCCGACTTCTCGACGAATGCTTCTCGAACACATCGACTACCATCCAGTTGTTCGATCGAAAGCTTAGAATTCCTTTCGGGAAAGGAGTACGGCAGGGAGACACGAATTTTCCTAAGCTACATATTCACAGTGGCACTCCATGATGCCATGAAGGACTTGAACTGGGACGACAAAGGCTAACTTGTCGACGATAAACGGATCAGCAACCTTCGCTTCGCCGACGATATTGTTCTAATCTCCACCAGCACGGCAGAAGTCGAGGAAATGCTGAACGAGCTCAATATGGCAGGTATGAAGATTGGATTGGACATGAATATGTCCAAAACGCAGTTTATGGTCAACCAGTGGTGTGACACGGGACTCGTAAGGTTAAATGGAGTCGCCCTTCAACAGGTCGACTCCTATGTCTATCTGGGAAGAGAGCTGAACATGGATAATGACCTCGCTCCTGAAATCGCCCGCAGGAGACGCGCAGCATAGGCAGCCTTCAGTTCGATTCGCGAAGTCACCGATCAGGTCAAGGATGCAGGCCTCAGGGCCTCGATATTCAGCGCCTCTGTACCGCCTGAGATGTGTTACGCGACGGAAACCTGGCCCGGCAACAAGACAATCGCCAGAGCAATGCAAACTACGCATCGTGCACTGGAGAGATGTCTTCTGAGGACAAGCCTTCGTCAGCAATGGCAAGAAGGCCTACGAAGCTCGGAGCTACGGGAGAAGTCGCAATGAGCAGACCCGCTGTAGTACATGAAGAAGTCCAAATATCGCTGGGCCGGGCACCCGCTTCGACGAAAGGACGATAGATGGAGTCTTCGTGTCACAGAATGGCTCCCAAGAGACCAAAAGAGACCACTGGGACGACTGCCAACGCGATGGATGGAAGATCCTTCACAGAGCCAAGTTAACATCACTGGATGCAAGCTGCCAGCGATCGAGCAGTCTGGAATAGTTGTGGTCCCCGCTGAGAAAACCTCCAGCCGACAAAAGGACCATCAAAGTATCAAAGTAAGTAAGCCGATGCACAAGTCAGCATCCTATCTACAACAGAGATGTCTGAAACCAATTCATCGACTCGAAAGAGCGGAAGGCTTTGTTGAGTTGAGGTCAAAGCTTTTAGCCGAATGTTCGTTTGGGGTGTATAGAAAGCGGCGACTCCTCCGACTATCAGCTTCAAGGATGCTGTTTGAAAAGTCCTCCGGTTGAAGGCGATACTTTGCCCAAGCAATGTTTAACGACATCTCGATTTGAGCTCACCGCAAACACCTTTATTCTCTATAACCCATTCTCAGAAGTGTTGCGTGCAACTGAGAGAAAGTAGGACAAGCCGCAGGCTCGACTAACCTCACACCTCTGCCATCCATTGATAAGCCGTCGTCCATGTCCGCCACGGATGGGATGTCTTGTGATGGCGTGGCCGGAGACTGCACGGATAATCGACTACCGACGTTAATCTGATCGTGGTGCTAAATTCGTTCAATAATTTTGTTTTTATTATGAGAGCTTAACAATATTTTGGTTTGATTTGGGAATTACACTCACAGATAATGGAGCGACAGCCACTGAGGAGTGGTCTTCGACAAGTCGATCATGCACATCTTCGAACACTTTCCCAGCCTAAAGAATGTAGATAGTGGCCTTCTTCTTCGACATTTGAAGGGAACTCCAAAAATACAAACACGTTACGAAGTGTAAGCTGCGCTAAACCTGTCCCCAGGATTCGAAGTATTCAACAGTAAGATGGGCCACTGCGCTGACACCCGCTGGTCAAGAGTAGATGACTGGATTTAGAGGGATACCATTAGAAAACCAGGAGCCAGATTCATCAACGACTTACATCAATTTAACGGAGAAAATACAGCTGGAATCCCTGATATCGCGGCTTGTTAAACGAAGCATTTAACAATATCGTTTGTTAATAAGCCGCGTTATCAGGAAATTGGGCTGTATTTTTTCCTGTTAAATTACGTAACTTGTTGATTAATCCGGCCCCAGGCCGCTCAAAAACGCGTTGGTCGTACATTTTGATGTACGCTCTGAACGAGCGATATGATGCTCTTCGTGTCCCTCGAGCGAGGAGAATCCATTGGAGCACTCTGGCACGCGACAGGGAGGAATCGAAACGTTGCTGGAGACGGCTCGAGCTACTCAATGATCAGCGGTACTACAGGCTACACTGCTAGGCTTCAGTAACACATGCACTAACCGCGCGTCCTATCCTACGAACTTTCACAAACTTATCAAAACCCTTCTTCCATATGAACATTTACGGTCGGTTGTCTCGTATAAAAAACCGATAGTAGTTCTACAGCCATATAATGTAAGATTTCGAAGATCACCTTGATTTTGAATTTGAGCAAGTGATCCTTGATGGAGTCTCGTCTGGTGTGCTTCTTCTCAGAATGCTCGTCTTTGTGGTGCTCTTTCGACAAGTCGACTGGTGGCGATGGCTAAACCGCACACAGTTAAGGGACGTTATTTTGGTCATGAATGAAACCAGGCCTTTTTCGCTTTTGCGCCAGGGGTGACTGGAATCCACACCCCTCGTTTTCCGACTAGTTTGCTAACCCATTGCACCACCAGCGCTTTGTGATCGAACGTAACACTGGCGATATCCTCTTGGGCCACTACTCACCCGTGATGTCGACATGAACAGTAGAAGTTGTTTATAGGCTCATGAGGATAATGCAACGGATCACGTCACATGTTGCGATGGATCACAGAGCGATAGTGGTTCAATGGGATAGCCACCTTCCCAAAAAGCAGAAGAAAGTGCAAGTTCAAATTCCACTCGACGCAATGTTTTTATCGCAATAAAACGTCCTTGTAACAACTGGGAGCAAAAATTATTTCGAAGTCTTGGTAGCAAGGCAACCACATACCTTAGTCGGCGAGAGGACCTCGTCACTAGGATGTGGTCGAACTTCGCTAAGTGATCGCGGAAAAAAGCTCTGAAAAAGCCTATGATAATGCAGTTTATTACCAGTTCTTTATTATGGTTAATTGTCTAAAGAACCAAAGTTAAATAATGGCGAAGTAGATTACCCTTGAAGAAGTTGATGCCCTCGATTCGGTTGATTTCACGGATTCTGGAGATTTCAGATCTGGTGACGGTTCAAGATTTTCCGTCCAGGATGCTGACATTCGTCTTTCTAAAAGATTTCGTAACGTATTTATCTAGCTTTGACAGTTACTCGCTTACTGCTTTGTATTGGGGGGAGAGGTCCTCTTCTCGATGCCGGCAAAGGCGCCGGCATGACATCGTCTGCTTCGTCCATCTTTCTATTCTTTCCTCAACGTCCTTTGTCTGTCCACATATAGTACCCGAAATAAACCTGAAAATCTTTTTTATTTTAATTTTATTTTGTATAATTAAGGCTGTACCTTACTGGTGGAAGTAAAGGCGATGCTTGAGGTTCTGAATGATTGGGCAACTGAGCCTACCCTGAACCAACTCAGCGTTTGTTCTGAAAAGTTATTCAAAAAGGAAATGGAATAGAGAAGTTATTCAAAAAGGAAATAGAATAGAGAAAGGAAATTTAAGAAATTATACGAAAAGAATAACAGAAGGAATAAAAATAAGGTGCTGTGCGTTGAATACATGTCATAGGCACTGGATGCGATTCTGGTGCAAAGATGTTGCACAGGCGCTGGCAGGTTTCCATGACAACGCATGCTCGCGTTTGCGGGCTGGTTTACCTCACATGCAAGAATTCTGGGTGTACATGACGGCGTGAACCCTTTAAAAAGAGTGCCATCTGGTCTAAGTGAAGGATAGCCACAGTTTTGGTTCCGTAAAAAAGTGTACGCGCAGGAAGACTAAAAAACAAAACGAAACCAAAAGCTATCTAGGCAGAGTGCCTTGAAAAGATCACTTTTCAATGTATCTGATGGCGAGCGATAAAATAGAAACGAGTCTGTTATATCGAGACCGAATTTATGAATGACTTCACCCAGGGTTAATTGGGTAGAGAGCAGAAATAGAAGCATTAATTGGAATTTACAAAAGCATGGAGGGGGTGAAGGGTGAGGAAGAATTATATTATTTACCGCATTATATCATACCATGAAAACCAAACTTGCCCTCATACTAATATTCTCTGTTAGTAAATTTATCCACTACATAGACTACACCAGGGTTCTGCACTTTCCCCACTCCTTGTTGTCGTCATGGATGCCATCATACGAGATCTTCAGAAGGCCGTCGCCTGGACGTTGCTTTATGCCGATGACGTGATGCTCGCTAGCGAAGATAAAGGTGAACTCGAGCGAGGCTGCAAGCTTGGTGTGATCGCTTGCTCAGATTGAACGTGAAGAAGACCGATTATCTAACGAAGGACGTTACTGAGTTAACTCCATCGAGGTTAATGGCATCGAGCTTCCACGCTCTGCGGTCTTCACGTACCTGGGATCAGCAGTCGCGTCTGACGGCAAACTGATAGTCGAAGTGAATTCACGCGTGAGTGCAGCTTGGTCCAAGTGGCGCTCGTTGACTGGCGTGCTCTGCGACAGGAAGATACCTGCGCGCTTGCAGTCGAAGATCTACAGAGCAATCGTCCGGCCGGTAGCGATGTACGGCGCTGAGTGTTGGCCAGCGACCAAGGAAGTTGAAACGCGCCTCAGCGTCATGGAGACGAAGATGCTGCGCTGGACGGCAGGAGTCACGCGCATGGACCGCATCCGAAACGATGCTATTCTGCAGAAGTTCGGTGTCGCGCCGATAGCTGACAAGATGCGCGAAGCTTCCTTGCGATGGTACGGCCACGTTCTGCGTGGGAAAGAAGACAGCGTCCGCAAGATAGGCCTTAACTTTGAAGTAGTAGGAAAGGGCTTAGAGGGCGCCCGAAGCAGCGCTCGGCTGATGCGTTACATATGCAGTTGAAAGCAGCTGGTGTCCACCCTGATCTAGCGCTGGATCGGGAAAGGTGGCGTCATGACGCTAGAATAGCGGAACCCGCCACGAAGCGGAACAGACGCTGAAGAAGAAGAAGAATTGAATTTATCCACTACCATTAACCCATTGCCAGTCATGAATCCATCCTCTGAACACCAAAACAGATAAAGGCATCTGTAGCGCAGTCGACGGGAAGCGCCAACAAGTGTATGGATGTTCAGTTCGCGTCCAAGCCTACAGTTGCTATTCGAAGGTGACGATCTGTTGCAAACATTATTTATACGTGAAGCTTTCGGCTGGTAAGGACTGCGTGCAAATGATCAGGGAACTCACTGCATGTATCTTCTATCTTAGGCAAAATTTCATAATCTCTCAGCTCTTTTGAATGTTTGTCGTTTGAGAAAATAGGTCGGATCGGCTATTGGGTATGGTTCATAAAAGGTAGAAGGCCGGAATAGGCGTGATTCAGTGACTCCACAATGATAACACGCAAGGTGCAGACAATTTCGCCAGCCATCAACAACCTGGATCTCCTTAGATCAGCTCAGCAAAATTCGTTGTTAAGAGCATATACCATAAAACTTATGTTCCGCATGTTAAAGCGTTCAGTTCGATGGTGAGCAGTGTCAAATTAAAAGAAACTAAACTTATTCTACGGATAGCCCATCAATCAATTCGATTGATTTAAACCTGGGTTTTTCAAACCAGCATTCTTCTTCACAGACAACATACCTGCATAGTGAGAAAGAATAGAGCATTCTGTCACCACTGCTATTAGGTTGGAAAAAAGTCTTTTCATTTTTTCAAAGATTTATTACTTCACAACTACAAAGTCAAATCAATTGAGATAAACTCTATTTTGTTCTACTACACTTCTCCAAAGACTGGGTGATTTTCCAATTCCTCTCGCTTAAAAGACTGCAGTTCTGGAGTCGAACCATTGATAAATCCAATTTTTGAGGTCTTCATCCGTTCCAAAATATTTCTCTCCAATTTCTTGCTTGAGAGCACGGAAGAGATGGTAGTCGGTAGGGGCGAGATCAGGGCTATACGGTGGATGTGGCATTACCTCCCAGCCCATCCCCTTTATTGTTTCTCTTGTGAGTCTTGCAACATGTCACTTTGCGTTGTCATGCAGAATCATCACCTTCGACTTCTCCGGCCTGTTTTCTTGGAGAGTTGCGACGACTTTGTGGAGTTGGCCGCAGAATGTGACAGCAGTAAGTGTCTCTCCACTTCTGAGAGTTTGCCGATAAATCACACCTCTGATGTCCACCAAACACTCAAGAGAATCTTCCGTTCGTGAACATTGGGCTTGAGATCAGACTTAGGGCTCTCTCCCTTTTGTACCCATTGCCTTTTCCTCGGAAGTTGGCACACAGAACCCAGGACTCTTCGCCTGTCACAATCCGCGGAAGAAACATTTTCTTTCGCATCCGTACAGAAGAGAAGCAGCGATGGAGAGCCGTCGACCTTTCTGAGTGTCTGACAGGGTATGTGGAATCCAAGCTCCAAATTTCCATGAAAGCCAAGATTCTTCAGATGGATCCCCACTATCCTATGAGACACTTCGTGCTTCTCTGCCAGCTGACGTGTCGTCTGCCAACTATCGGTACGAAGAAGATGGAGTAGTTTAGTGCCGTCCAATTCAGTTGGCCCTCCTGACCTTCTTTGTCTTCGAGTGAATAATCTCCCTTTAAAAACTTTCCGAACCACTCATAACAGGCGCGATGAGTAGTAGATCCCAAGCCATATATGTGGTTAATTTGGTCTGCTGCCTGACGTGCTGTGGATTCTTTAATGAATTCTTGAAGAATGCCGTGCTGAAAACGGCCATGAGGTAGATCTGGCATTGAGTTCGGAAGATTGGATGGATAACGAATTACAAGAAGAGTCTTAACCTGTGTCTGCGTGCGAACGGTAGACAAGTGTGATAGGATTACGAAATCAGCAATCAACATTGGCTAGTGCGTTTACAAGGGGAAGGGTAAAAAAATTTTGAAGTGTGAAGAGACTTTTTTTCCAACCTAATATAACATGAACTCACGTATAAATGAACTCATTTCAAGGTTTAAGCACTCTGTACCTGTATACAGAAGGCAGCTTGCTCATTTTTAATGAAGCACACGACATCCCACTAACAGTGGACGCGTAGCGGAGCTTTCAGCAATGAGCCACAACATGAGCAGTTCTGAAATTTAGCGACAAGCTGTTCACATCATTGTATTTGACCACTTTCTTCGACTTCCGATGTTCCCTCTTCTAACTCGTGTGCCTTCATTTTATTCACAATCGAAATGGTTCCCTGTTTTTATCGTGACGCGGACTCTCTAGTGATGTGGCGTTGTGCAGTTACGACAATCACAGTTTTACTATTAGGTTAAGTCATAAATTTTTGCAACATTTCTATTTTTTCTGGAATTCAAAGTAAATCTGCTACAGTGTTATATGTTGTTTGAAGGCTTGTTGTCTAGCGATTTTCAGTTGTGAATCGTTATTTTTCCTTGCGTTTTTGAAAAGTTTTATTCACTAGAACGATAACCACTCAAAGTAAAAAGTGTGTGATTTCAATTTCAATTATTTCAAGCTCTGCAGCAATCCAGCGACGGGGGTCAACCACATGTAGGTGGTCAACGGCAAGGTTCTAACCGAATAAATTATTGCGGATGGTATCAGAAGTTCCTTTCCACCCAGAAGGGCAACAAAGACGAACCACTCCCGGAAAGATCAACGCCTGTAAGAAAAGGGAGCCTGCACAAATCCATCGAGTCGAATTCTTCTCAAACCATTAGGACTGACCGATGATCTTCGCATCTCCCAGTAAACCACGCTCATCGGCTGTAGTGGACTGGAAGGTCGCCAAAATCGCTTTCTGCAGTGCCTCATGCTTTGAGTAAAACCCGATAATGCCGCGCTTCCGACTGTCGAGAGCTCCTGCATCGGTTCAAGCGAGGAGGCTTGGATCGAATCTTTACCAGTGGTGAAAAGCTGATGCTTTACGACAACCGTGAAGCCGGAAGGCGATAGCTGGAACTCAACGACTTAGGGGTTCTGACGTTAAAACTGAAGCTCCACCGAAAGAAGGTCCTGCAGTGGGTTTGGTGGATGTGTAATGGTCCAATGCACCGGGAGCTGCTCCTTGTAGTCAAAGCATCCTCGACGCTCGCTATTGCCAAGAACTCGACTAGATCTAGCAAAATTTAGTGGAGAAAGAATTCGATACGAGCCTATATTTCTTCCATCAGGGCAACAGCCGACCGCTTGTGGCACTTCAGACGCTGGGAAAAAATGGAATTGGGCTGGACCAAAATCAAGCAACCACCATACACCTCAGACACTGCGTCGTCTGACTGCCATCTGCTTCGGTCGATGGAGCACTTCCTCCGTGTTAGGCACTTCGCCGAAGTCGATGAGGTCACGGCGGTGGTACACGACTTCTTCAGGTCGAAACCGACCAAATTCTACAGAGATGTAGTCCACTCAGTGCATGAAAATCGGAAGAAACTCATTGAGTACAACGGCAATTACTTTGTTTAAGTCAACCATTTTCCATTGTGGTATAATCATATTGTTGCTAGAAGGCAAATTTTGTAGCAAAATTTATGGCTCAACCTTCTTCTTCTTCTTCTTCTTCAGCGTTTGTCCCGCTTCATGACGGGGTCCGCTTTTCTGGTGCCATGTCGCCATCTTTCCCGATCCCGTGCTAGATCAGGGTGGACACCAGCTACTTTAAAGTCCTTGAGTAACGCATCAGCCCAGCGCCTCTTCGGTCGCCCTCTAGGCCGCTTTCCTACCACTTCGAACTTAAGGCCTATCTTGCGGACGCTATCTTCCTTTCCACGCAGAACGTGGCCGTACCATCGTAAGCGAGCTTCGCGCATCTTGTCCGCTATCGGCGCGACACCGAACTTCTGCCGAATAGCTTCGTTTCGGATGCGGTCCAGGTGCGTGACTCCAGCCATCCAGCGCAGCATATTCGTTTCCATTACGCTGAGGCGACTTTCCGTTTCCTTTGTCGCAGGCCAACACTCAGCTCGTACATCGCTACCGGTCGGACGACGGTTTTGTAGATCTTCGACTTTAAGCGCTCTGTCATCTTCTTGTCGCAGAGTACTCCAGTCAACGAGCGCCACCGCACTCACGCGTGAGTTCACTTCAACCATCAGACTGCCATCAGAGGCTATTGCTGATCCCAAGTATTTAAACACCGAAGTGGGTGCAAGCTCAGTACCGTTAATCTTAATGGAGCCGGACTCATTTACGTCAGTCGTGAAATACTCGGTCTTCTTGACGTTCAATTTGAGTCCGAACATGGCCAGGCGGTCGCACCAAGCTTGCACCTCTCGCTCGAGCTCACCCTTGTCTTCGCAGGCGAACATCACGTCATCAGCCTTGCCCGGTATCATCATCCTCAGAGCCGCGTCAGTTTCCTCCACAGTGATTTTGTGGACGGGACCGTGGATAGGAGCCACAGAAGGGACGGCCGGATGAGGGAACTCTTCAGTCGAAATTCCCTCGAAATAATCGCACCATCGCTTCAAGGCATTTTTGCGCTCTGTCAGAAGATGGCCGTTCTCATCATTGATGCCAAAGAACTTCTCTATATCCCCGGATTGGCGATGACGGTTTTTTGCAAGTCGGTATAAATATCGTTCATCATCGCGCGACTCAAACTTTTCGTAGATATCATTGTAATGAGTGGCTTTTGTACGGCCACAGCCTTCTTGGCAGTTTTTTTCGCTTCGTGGTACTTTTGCCAATTATTGGCGGTCTTGTCGCCGAGAAACACATGATAAAGCGCCTTCTTCTCTCGAACCTTTTCTTTCACATCGTTCGTCCACACCTATGCCTGCATGTCGACCTTTCGTCGTCCAGGCTTCGTAGTGCCAAGTTCTGACCTCGCAGCTTGAAGTATCGCGTCGGTCGCTTTCTTCCAAGTTTCGTCGACAGTCGTGACTGTCGGTAACCGTACGCGAGAAATCACAGCTGCTTCATTCTCTTTCATTCGCCACCACTTGATTCTTGCAGCACCGCATCGCTCAACCTGCTGCAGCCTCGGAGGAGCGATCTTCAAAATACAGATCAGCGGACGATGCTGTGGCGCGACCGTTCATACGGCACGATCTTCGCGTCTGTGACGAGATTTCGGTCCCGATCTCTCACAAGCACGAATTCTATCTGCGTCTTTGTGTTCCCACTATATCAAGGATACACTCACCATCTTTGTTACGCAACCCATAGCTGAATCCACCATGACAGCTGTACCCGTCTTTCGTAGCGCCTACGTGCCCATTGAGGTCACCAGCGACGATGATGACGTCTTTCGACGGTACCTCTGCTGTCTTCTCATCAAGCAGGCTCCAAAACTCATCCTTGGCTTGATCGGAACAGCCAGTCTGCGGAGCATACGTAGAGAAGAAGTGGAGGAGTCGCTCCTTAGCGGCGACAACGATCTTCATCAATCGATCGTCAAAGCGCTCGACGCTTACAATCGAGTCTCGGAAACGCTCGGAGACGATTATACCAACACCACTGGTGGTCCTGGAACTTCCACATAGAACGGATTTGAAGCCACGTCCTATGTCCCTTGACTTGCGGCAGGACCACCTCGTTTCCTGCACCGCACAGAAATCAACTCTTCTACGCTCCAGTGCTTCTACCAACTCGCACGAGCGGCCCGTCAACGTACCCACGTTCAGCGTTGCTACGCGGGTCCTGCTTACGTTACGGGACTTTCGGATTAACTTAGTTGTCCCCGATGCCGTCCTCGCACCAGGGACCCTCGCATACTTCTCACACTCTCCGGGCTTTGCGAGTGCGCGTCGGCTCCCGCGGACGCCGTAGCATTATCTCGAAACACATGAACTAACATACACCCATACGATGTGACATTGGGTTGTTCGTAGGCCGGCCTGTCACCAGGGCCTGTCGCCTGCATTCGAAAGTCCGTGCTTGGCTTAGCTCGCAGAAGCGAACAGTTTCCAGTAGCACCACGAGGAGGAACGGACATCGCCACCTATGCTCAACCTAATATTATATTATCCGCTACAGAACTCTGGGAGAACGTCACGCGATCTACGGCCAGCCGGTGACCACACAGAAGTGCGAGCTCCAGTGGTACTATTGTGACTTCCAAGTATAGAGGCAAGGCCAGTCGACATTGAACATCCTTAGAACTGCAGAAAATAATTCATCACACTCCGGCAGATGCCGATTTTCTTGGCACCGTTCTGAATTCTAATGAAACTCTCTGAATTCTTCGGCGGAATCTTCAAGAGGTGGCCTAAGAATAGTTCACTGCGTTTTTAGACTTGTTGATTTCTGTGCGTTGTTTGAAGTATTGAATCTTCTACCATAATTTACTATACCTTCAGTTGGTTTTTAATTGTCTTTATTTGTTCTTACCTGCATGGTTATCTAGGTGTAATTAAATAAATAAATTCCCATGGTTCTTCTCCTTGCATTTTTTTACGTGACCACCATGAATACCTAAATGAATCATTACAAATTTAAAAGCTCAATACATTTTTTTCGAAAACATTTTAAACAGGTTTTTCGTCACTATCGGTTGCTCGCTCACTTCATAGCATAGCTTCTATATCTAACGCTATGTCGCCAGTTTTTATCGCGCAGACTTCGTCGTTCAAATCGTCGTAGTTGGAAGCTGATGGTTTTGAAATATGCATGTATCCAACCAAGTGGGCTATAATGCTGAGCAAAAAACTCAAAAACCTGAGCGGAAGCCTGACAGCATAAATAGCAAGAATGTTAGGCGTCAGGCGATGTTGCGTAATGGACCCCATGCACAACTCTCTCAGAGAGTTCTGAGGTGCACTACTGTACATATACTGTTCCAACTAAGCCTCTTAAAACTCGAAGCATTTTGACAGGGTCAGAGCAAGGATCGACTTTCTGTGTTCCGCGAATGTTTAGAGGATTAGTGTGCCGAAGAAGCGCCAGCGGGACAGCTGTCAACTTGGAACGCCTTGGGGGTCTTTTCCACTTTTCACGAGCGGGCCAGTCTCTTCCAAGGAAGCCACTGTTTTCGTTTTCCTACAATTTTTCTGCAAACGCACAATTCTGCAAACACACAATCCCTGTCGCTGCAAGCCTTTTCTAGACTTGACATGTGACGCACTCTCTGTAGTAGACAAATAAAGAAATATATAAATATTTCAACAATGGGCTAATTAATGAACAGAGGGTGTAGAATTAAGCATTACTCCGTTCTTTGGCGTAGTGTGTACTAGATATTCAGCACTAGAAATTGCAGCGCTGTTGGGTTTCCCTTTCCGAGAATATCAATACATCTGTTCTCATAAAAATCGACATCTGTACGAGCTCTAACGAATGGAAGCACATAAAAGATGAGAGTATACATTGGATCCGACGCCAATTCGGA
>OX377205.1:22970381-23116762 GCA_947396885.1 Heligmosomoides polygyrus polygyrus | reverse complement strand
ACGAACTCGCCGACCCTGGAGTATTGTATTGAAAGGCTTGGTCGTCCTGAGCCGGACCCGAACCGAGAATAAGACATGCGATAGAGGCCGCATCCTCCGACTACACACGTTCAAGTAAACATTGAAGCAAGAATAAATAGATAGGCTAGTAAATAAATAAATTACACGAAAGAAGCATTATACGATCAAACGGCATTTTCCGAAATTGGCTGCTTTGTATTTTCAATCCTCTCGAAACGCGCTTCTCACATGATTATGTATTCTTGTTGAGTTCTCATCTGACGATGAGGTGGCCCCATACGTTCTCATCTAACCAACCACCGCTAGCCATTCTTAGCATGGAGCATTCGACATTTCTCTGGATTTGCAGCAGAATAAATACGCATTTCGAGAATTTCTTCAGATTTGCTACCTTCGTTTTCTCGCCTTGTTGTAGGAGTGTCATCGCAAGGTTGCTGAAAACGTCTGTTTTTCCACCGTTGCACCATCAGGTGGTCCCATAATCTCCGAGAGGTAGTAATTGGCCACCTGGTGGAATATTGTGGGTTGGTTGAAAAATGGCGGCATTATCTGACGCCGTGCTCCATGGCGAACTCTATTTTCCACCTCCTTCCGGGCAGATGCGATTCTTTCGGGACAGGTGCTTCTATATGTATACATATTTAAAGATATCATGCACTGGAGCTATCCAGATGGCTTATCTAATTAATTCGGCAAAAAATCTGGCAACAAAAAGCAGAAATTCCTCCCATCGGTGATCCGCAGTCTATAAGAGGACTAGTGGAAGTCCCCTGGGTAGACCAGGCTCGCACCGTCATTTCCTAACCTGTTTATTATCTAGAAGGAGCTGGGAATAATGATGACACCTGCACGGATTACGTAGGATTTCTCGCCTTCACTCTAGTTTGGGGTACTTATCAAGTTCGGGGAAGACACAAAGGTTTCGACGGACGGTTTGAGCCCCAGAATTCCTAACCTCACTTCAAAACTATCCTTTTGAAAAGTAAGTGGCACCGCACCGGCAAATTGAAAGCATCCAAACATAAAAAATGGTCATATGAGACAAAAATTCGTAAACTGAGAAGAGCCGACAATAGGCTACAAAACCGATGTTGCCTACTCACTACTCTACTGGTTTTCATGCAGGTTCTGTCCCTCTCTTTCTTTCTCCTATGTATATCCTTCATTTAGTTAAAAGGACCACTAAAAAAATAATTTCTACCAAAGATAACGTCTACTTTTTTGTGATTTATGAGGAAGATCAGAGTTTGGCTTCAAGTCTTTGATGAAGGATAACGCTCTGAAAGGGACTCAGCGAATTTCACAGGCACAAAATTAAAATTATGCTGGAGAAAACCAAGGCATTCTTTTGAGGGAATTTCTGGCATAACCTTCATACATAATTGTTCTTATCAAAGAATTAGATCCTATTTCTGTATTCCTCTAAACTGAGCAGCAAACTGAAGCGCTGTTATTCTCGGAAGGACATGCGCACGCTCAGCGATGTAAGCCGAGAACTATGTGCCCTCCAAAAGGAACGAGAGAAAGCAGCATGTGCAGCGGCTCGGCCAGAACCGAACGCACTAATTGCATCCCTCAGACCGGTCGGATTCCTCAGAGAAAAAAGAGTCATCTGCTCAGAAATCGAATGTCGGCGACGCTGCGTATGACGTCCGAGACGTCCGTGCCTCCAGCTTTGATAGACCTCCGCCGCCGTCCGCCGTCCGATTGCGGACGAGCTAGTCTTCGTCTCATTAGGAAAATGAACCCGATCGCCCTCGATTGCCCTTCCACCACATTTATTTGACGACGTACACGTCCTGCTTGTCGCCCTCTCTTCGCTCTCAGTCTCGCTTTCATTCGTCCAGCCATTCCTCTATAGCCGTCATGGAGCTAATAAAACGAGCTGGCAAGCTAGAATGGCTAGCCCCCATTAAAGGACGATTGCACTTTACCAGAGGCGGGCCTCGTTACTGTTTTGTGCCCTTCCTTTTTTGATGCATTAGTATTATTTTTAGTCCACTTGTGCTTTTCGAGTTTTCTTTCTTCATTTTTCACATTTCCTTCATTTCTTTGCAAAACTCCGTCATCATTTTAAAGAATAATAAGATGTACAGTACAGCAGCGATTAAAGAAAAGGAGCAGTAGACTGCCAAACAGGGATGGTTTTCGAAATTTTTTCGAGGAAAGCGGGTCCCGGAATACGGAATGGAAGGGATCAAAAATAAGCGGAAACCGGAATACGATGCGTAAGAAAGTATTTTAAACACAATGAACCCAGCTGACAAGTGAGATGCCAGAGATTTCGCCACTCATGACACTTAACCGGTCTTACTGAATGTCACGATCTAATTGGGAGGGGCAGCGCTAAGGTTACAGTTGCGTTCATCATTCCTGACATGGCACCCATTCTCTTAGATTGCATGGGTAACATAATATCAACTCAAAGGAGGGGTAGAGAGGCGAGACTGCATACCCTCCCCCGACTAGGATAGATTCAATGTTTCCTACAGAAAGCATTGTTAGCAGCCTAGGAGTGCTTATAGAAGAGGGTGGGAAGGGACCCATTGGTTTTCCAAGCCAGACCTAGGATTTTTAAGGAAAATGATAGGCATGCTCCGGATAAGGAAATTGATTCTTGATTCAGGTACTAATGAAACTTCTGTGGTCTTATTTGTTCTATTTATAGTTTAGATAGTCGTCGTTTCGAGATAAGAAAAAAGAATTCAATTTCGTTACCACACTGTTCCAACATCATGATGAACTACCAGTTTGAAGGCGCACAATCACAAAAAAGGCAACGCACAATTGATCTTCTTCTTCAGCCTCTTGTTTAAATTCATGAAGTGAATGAAGGCAGTGGAAGACAAACAATGGAGGATGAGCCACCTATTCCGTTCCGTCTTTCGCCTCAAAGGAGAGAGAAACACGGAACCGAAGGACTAAAAACGTTCGAAAACCGGAATTCGGAACACAGAAACGGAAATTCCGCACATCCCTGTTGCCAAACACCGCAAGCCGCAGATGAAAACTACCGTATACTCCATGGGCCGCGGAAGGATGGAAGAACGAGAGGATCTCAATGCTAGGGGTGGACCAAACGGAAATGCATCATCTATGATAGAACGAAATGAGTGAAAGAGAAGTGCATTGTGTGAAGCAACGAAAAGCGAATAAGTTGTGAAAATTATAATGATGAAGAAGAAAGGACGCCTTACTCAATTTCTCTCTGCGCCACACGTTCTACTTTTACGTGATGTCATTCAAGCGAATTGAATGAGTATTGGCTGACAGTGACTTGCACTGACCAGCAGATGAGCAAGTCGGTGATTTCTTCCTAGACAACTCTGGTACCGATTCATCGATCCGAAGGGACGGAAGGTTCGATTGGACTGATAGTGAAATGCGAACCAAAAACTTAGTATTGAATACGCACGACTGCCGTACCTCCTCCGATTGCGTTCCATGCGCACTGTGAACGTTAAAAGAGACACAAGTTCCGGTAAAACAACACGTCCAGTCGAACTGAAATCGGAGCAGTTAAGAGTGAAGACTGGAGCTTAGAGAATACGGCTGACCAAAGTGTTGTGCTTAGGTGATGTTAGTGAGATGCAGTGTAGAAATGAAGTATACTTCTATAATGAAAACTTTGGTAACCCTAGCAGGCTTGAAGGCAATATTTTTAACCACTGAGCAAGGCCATAAAGAATTGAAAACATCTTCACAATTTCTTCCCCTTTATATTGGAATACTGGATTCGGTCGTATTTGAGATAAGTTTTCGGGATTCCATCGAAAGGTGCTCATACAGAAGCTTTCAATCACTTCATTCCTTTAACACATCCTTAAACTGTATCACAAATTCACCGGCTTTATTTTTGGTCATTCAGAAGTATGTTCTTGACCAAACACGTGTGTATGCCCACATAACGTTGTTTTATAGTTCGTGGTAAAAAATGGCGTGAAGAACCTGCTCGTGCTCCAGCTTTTTGAGAGTAAAGGATACCATCATCATCTTCAAAACAGCACGTTCCGTCTAGAGTTTCAGCTAGGGCAGCATTTTAGAGAACAGTTTCTTGTGCCCTCCATGCCATGGCAGCCTTCTCTTGTTAGCCAGGAATATTTCAAGTGGAGGGCCGCCTCTCCTAAAGGGAAATTTATTATGTATTTGTTAGCAGTATTAGCTTCTCGACATAAGGTAGTATTCAGCGTTGGAAGTAGAACTTGCCTAAAGTACAACTTAGTTGAAATTATTTAACTACGGTAGGCGAATGAAGTGGTTTGTTTTCATTCATCAGAAATCACAATAATCAGACAAACATGCAGTGTGCATTACCAAGCTTTCAATAATCATGAAAAAGAACTTGAAATCATACCATCCGTTAGTCTTACAGTTTTAAAGGGTATTCCATTATGAAGGCTAGTGAGAGAAATGTGACTCAGTGGCGAGGTTTATGGACTAATTATCGGGTCGAGCTTAGTACACCATTTGGCGCATTCTGCTATTGCACCACATGCGTCATAAAATAGAATTGATGTAATCGCACAATGGGCTAGGTAGCCAAGTCATAAAGGGTAACAGTAAACGTCGGTCACAATTCCTTTGTGGGATGCGCCACGCACTACACTTTTACACTATGCCTTGAATAAGCACTTGTCCTAAACAATGACTTGGTGTGACTGCCTGATGGATAATTCTGAGTCTTATGTTCTCAGAATTAGGTTGAGTCATAAACTTTGCAACATTTTTGTTTTTTCTGGAACTCAACGTAAACCCGCTAAAATATTATATTTCGTTTGAACGTCTGTTTCTTCTCAATCATTTTGAGTTATTATTCGTTAATTTTTCTTGCGTTTTTGAAAAGTTTTATTCACTAGAACGATGCCCACTCAAAGTGAAAAGTGTGTGATTTCATTTTCAATTAGATCGAGCTCGGCAGCAACCGAGCGATTGGGGTCAGGCACATTCAGGAGGTCACCGGCACGTTCACTCCTAACCGAATTGGAGATGGTATCAGAAGTTCCTCTCCGCCAAGAAGGGCAACAAGCACAAACCAGTCCCCGGAAGACTAACTGCTCTAAACAAAGAGCGCCTGCGCAAATCCACCAAGTCGAATTCTTCCCTAACAACGCCAGAACTGACCGCTGATCTCCATACCTCCCAGTAAACTACCGCTCGTCGGCTGCAGAAGATTGGAAGGCCGCCAAAATCGTCTTGGTCAGTGCCTCGTGCGTTGAAGGAAACCCAAGTAGATCGCTGCGCTTTCGGCTGCCGAGAGCTCCAACACCTGTTCAAGCGAGAGGTCCTGGTTCGAGTCGTTACCAGCGATAAAAAGTGGATACTTCACTCGAAGTGTACAGCCGGAAAACGATAGCTGGAACGCAACGAGCTGGAGGTTCTGACGACAAAACCGGAGCTTCACCGAAAGAAGGTCCTGCTCTGCGTTTGGTAGATGCGTAGTGGTTCAGTGCTCCGGGCGCTGCTCCACGTGGTCAAACCATCCTCGACGCTCGCTTTTGTTAACAACTCGACTAGATTCAGCAAAAATTAGTGAAGAGAGAAGTCGATAGGAGGCAACGTTTCATCCACCAGGCAACAGCCGACAGCTTACGGCACTTCAGACGTTGGTAGAAATCTAGGAAATCGGCTGGACCAAAATCATGCAACCACCATACGTCCCGGACATTGCGTCGTCTGACTGCTATCTGCTTCAATAGTACCAATTCATAGACATCGGAGGAATGGGTGGCTTGGTTGTCCTTGGCCTGGAAATCCAAATCAAGAACCTGGACTTAGGAGGACGCGACAGTCGACGCCTGCAGCTGCACTACTGCACGATCTACCAAATTATTTATTTATTTATTTATTTATAACTGCACCTTAAGTGCGCTCAAACGAGGAGATAACGAACAAGTAATCTTTTACAACTGCAACTATCTAACGCGGAACAACTATGAGAAACGTAGTATCACTATGCGCTGCATTCTGTAATTTTTCAGTGTTGTCCGGCCATTCACAAGCTCAAGTACAAGGAGCCTGAACCAATAGGTAGTCGTAGCGTGATAATATAGTAATAAGTATTTTAATTTCTCAAAGTTACGTAATTTTTTTATAATTATTTTTGTTCTGGTATAACGGTGCAGAGGTTGGTTAGGCAACCAGTATAGCTATGGCATGATTCCGATTGAATAGGGAAACCACTTTCGAGCAGCTTATGAGAAGGAAGCACCTGGGAGTCCGGTCTTAATGCCGGTCATACCCAGGCCTTCATTACGCTTCCATTCGAAGCTGCTTCCATAGGAACTGAGCTAGCCTAACCAACTTGCAATAAAGCATATCTAAATGTAGCAACCTATAGATTATATCTGTATATGAAACGGTATAAAAAAATATGTGACTAAGAGTAGAAGCATCTGGGTCTTAATCGGCTCCTCTGTACCTAAGCTCTGGCAGCCGCAACAGAAATCAGAAAAGGAAGGAGATAAAAAAGAAGTATAAGCAGGCATACTGACACTGTAGGACATGTGAGAAGAAGGAAAACGCAAGAAAAACATCAACTCTTGAACGATCCTAATTTTGAACAGCCACTAATACTCAGTAAAAAAATATCCAACGCAGGCCTAATGACTCGTTGAACAATGTGAGGAAGAAAAGGAAACAAGACATCCATTTTTGGGTACGAATCGCTCGGCAACCATAGTGTCTTCCATGGCGCAGAAGAGTTTCCACAAGATGACATACACTCCATTTATGAAGCTACCCTCAGATGTCCTGGTAACGCCACGATACAACAGTCAGCTCTGCAATTCAAGAATACTCAGAAGATCAATCTTTTTTAACCTACTCTTGAAAATGGCAACGGTAGGTGCTTCTAAAACATGATCAGGTAGTTTCTGCAACCAAACTGCTCCGCGAGAGAGCACAAAATTGGCATTGCAACGAAGAAATTTGTTACCAGGGCTTTTAAACTGCAGCGATAATATACTAGTCCGATTTCTACATGGCCTAAATGTCCAATATTTACTAGCTCTCAAGGTTAAATCACCTTTTAGTAGCTTGAAACAGAAGACCAAATCATTATAGATACGTCTGTATCTAAGAGATTTTAGTTTCAAAAGTTTCAATCTACTTTCGTAATTTAAAGATTGTAGATCTGGTATGCATCTGCGAACCAGTATTCGAGTAAACGTTTGTTGTACTTTTTCAACTTTGTTTTGAAGTTTTTTTGTTTGAGGACTCCAGATTTGTGATCCATATTCAAGTATAGGTAGCACATATGCTTTGTACAGCTTCAGCAGTGTAGCAGAATCATTATCAAAGATGCTTCTCAACATGCCATAAAGTACTGAAAAGGCTTTACGTACAGTTATATCAACATGGGCATCAAACTTTAGGTGTTTATTCATATGAATACCAAGATCTTTGATCGCGTCAACTTGCCTTAAAGTAATATTACCGAACCTGTAATCAGGTGCCCTTCCAGGACCAAAATGCATCATGGAAGTTTTGGCAAGATTTACTGGTATCTCCCAATTACTAGCCCACGTAATCATATTAAGAATTGATTGATTTAAAGCCTTCAGGACTAACGATTGATTTGAAGCATTATACGTGCCATAAACTTTGATGTCGTCTGCAAACATTTGAACGCTAATAGCAGCGTGCGTCTTGAGTCTGTCCGGGAGATCACATGTGTAAGCCATGAAAAGGATAGGTGATAGAACTCCCCCTTGCGGGACACCGCTGGTACATTGGCGCCGCCCCGAAAAGGAATTACCAACCTTAACAAACATGTACCTGTTCTCTAAGTACGACATTATCCACAAAAGTAAACGTCTTCCGATACCCAGTTCTGATAGCTTGGTGATAAGCTTTTTGTGACAGACTTTATCGAAAGCTTTGGATAAGTCGAAATAGATTACGTCGACACAATCACCCTTATTGACCGCAGTACTCCAATCAAAAAAGCAATCAGTTAATTGAGTTGTAGTAGAGGCACCCTTTGTGAATCCATGCTGCTCAGTAGGAATAACTTTATTTTTAACGAGCCAAGATACTAATTTATCTCTTATAAGCTTTTCCAGTACTTTGATTGGCGTTGGCGAGATGCTTATAGGACGAAAATCCGAGAGGAGAGAAGGACTCTGCACTTTTGGAATGGCAGTGACCAGCACATTTTTCCAAATGTCAGGAACTTCACAAAATAATAGAGAGCTATTGAATATTATCGACAGTGGTTTAGAAAGTGATAAAGCACATCTTTTAAAAATAATTTGAGGGATACCATCATATGTGGACGATGTGGAATCCTTCAACGATGCAAGAACTTTTAACACGTCTTTTGGATAGATTAAAATCTCATTCAGGGCATCGGAGGAATCGCTGAAACTGAATTCATATCTTGAGCCATCGTTTGCTGTGAACACGGAAGCGAAGTAGTTTGCTAAAGCCTCTGCTTTTTCAGTATCATTTATGAATGTATTCCCAGAAGCATCCTTTAGGACTGGGATTTTGCCTTGGCCCTTCATCTTGAGCTTTACTAGAGAAAACATATGTCTACCAAAACGCTTTTTGGCAAGATGTTTCTCATGATTACATAGAAAACGCCTTAGATGAAAATCCAATTCACTGCACACGCGCTTAAATTTCGGGCTGGATATTGTATCACGCATGAAGTGAAATAAGCGCACTTTCTGGGATATTAGGTTGGAAATATGTTTTGGATACCGTGGAGGTCTGTACTCGAAATGTTTGAAAGGAACATATAGAGAAAGAGCAGAATAAATCGCTCTACAAAATCTTTCATAAAGGTCGTTGAGAGATTTATATCCTTGAAAGACCTGCCACCAATCAATAATAGAAAGATGATTTGAAAGATCCTCAAAGGAAGTACCGTAGTAATTTGGAAGAGGTAACGCCCTCGGCTTGGGAAAGCTTCCGCATATTTCGAAACCAATGACGTTGTGATCAGCTGTTCCAAGTGGCGGATGTAGTGACATGTTTTTTATAATGGGGGCCGACGTCAGGATAATGTCGAGGACTGATGAACATCTAGTTGGATTCATAACGTGCTGTTTCAAGCCAAAGCTATGGAAGAAGTTTAAAAATTTGACTGACGTGGAATTTCGTCCTTGATTTAAATCCCAGTTTATGTCCAAATTGAAATCGCCTAGTATAATTAGATGCGAGTCGCAAAGAAATAATTCCAAAAGGGTATCAATCAGAGAGTCATCATCCTCAACAGAAGACTTAGGCGGTCGATAGATTAGAATCATCCTAAATTTAAACGACCTGACAAAGTCAAATCCCTCGAGACAGAGAAGATCTGATTTAATGCAGGAAGAAACTGCGGAAACTGCGATAGGGTAGAGGTTAATAGTGTCTTTTGCAATGCAGCATACACCCCCACCTCGGCATTTTTTAATTCCACTAAGCTTCCTATCAGTTCTGAATAATGTATACGGAAGATTAAACGTGATTTCAGAGTTGTTCATTTTGGAAGAAAGCCACGTTTCTGTGACAAGGACTAAGTCGGGGTCAAAGGTATTGAGAAATAAATGCAAGTGCGAGATTTTGTTCGAAAGGCTACGAGCATTCATCAAATAACACCTTATACCCGGAAGGAAGCCGTGCTGGTTTGAGAGTTTCCCGTGATGCGGCTATTTGGGAGGTCGTCTACATCCGTTATTGCACCACGATAGACAACCCATTTACGATAATTTAATTTTGCATTACGGTCACGACATTCTTTCCGCAGCTCAAAGTCCTCCTTCCTCTCTGATTCTGTCATACTTTTGCGAATATAAACATCCCTGAAATCAGAGCCTCGAAGCTTATAAGCATTGGAGAGTGCCGCGGCCCAGTAAGATTTGCTAGGCATAACGATCTTAACAAGCCTTGGACGCGCACCGCCTGGTTTGCCCATGCGATACACCTCCAGCGGATAGCAGTCTACCTGCAAAACTTCTAGGACCCCGGACACTTTTTCCTCCAAATCCTTACGCTTCGCAAGCAAGGAAGTATTAGGCTCAGTTTCAGGTAAGCCACTTATAACCAGGCTACGACCCCTTTTTTCACTTTCCACCGCATTAATAGATAGCTTCGATAACTCATCCGGAAGTTTCTTCACAACAGCATCAATCATCTTGCTGATCTCCGGGTCGGTATTGCGCTCGGCCATTAAGCCTAGAATCTCCGCAATGGGCATATTGGAATAGTCAACTTGCACGCTTGTTGACTGGGCACCATTACGAAGATTCCTATTTTTTTGGGCCTGACGCTTAGACTGTGACATAATGGGGAAGCTCAAAAAACACTCAAGGTTCCTCTCAAACAACAAAAACTCGATTTGATTTACGTGGCAGAAGGGCCGAGATCACCAATCAATGCAAGACGATCGATCGTGTCAATGAAGAAACACTCTGACTAACACTGAGTACTTAATATCGCTAAGCCACTTACCCTATCAGCGAATACGAACTAACAAAATGCAATTTAGCAGAAATATGCGAAGAAAACCGCGAATAGAAACAAAGAAACGAAAACTTATCTCAATCGCACGAAGACGGGAGGTGGCGGCCGTCCGCGAGAGGCGCGCGCGGTCGATTATGATTAAATTATAGGTCAATATCAATTATCATTTATTTATTTATTTATTTATATAAAGGATATATCATATACGTCGAACGCGATCAAGCCACAGTAGCAAAGATGACAGCATTGATACACTAGGAAGCTGCCAAACCAGAAATGCTAACGAAAATAGTTAGCTGAAAGAACGATTCTCAAGTAAAGGCTTCATGATATACTTTTACGTTGCTTGTCATCTGATCACAATTCAGTTTTAACAACTCCTAAAGCAAAGAGCAAAATAAAACTAAAAAAATGACAATTAAGAGCATTCGAAATGGGTCGTAATGTGGCGCATTCTGCGCCATATGAGCTCTCATAAATCGGTCACTTGATTTAGCGCCCAGTGTGGTGCATCACTGACCCAGTGCGGAGAAGCCTGATAGATATCACGTGATTTGGAAGTATTAGTAGCAGAAAATGCTGTGCTGCTGGAAGGATAACGTCGCGTCGTTCTGATAGATCTTGACCGGCTATAGCGTAAAAGCGTCAGAACTCCTTAACTTCGAGGGGTGTGGTATAATATTTATTGAGGCACCAGGTTTAGCAGAAGTTCCTTTTTGCGCAAGTTATATACATATGTCATGGTTCAAAAGCACAAGTTTTAGGCTCTATTCAGGGTAAAAATTTTGGCGCGTAAACCACATTTCGACATAGTATTAGATTGTCCCATAAGTGCCCGCCGTTTTTTGAAAGATCCACTGCGATTTTTGCCGGCGGTCTCCTGCTCTACACAGCTTTCGAAAGAAAATGATCTGCTTTATCAGATCACGCATTGAATTCCTTTCTTCATCATGAATTTTGTCAATTTTTAGGTCATTAATATGAAAAGTGAAAAGTGAAAAGTGACCATCGCCAACAGTTGCTTCTCTCCGCTTAAGTATGGATTTTTTGCGCAGTCTTTTATGGCTTTCAGAAGACATGTCCTGTACTACAAGAATACGTGTTGGTCCTGTTTGCTCATTGTACCTTTATTGATTTTTAGGCCATCAAATTGGGACGTCCGAAGGAGGATGGTTATTTTTGCCGACAGCTCCCGCTCTGTGGTTGGACTTTTTGCTTGGTGTTATATGTCGTTCGGATGGTAATGTCCTGCTCTATAAGAACTTGTGTCGCGTTTGTTTATTATGCTGATTTTTGTCGAATATCAACAAAATGCCAATGAGACTAACATGTATTCTTGTAGTACAGAATATTGTCTTCCAAATGCTATGAAAAGCTGCGCAAAAAATTCCAAACCTAAGCCGAGAGAGGCGACTGCGCAGATGGCCACTTTTTACTTTTTCACTTTTTACTTTAACAACCTAAAAATTGACAACCTTCAGGGTGAAAAAAAGAAGTGCAATACACGTTCTGATAGAGCAAATCATTCTCTTTTGAAAGCTGTATAGCGCTATGCTAGAGGCGAAATCCGCAATGAACCGTTGAAAAAACGGCGAAGACTTATGCGACAACTTAATATCTCCATATACGATACAGATACATATATGGTACATCTTTAGAGAAAAGCACTTCATATAGAAAATCAGAGACTTCAGTTATTGGAAAGTCGTAAGCGATGCAAAGAGTCCTGCGTGTGGAGAATGTGACAGGGGTAAGCTCATGTTTAACTACAACGTGGCAGGAGATTGGCCTTCTTATGCTTGTGTACGGTGTGTGAATTCTATCGGGGATGAAGGAATGAAAATGGTTTGCTTAGCAAATCACTACACCTTGTTCACGGTACACTCCAGATGCAAGCTGGACAGTCTTAGAGTAATTCCTGAGTAGGAACGCTAGGAATTTTCTTTAAAACTCCCCATACCCCACTATACAATTCCTAAGTTGTCGCTCGCTCTATAGGTTATCGCGCCCACCCGACTGATTCTGTCGGGCCTATATGCATTGTTCACAGCACGCCATACCTGCAGTTAGCTCCAAACAGTAGGCCATGCTCGTCCAAGCGCATGGGCAGGATCCTTCCATCAGCCTAACGTCCAGAAGTTGAGGACGCCGCGCCCTAAACGATTTGCATCCGGCGCAACGCGTGGAGAGCGGAAAACGGCGCTCTCAGGCGCCCTTTTGCGCCGCTTGTGCTTGTTGGACGCAGCGGCATGTCCGATACTGTATGTTCTCAAGAAGCCTTTGCTCCTATAAATGACTGTCGTCTCTGTTCGATCGGAATGTTCCATAGGCAGTTCCCAAAACATCGGCTCTCTAAATTCCAAATGATGCTGGATTAGGCATAGAAAATCATCTAGCATCCTCTATCTCCAGAACTAGAACCTACTTCGCCAAGATTCTGAAGAACGTCTTATGGTTAGTAACGCCAGGTTTTAAATATAATGCAAAAACAGTGCCGAAATCAACATCGTTATATTCGTACACACCAATTTTGTGCCCCTGGAGCTAGAGCTAGAGATCAGTATCAGAAAAAATGTCTGAATCACGGAAATTTTACTCGGGCCTATAACCATTTCTTAACTATGACAACTTCTATATTAAGTGCTTTTCTTTAAAGATGTACCGTATATCTGCACCGTATATAAAGGTATTATGTTGAAATGTGCTTTAGGGGCCTCGATTTTTCCCCTGAATAGAGCCTAAAATTTGTACTTTTAAACCGTGACATAAATAAGTTGCGCAAAAAGGAGCTTTTGCTAAACCTGCGCCCTCAATAAATATTATATTACACCATTTATTTAAAAACTAAAATGCGAACGCGAACCGAATGCTCAGCTTATTTAATAGATCTATATGCATTTGGGATTTGGCATGAGTAGCGAAGCCCTAGGCGCGCCCTTCGATCCAAGGTCCTTTTTTCGGCTTCCCGCCTAGGCTAACCAAGCCTTCTAGGTGAATTGGTAATGTATAGGAAGGATAAAGCACTCACTTGTTCACTGGCTGGCCACCACAAGTCATTGCGTAAATCAAATACTCATTCAAATCGCATCCACGACATCCCGCAAAAGAAGGATGCGTGGCGCATCCCGAAAAGGGATAAGTAACATCGTCCATTATCCTTTCATCACTATTTTAATTTGATTTTCATTACCTAAATTCGATATTATTTTTCGACAAACAATATTCGCTACCGGTTGAAGAGCTCAATGTTTCACACGCATAAGTCCGTGTGCAGCAGTGAGAGGGCGGTGGCAATCTCGGCTAACCAGCCCAGTGCACCTACCGTCCTTCCCACTCTACTCCATTTCCCAGAAATAAAATGAACCTACGAATCAGCGTAATTCACTCAATAACCTCGGCGAGCGGGGCGGCTCTCCTTGGGTTTATTGACCTCGGTGACGGGCGGGCTGCCATCGCCACTGTTCCTCATCGTTCGTCGTCGCATTCCGTCTTCTTCATCACCTCTTTGTTCGTTCGTTGTCCGTTTTCTCGTCGACGAGCCGCCGCCCGAATATGGCCCCCGTGCGGCGGCAGTTGATTTGATTTGGCGCTCGACCGCGTTCACAACCTCTGGCCACGTAAGGAGATGGCCGTTCGGCCGCTGTCTCTTCATATGGACGTCCGTCCGGAAACAGCGGCTCGAATTGGGATCCTTACCCTCGGCCATTGTTTAGCCCACAGCGGCCATCGATCGCGGTCAATTAGGAGGTGTAGTGGAGGGGCGGGTGAGTGCCAGTACAATCACCGACATCTGTTCGCCGAGACGGGACGACGTTCTTACACGCGCACGCGTAATAGCTGCCCACTTCGCTGACCTTTTCCACTGGCAATAATCGATTTTGGAACTCCATTAGTTGAAGCTTTAATTGCTCAAACCTTCAGAATCTACAGTAGAAGTACCCAGTAGTCACTTTTGAATCTTAAGGCCCTCAAGGAAGAATCCATCTATCCTATTCCAACCGTTTTTTGCACTGCTAGACATCACCGTTTTCACCCTTCAAAAATGATACTGATGCCATTGAAGTACTCGTTCCTCAAACTTAAATTTATTTATTTCAAATCAAATTCAAAACTCATAAATCAATTTCTCTAGAAGGTTGATGAAGAACAGCAGGTTTAAATTGCAAGGAAATTCCGAATGAAAAAGGACGGAATTCAACAGGGCCTACCGTCCCTGATATAGATCGAAGACAATTAAATTTGATTTAGGCATGGCATTCAAAATTACAACGGCGAAGTCCACATTGATGCTAGAGATTTCCCTACAGCAGTCTGCTCGATAGAGAGGGGCGCCTAAGGTTAGGCGGCCACAGTGAAATCACAGCTGAAGGCAATAGTTTCTTGCTAATAGAACTGTCTCCGCCTTCAATTCTGTTTTCAAAAGCACTCTTCTCACCGCGTCATAGGCTCGGTGAGAACCCATCTTGCCCATCGTGCTTCTCGACCAGAGGATTGCTCGAACATTATTCTGTTTTATTTATTTGGACAAAATAGTAAGCATAAAATGGTATACCTACGTACTCAGTAAATTAAACGAAAAAATTAAAAAAATATTTAAAAGAAACTCGAAAGAAATTCTGCAAAAAAGAACAATCACAACCTTCAGAAGTGATTTTCGATGAGATAGAAACCCCTAGAAGAAAAAAGAAGTGAAAACGTAGAAGTGTGACTAATACTGCTGGCAGTAGTGGGGAAGTCGACGTTTTCTGTTTTCTTCTTCCTTTTTTTACGTTTTTGCTAATAGCTCAAACTGTTAGTTGCTGTCGACTGGAGGCATAGTGCTGTGTTCGCTATCACGTGAGATTCCAAAATTTACCTAAATAAATTAATAAATAAACAAATAAATAAATTCATGAATCCTTTACTGGCGATAAAGATTGCAAGAGCAGTAGGGATTCTGATCCAGCGGTATCACTGTGGGCTCATACGTCTTTTTTCTCCGTTTTTCTCCGCTCCAAAAACCACTGTCCACTCTCGGAACTTCAAAAGAATCGACCGAAATCGATCGATCAGTGCCAATCAAGCCAGCTGTTCTCCCGAACGAGCACTTCGGGCGGCTAGGTGCTGCTGGACACGGCCAGCCAGCCAGCGCGACCAGGCGTCAGCCCCACCCCGTGTCTCAATCCCAGCGCGAACTCCGCCGCCGGCAGCGAAGTCGCTCGCTCGGCCACATCCTCCCTGCTCGTTCTCGGACCGCATGCCATACTTCCAGTGGTTTTCACAGGAGAGTGCAGCTCTTGGCGAGCATTCCCGACCGCTGCACTTGCTGTTCTTCTACCCTTTACATCTCCTCGTCTCCCTGGGGAGTGCAGGAATTATTGCCGAGCCAACCACTCAGCTGCGACTCGGCTCATTCAGAGACTTCATATTTGTGTGCGCTTCGTCTGCTCCAACGTCAAAACACCTCCTCAGTTTGGTTTTTGATTATTTCTGGGTCCATATTCATAGGCAGTGCCCCAGTGATTAATGTAGGGGCTCAGCTAGCCATGTTGTGTGGGCCCGCAACGTTCATCCAATAGGTTCCATTTATCGCTGTATCCATCTTGGAGTAATTTACCAGCCTTCTCGCTCGTTTCTTTAAGGTTCTGACAAACGCAGTTGCGCGGAAACCTGAGCCGGATAAGGTGTGCTTGACAGTGTTGCTTCTTCAGCATCAGAGGTCCTGTCTATCCTAGTCGGAAGGGAGCATCGCTAGGAGAACAAAACAAACTTAAGTGATGTGACTTCTCCTGGGTAGCAAATTGCAAAAAAAGGTCCTCTCGAACGCTGTTTCAGTGTACTTTAATTGAAAAATTGTTCACTTTCAGCTCTGCCACCGTTGTCAATCATGGTAAAATGCCTCCCTCCCCCAAGAATAGATCCGAACCCACCGCTGTTGTTCAAAAGCATATCAAATTCAGAGGTAACCAGGTATGGAATATCGCACGTGGTTGCTCAAAGTTTGCGCATTTACCCGAGAAATGCTTCCTTTCCTTTATTGTCATTTTTCTTGCATAAAATGTGTGTTGTGGACGTGGTTGTACATGATTGGATCGAGATGCGATGTCGCTGACCCCACTTACGTGCAGTTAACCAGCGGGTTAGTTCTAGGCATTATAACTTACGGGAAACATCTTTTTGGTTCTCTTTAATGGGTACCTAATATTTGCAGTGAGCTTACGATGGGTTTGTGGTGTGCTGATTTACTTAGTGTATTAGTGTTTGTATGTTCTTTGCGTCCGTAATTTTTGTTTTCGTTTGATTTTGACCAAACTGCGTCATTCCTGCACTTACGATTGATCCTTTTAACATTAATGTTTGGGCACACCTTCGGTGTATTGAATAAATAAATAAATAAATAAATAAATAAATAAATAAATAAATAAATAAATAAATAAATAAATAAATAAAATACTCTCGCACCTAGCATATACCATTGCAGCGTAGATTTGCTGATCTCTAGATAGGTTTCACGCTCAGTACAGTCGTCTTGATTCACCCATCGGCACAGGTGAATATATGGAAAATTGTTAGGATAAACCATTAAATTTTCAATAAGCTGGCCATAGTATGGCACCCTGGAGGCCAAATACGTATCCCAATCACTTGCATAACATTTTTGATAGTAGTAGGATGCATGGCGGATCTCAGCCAGAGATTGGTGATCGCCGATTTCGATAGTGCTTTTCATGCTGAATTGAATGGCATTATTGCGTGTGGAAAGCTTATATCTGGGTGAGTAATAGCGCAGGCAACTTCAACCGCTAGTGTCCGCCGCTCTAAAATAGCAGCTAAGGTTAGGGCAGTTTAGACAGCTGGGGAGTTGTGACCACGTCGTCGTAAAGTACCTTAAGTATTCTGCCCGCCTAAAAATTTGTGGCGAAGGTTATCTCGCTGCGTCTTAGCGCAGTGGTCGACTGAAATCGAAAAAATCCGTCACACAAGCCAAACAATGTTTGCCCATGCTTTGTAGATTATAGTGGAACGGTATTATTCATAAAGGACCACTCCAGGATTGATAAGAGCCTTCAGATCGTGTGTGTTGCTTTGCAGCTCGCGTCGCAGCACCTCGTACGGAGTTTTATTTCTTATTCTTTCCAAAGAAGATATTGAATAACAGCTTCTCCAGACTTTATAGAGCAGGACGTTTTCTTTAAGATGGTTAATAAAAAAGGGATTGAAAGTCTAAAGAGTCAGGAATTTCACAGCTAGTCTTTCGCAGGTGCAACATTTTGCAGATGGACTGGAAACCGCTACCACGTCCTTTTCCTTTGCTGTTAGAAGAATCGCCTTACCAGGATTTGCCTTTAAACAGCGCGATTGAGTTTCCAATATATAGTGCTATGTTTTTGATCCCATCAAACGAATATTTTTATTGATTTCACTATTTTTACACAAAACCTAGGGTGTGAGGGGAGACTTTTTCGAAAATCGTGTATGACAAAAATCTGTCATGCGCGATCATTGTGTTTATATCATCAGGTTCTCGCAAGGGTAGTATTAAACACATTATTATTTTGACCTTCCTGGGATTGCTAAACTTTGAGAAATTTTTCATCAAATGAAGCAAAGGCTAAATATACATTTGGAACGACGCGCTCCAACTGCGCTTTCAAATTTTTCTCTCTACTTTCTTCTCCTCAAACCTGAGTCTTCGCCTTACTTGTGAGCTTGTAGAGCTTTCCTTGTATCTTCTAGAAACAGCATATTGCTTAGTAATAGATTACGCACGCGGCTGAATATTGCATTTGTTCCAGCTGGTTGCTGCATCCTGTATGATCAGAAAATTAATAGCGTTCTTCTATTGTAGTTTAGATCCCGTTCATCCACTGTTCACTCTTGAGAAGCCTCTGCACTGCCCTATACAATACCATCATACTGCATGTTCAACAACCAATCTTCCGAAATTTAGTCACATCGGAACGGAAGCGCCCCACCACGGGCAAGAGAAGAATTTTCGGTGGTTTTACATGAGAGCGCATTACTTTGTAATCAGAGCAGCTACAACCATGATACTTTCCAGAAGTATAGCACTAACTATATGCTACATAACAGTTGGTATGCGGTTCTTTGCAATTGGAAAAAGACAACCAATAAGGTCGCCTAATTTTGCTGCAGGACTTATGGGTCACTCTGTGTAACCTTTCATTGCCTCCAAAAACTACAAAACGCAGCCGGAATGAATCGTACTTGACAGAGTTATTGCGCTCCGAACACGTCCGCGCGTCCAATTTAGCAGCACCCGTCCAACATCTGGCATAGATAGTGAAATTGGAAAATTCGTTGTATAGCGGACATCTGGAAGCTGGTTAGTTTTCTATACTTTTAATGCATCTAAAGATGAGTTGTTTTCGTCAATCTTAGCTCACTCTATGTACCAGTTGCTGCTCCCATTCGATTGATTCGGTTGGGTCTATATGCATTAGCAAACTCTACTGGGGTTTGTATGTCAAGAGATAAAGCTCAATCTGCTAAGCTCAAATATGTTTTTTCAAAAGTAATTGATTATTAAAAGGTTATTAAAAAAGGCCGCTTTGGCTCAAAAGTGGCGCAAGTCTGCCTGACCTGCGCGTTCTTTTCGGCCGCTGGCCAAAGCATGTACACGATACTGTACATAGTTGGATGTGCAGCACAGCCCAAGCAGAGATTGATTCTGCTGTCACTTCTACCATATGCACTTACTTTTGCTATGAGCAGGAGGGAGAAGCTTCACGTCGAAATTTGAGGGACTTCGAACCATTTGGACACCGTTTCATGCGTCTGTTAAGGCCTAGAGCGGCTGGCCTATATGCTATTGAACGGATGCCTAGTTGCGACCAAAAGTTTTGTGCCAGGTAGGACTCAAGAATGCATCCTTTGATTTCCTTCCAGGATGCTACGATTTACACCACCGGCGACGTTTGACCACACTCATCCACGACATCCTCGTAGATTATTTGAACACCAACCTTATCCGCCTTTCTTTTTCCTCTCTTTATTTTACTCTTATCTCAGCTACCATAATAGCCGTTCATTGCCATTCTGTTTATAGTCCGTCATTGTTTCGTGCAACCTGTAACACAACGAGTACAGAGATAAATGCGCATGTGCCCATTTGGCTTGTTCTTGTTCCTTTTTATTATTTTATTTTTTAAATTTTTGCTGCGCCTTCGTGTTAACTTTTTTTTTTCATAGGCCATTGTAAGGATAGGTATGAAGGCGAAGGGCAAAAGATTCCGTTGAGCGATATCTGGCGAATGCCCCCCCCCCCCACGCATTCTTCCTACCGTGGAAGGAGGGATCCTGAATAGAAATATGCTCTGTTTATTGCTTGCAATGATCAGCCGTTAGACTAGTCAGTGTTTTACTCCTCCCAAGTCAGTGGGGGCCAATTCACAGACTCCCATGGGATGGAAGACTTGGCTGACTTGGGCGTGAACCTGAACGAAGAACTTCGATGTTGGGTAGGCGCGGTAGTCGGCGCCACTTCCAGTTGCGCTACCGCGCGTCCACTTGGTATCGTGCAGACGGTTTTTTGACCGAACGAAAACGATAACGTGCTGTTACTGGCTAGTGACCTGGCCTGAGTCAGTGTTTTTCCTTCTGAGACATTTCCCTTAACCGACAGCTAAAAGATGGAAGACCTATACAGTTACATAGAATTAGAACGATTTGAATCTAAGGTGAATTTGAGATACGCCCCACTTTTCCACATTCGAAGTCCAGCCAATATGCTGTTAAATGTACTATGTCTCATCTGCTGGAATGGCGAGGAACTCCACTCGTCATTCGTTAGCCGAAGTTTCCTGATTCTGAAGGGCTCTTGGAGCTCCTCGCCCAGCGTTTTCTTGACCGCTGATTATTTAGGAAGGACTTTAACATGACGAGTTCGGTACTTCTGCTGGCTACTTATTCTGATTGGTTTATTTATGCGAACTCACACTTGTATTGCCTCCTAGTTGAGCATTAAGCTTACCTCCTATGTACATATGTTGGGTGAAGCAGCTCTGTAAAGTGGGACACGCGTTGCGCAGGTCTTCGACTTTCTCATGAGCTAAACATGCACGCTTAGACGTACTTTCGCAAACGTCGGAGGAAATTAGAGTTTGCTAAGTCAAGCGCTTCACGAGAGAAGCTCTCTCCAGCACGACACTTCCTCAACCTCGATGGGCTGACACTTCGCCTTGAGGCTCCATCGATCGTCAGAACGACACTTGATGTTCTTCAGGTTTTTCCTTAATTAATAAACATTCATTTGAAGGGTTCTTAAGGTTTTTTCGTTATGCTAGAACTCTCGAAACTCTCTCGAGCTGCCCAAGTGGATTAGTCTACACTCACCATTATTTTTTGATAAATTCAGCTCGTTATGGACATGTAGAGTATCAATCCTGACTAGCGGGACGCTGTTCGGTCTCAATGAGGAATTGAACCAAAAATCAATTCGTGATGACATCTCCGCAATGTGGCGTTTTTGCTCTGTTGGCAATTGACAGGTGCTCCAGTAAAACAATGGGGTCCAGCTCTCATTTTGGCACCTTCCTCAAAATTGGCGCTTAATGTCACCGTTCGAAGGCAATTCTCCGCCAATAACGACTCTCGTATGACACTGCTCGGCAGCTGCACTCTAATGGTTCGCCCTTTTTTGAAGAATCTAGCCCCTAGTGCAATGGGGCCCTCAAACACAAACGCTGCTTCTAATACGTGAGAACTACTGATATGATTTTCTTCTTCCTTTAACGAAGCTTCTCCACGGTATCTGGCTTAGCTTAATTTATTATTATAGGTTGGTTCAAAAATAGCGTAGGATTTGGGCCACCACAATCAATTCAAATTATCCACAACCGTAGCTCAATTCTTCAGTCCAAAGCCATCAGAATCTACGTATCCTTCCTGGTGTAATAAAATGCCACTACGCGCGTGGTAACGCAGTCGGAAGAGGGTTCGGCTGTCGAGTGCACTTGATTCCAAATCCCTGGTTCGGAGTTTTCATCTAGTCAACCAAGCCTTCCAAACCTCCGGAGTCTGTCATTTGCTACCAAACTCGTCTAGGAAGGATTAAACAGTGAACTGCCCCGGCCGGCCTCCGCAAGTTGTGTAGGCCAAGTGCAAATTCATGTTACATTCCCGACATCCCGTAGAAGTAAAATGCGTGGCGCATCCCCAATTGGGGCTGATTAGTGCCGTCTTTATACTTTATTCTTTAAAATGCTATGGTTAGATACCGTGGGTGTGAGACCCCAAGCTTAAGGAGTATTAAGCTCGCGGAATGAACATGTTGGTAGGCACTACCGCACAACTGATCATTTTCATATTTCCTGGTCTGACTGTTCACTCAATTGGTCGCTACTTTCACGTCTCGAGGATGTCCTACGCAGCCTAAATTGTATCACACAACTCTAGGATGTTCTGAAGGAGAATTCCATTCAAACTGTGACTGAGTCAATCTTTGAGTTCGTATTCGACTTAAAAATTACTTTTGAACCCACTGACTCTACCTTTTCTATGGGATTGGCTCTAGTTGTCGTAGAAGATTTCGATTTACCCTTTTCGATGGTTGCTAAGAAGCAACCATGTAGTATGATGAAGAATTCCTACTTCCGTTTTGTGCTTTTAATGCGGTTCTTTTTGCCGGCCGAAGTCGTGAAGACCATTTATCGGCTGGCCACCAGTAGTCATTGAATAGGGCAAAAACGCATTCAAATTCCCTCCACGATATCCCAGAAGAAGTAGAATTCGTCAGAATCCATACGAATTCATTGACGCCATCCTCTATCCTATGTCCCTTACCTGGTCCCAATTTTGCCTTTGAATTATAATGATCAATGCTTTAACACATTTGCTTAAGCCTGGGGCTGCTGGTAGAGAGGCTGTATGTTGTTACAGGATGTTTTGTCACGATCGAAACTCTTGCGCCTGCCGGGACTCGAACCCGCACCTTCTGCTTTCTGGGCAGCTATGCTACGACTTACACCACCGGCGCAGTGTTTAACCGCACGTAACATCCACCCCTCGAGGTCTGTCAGCACCCGTTCCATTATCACGGGTGCATCGTAGCATCGCTGCCCGGAAAGCAGAAGGTGCGGGTTCGAGTCCCGGCAGGCGCAAGAGTTTCGATCGTAGCAAAACATCCTGTAACAACATATAATGAACAGTTTTTTATTTTTAGTGCGCTAGACAAAAAGCAGATCCTGCACCACAATGTAAATGTTTGCAAAGTGCATCAACGACTCCTCATTGATGCAAAGTGTGTGGCGCAACTGATTTCACCACTACCCACTTTTAACATTAATCATATGGTACATCGACTTATGGGCGCGTGTAGCGCAGTCGGAGGAGGCGCGACTGTCGCGTGCACCCGATACCAGGTTCCTGGTTCGGACTTCCCGCCCAGGCTAACCAAGCCTTCCATCCCTCCGGGGTCGGTGAATTGGTACAAGACTTGTCTTGGAAGGATGAAGCGCTGTCTTGTTCATCGGCTAGCCACCGCAAGTCATTGTATGGCCAAAAACGCATTCAAATCGCCTCCACGATATCCCGTAGAAGTAGGATGCGTGGCGCATCCCAAAAGGGATTGAATAACGCCGTCCTTTATACTTTTTTACGCTGATTTGTCAGCAGTTCATTCTGAATCTGTGCTTTGTGTATATATTTGACTACCCTATGTATTAGAATACACATATTACCCATCTTTTGCCTGAAGGCATGAACTAGGGCTGCAGTCGAATGCAGGACGGCTATCACATGTCTCAGTCCCTGTTGAGAGCACATCCAGCAACGTTGAGGGGCTTACTGCGGAGCCTAACAACCACTAGGCGAGGAGCTGGTCGTCGTTCGCGGAGGTTTTCTCGCGGTTCAGTGATTCCGAAGCGGTCGGACGGACAGCCAGCAACCCGCGTTCGGGACCACATGCTGCTCGAGATTGATCGCGATGAGCCCCTCATAATTATGTACGGGACAAGGAGACGGCACGGGTGGCGTTCTCGTTAATGATCGCCCGATCCGACGCCTTCTCAGACACTGAGATGGACTCTAAGAATATGCCGCTAAATTTCTCTTTTCAAGGCCTATTTCTTTGGCAAGGGTTGCTGGATATTTTGACTATTTTGTCGTGTAAATTAGAAAAGTGCTTCCTGTTCACGAATGAATTATTCCCGTTCAGATATTACCCACTGAAGCTTTCGCAAGGTGCATTTCCGCGCTGTTGTTGAACATGGCCGAGCTTGTGATTTATTGTCCTGATAATCATTTGTTTTTCAATTCTCCGTTTTGCTCATATCCCATTCATGTCTCAGCTGACAGCCGTTCCCCCCGAACGATATTCTGAGGAGTGCTCTAGCGCAGGCACAATAGTGGGCAGTCGAATCGGAGGGCACGGAGCACGATGTTCTTTGCCTTCTTCTGCGTCGAAGAGCACAAAGATTATAGGAGGTTAGATGATGTAGCCTGAGGTGCCGACTCACGCGCACTCCTCAAAGTTTAGAGAATGGATCCCGCCTAGGCTGGTCAAGCCTTCCAAGCTTCCGGGGTCGCTGCATTGGTACCAATTATGCCTTTGAAGCTAACGTGATCACTGGATTCAAATCGCGTTCACGATATTCAAGCACATACCGAAGAGGGGTTTATTAACAACGCTCTTCTACCCCCATTCCTTACCATTGGAGAAGCCTGCTGATAGGTAACTCAATGTTTTATAGTTTCCATGCAGAAAATGTGGTCCCGACTCAACGGTCGCGAAAAAATGCTAGGCATGCCATGAACTGAATTCGTTGGTGGAGAGAATACTGTCGTTTCTTTCCGGGTACTTCAGGTGCAATCATTTTTCTCCTTCCGTATCGCAGGGATCCTCTTTCTGCCTCTAGTTTTGTCTTGATTTTTGCATACCATTTTCGCTTCGATTTGGACAATTCCCAAATCAAATTGCACACTCTTTAAAGCTAGTCTAAGACTTGAAATATAAACGAACTCTTCCTAATTGAAATGAGCTTCTTCTACATCAAACTAAAAACTCTCCAGAAAGGTTAGAATGATTTTCTGTTCAGGGAAAATTTTAGCATAACTTTTATTGAAATGTTCTGGCTCGTTTACCCAAAAAGTGGACACGTCGTGTGAAATTTTATAAATATATTTTGTGAAAAAATAATTCGTTAGAACTTGTTTTAAAGAGCAGGAAGACTGCCATTTTTAGTGCCAAAAAGGGAGATTGCCCCATGCCCTTCCCTAAAACGACGCGATTTTTATTCGATATTCCAGTATTCGAATTACTCGTTTATTCGATAACCAGACGGTCGGCGGCCTCGCGGCGTTTGGTTGGGGGCTTCGCCGTTTGGTTGGGGACTTCGCCCCCAAACCCCAAGAATAGCACTACCCCAATCTTCCTCCATTTTCCTCAAGACCTTCTTACTTTTAATAAGTAAAACACCGGTTTTGCTATATAGATTAGTGCAACGGGATATGGTAACGCCTTCACTGCTCCTATGAGGCCCATCCACCCTCTATCTCATGTACGCGATCTATTCTCCGAAGTGCCCTATTTCTACGTGGCGAGAAACAGATCATGAGAGTCCCAATCCGAAGTGCTTAATCTGTAGAAACATAACTAAAATTAATCGGTATTGCTCAACAGTCACCTTTACGGTCGGACGGCAATAATACATACTCCTCTAAATCCCATAGTCACTCTCCACCTCTTCCATTCACCCCCCCCCCGCTCCTCTCCGCTAATGCCTCCTTACTTATGTGCTGGCAAAGAAACGAAGAAACGGAGTGAGAGTCAAGCACGCACATGTCACACTGAGTCCCAACTCAGGTGTCATCACGTTGCCTCGACGTCTATGACACTTGTGCACCCCGACACACGTGCCACGACTTCTGGTACCCATCTTCAGAAACCCCACGCACATTGCACGATATTGAGAGAAAATAGTAGTGCCTCCTTACCTCCTTACCCCCTCTACATAGTGGTCCTCCTTTGCTAATCCCCTCCTCACTGGTTTCCCTTCCCTGGTCCCCCGTACCGGAATCCCTACGCTCGTTGGACGACGTGTTCCACACGTCTTCTGAATCCTGATGCACGCTGAACGACGTCTAGATCATCTTTTGAATCCCTTCGCATCGCAGTTGGTCCCTATTCATACCGTGACGCGTTTCCTGCTGAGTATTCGTAAACTTAGACGATCCACCGCCAAGAATATAGTCCGCCAGCAATCGCCCATGGTTAAGCTCAAAGAAAGCCCGGCTAGCATACGCCGCACTGTCGTAGGCACCTCTTGGCTCCAGTCCTCCTTCCCCGTGACGGACACCTGACATTAGCCGATTGTATATACAGTAAGATTCGGAGAAAAAGTCGGAAAAAGTAAGAAGTAATAATCGACATATTCGTGTATTCGGATAGATAATAGTCTGATTATTTTATCATGGGAGTATTCTTTCGTTTGGAATTCACGATTTGAAAAGCAGATGGTGTTCAGTTACTCGAAAACTCCGCATTTCTAAGGTCACATGGTACACGACAATTCAAAATTCAACGTCTTAAAAACAATACGAATCGCTCACTCGGAAATTCGATATTTTTAAAGCCGAATTCTAAAGCCGAAGCCGATATTCGCTCATTGGAAATTCGATGTTTTGAGAATCCGAATATATTCGGTCATTCGGAAATTCGACTTTTTCCAAAGGACAAGGAATAGTCTGCAGCCTTATTGTTGAAAGAGTCATCCCTGATATTTTCATATTCTCGCCGCTTGTTGCAACTGTATAACAGGTGATGGCCTTATGAGTCAGTTTCGATGAATTTGCATATCCACGTGTTGCTCAGGAATAACCACCGGCGAATTGCAGCTCACATGACTGGCTGGCAAGGACTCCGATGGATGCACAAACTAGTCTATAACGCCGCTTAAAAAGAAGCAAATGAGCAGATGATCGTTGTGCACGAGTCATTAAATTCATGCAGCGTCGACAACTGGTGACAGGCCCCAGCGAGGAAAGCCTGACGTCAGACGAAGATGGGCGGACATTGAAGGGAAAACAGAAGCAAAAGTTGGGGATTTATTGAGACCTGTTCTGGCCTGATCAGGTCTACCTGTTCTGGCCTGATCATCATACTACCTTCTTGAAGTTGTTTTGAAGATGGTAAATGTCGCTGTTGTCTTCCATTTGACTCTGTCCCTGTCATGCTTTGCTGGTAAACGATAAACGAATTGATATGCCCACTGTGTGGCAGACAACGGTTACATTTTTAGGCCAAGTATATACTCAAAACAACTTCATCGTATAAATAATCAGTCCGCATCTTCTGAAGAGTGTGCCTGCCCCACCTCTTCACGAGTTTTTGTTACTATAAGGATAAAGGATGAAAGACGGCATTAGTGAATTCCTCGATTTGGATGCAGCACGAATTATACTTCCGGGGATGTTTTGTAGACGGTTTTAATGCGTATGCTGCCTATACAGCGATATAAGGTAGCCTGCCGATGCCGTTCAGTGTTTTATCCTTTCTAGATAAACGTGGTACTAACGCGGTACCGAGCCCGGAGGGATAGAACGCTTGATTCACCTGGGTTGGACCCGAACCAAGTAGCTATATTCGAGTCACTTTTCGGGCGGCGCCTCCTCTAACAGCGCTACCAGCACTATTTCTATTGTGCAGTTTCTCGATCAGACACATTGCATTCGATCAATCAGCGCTAGGGGTGTAATGATGCAACGTCCTGTCCATTATGTATCTAGGGGGGTTCGGGGCCCCCTGATGATAGAATTTTCATCGCAACAAAACATCGTTATTCCAGCTATGCACTTTCAATTTTATGTCTTGTTACCATTAGAATTCTTTAAGATATCTTCGAGGACGCGTGATACATAGCGCAACCATTAGAAGCGCCAGTTATAGTCTTTCCTCGACTAAGGTTACTGGTTCGGGTTTCCCGTCCTGCTGACCAAGTTTGTATCCCCCTTGGGAGCTGAATTGGTACCAGACTTGTCTGGGAAGATAAAACACGACACACCTTCTGGCTACCGCAAAAGTTGTATTGTAGAGGCCAGAGACGCATTAAATTGCCTTCACGACATCCCGTAGAAGGTGTGGCGCGTCCCAAGAGGGATTGATTGACGCCGTCCTTTATCCCTATTCTTTTCCTTGTTCTTCAAGGTTCGTTAAGCTGTTTTGTAAAGTTTTTCACTCTCATAGTAAGCAGATAATTTCTAATCACGTTGCTCACTCTACTTCAATTGTGGACCTTCAAACGGTATTCGTTTTGTCTAAGTGATAAAGGACGCCATTTTTCGGATGCGCCACGCATTCTACTTTTACGGGAAGGAAGGGATCGTTGTTCATCGTCACCTCATGTGATGGTATGGCCAAATGGGCATTCATGTCGCCTCCACGACATTCCAAAAAGGATTGAGTAACACCGTCCTTTATCCGTTATCCTTTATTTGTTTCGCCTCCTATGGCGTTTTGCTTCATTCTTATGAGATTAGCTCGTAGTTATTTCAGCCTCTAGGATTGTTGGCACCGTCTCCTCGACTCTCATGTAGTGTAACTATTTTTTTAGTACAGTTCCTAATCACTGCTTATTGAGCTGTAACATCACTCATGCGTGTCACATATTTCTTAAAGATGTTGCTCCGGTCTTTTACCATCTTTCCTTGGCCTCTTAGAGCGCGAATAGTCCCCTCAACTATGCTTGAACAACTCGCCGCTTGTCAGCTCCAACATGCGAGCTGTCATCTTTGTCAGTTTTTGTGCAGTCACTCCATCCGTCACTCTCACGGAGCGAATAGTACGCCTCGCTTTCAATCTGCAGTGCCAGGATAGCCGCTCCCTCATTTACCTATTTCGTGCGTTGTAGGCCTTCAATTACTGTACAGTTGGTAGTTGAATGGATAATTGGCATCATGATTTGTCAGTGGTCACTTCAAACTTGGGTAATTAAACCTTGTTGGAATGAAGTTGAAATCAGCAGCAAAAACTAATTCTTCTAAACAAATTCCTCTGTGAGAAAATGCATTCTAGAACACGAGATATCTTACGTGAGAAGAAAGATATAAAAGACTACGAAAGTGTACTTTTTTTCTGTCCGTGTTCAAGATAATTATGCTTCTCTGATTTGCTTATTATCGAAGAATATGCACATTGCAAGCAGGGCCCGTATTCATCAACAAGTTACAGCAATTTAACAGAGAAAATTACAGTCCATTCTCTGTTATAGTTATGTAAGTCGTTGATGAATCCGGCTCCAGGACTTTGAGTCGTAAGGTGTTGAATAAGGCACTTCTACACCGAGCAAAGCGAACCTCATACGATGTTCATCTTGGATGAGATTGACAGCTTCAAAGCTGTTACTTATCCGCATATCTTCGATGTCTTCTGAAGCCGTGCGTTTCCGAACCACTGCCAGCTTCTACGCTCAGAATGGTATCCACGCTTGCCGTGCGTGGCATCCGCTGCTTACATTATAATTTTCATGTCAAATGTGGTGACATCATGAGTGGACCAGGCTTGACAACCGATCTGCACGTCAGACTCGCGTGCTTCCAGCCTTCAATGCTAGCTGGGTGCTTTGGCTATACACTTCAGAATTTTGATTAGTCCCTATAGGACGCGCGATGAAAAATTACTGTCAAGTAATGGAAAACATGGGGTAATTTTGTGTATTTAATTTTTTCATAAGACATATCAGCGAATTTCCATATTCTAGTTTTTGCTTTGTTTTCTATTTATCTCCTCCTCGAACTGCGCTGTGCGCCCTTCATCAGATCTAAACGAATATGTCGCCGATACATTATAAATACATTATAGCATATGCATTCAACAGTAACAAAACGACACGCACTACAGACCTGCAGGGTTATACAGGAAGGAAGAAGGGGAGGGCCAAGAACTTCGAGTAGCGTGGCTTGACCGAAAATGAGGTGCAGGAGTCTCCGAGCTGCTTGTGTAGAACAGCAGGGATTGATTGTACCGGTCTGTCACCTCTCATAGTCGCCATCATCCTCAGCAGTCACATCGCTTGCCCTTAGAGGCTGATAAGGCTCATTGCGCACTTCATCTCTTCCTTCTTGTTGATGGATGGGATGGTCGCCAGTGCTTTATTTCAAGCGCTTCACCCCTGCACCTCATTTTCGGTCAAGCTGCGCTACTCGAAGTCCTTGGCGTTCCCCCTCTTCTTTTCTGTATAACCCAGCCAGGTCTGTAGTGCGTCAGTAGTTTTGTTGCTATTGAGTGCACATCTGCCTTAAGAAATGCTTCCGAATCCTTTGAAAGCAACGAACGAACAGTGATTGAACGTCATCAGCTTACATAGATGCTACGTCTTCAATCGAGCTTCACAGGATGACGTCAGCCCAGTTCTGAAGCGAATTCCGAATTTCTGAGCGTCTTGCCTTCACATGAATAAATTATAAAGTACTACCAGACATTCAGCGACCGCCAAACGTGTTGCTGAGGGCTTCGCCCCCAAGGCCCAAGAATGGCACCACGACTCTCTTCTTTCCTTCTTTAGGCCTTGTTACTTTTGCTGCAGTAAAAAACTGGCTCTACTGTAGAGAATAGTATAGCGGTATACAGTAGGGAAAAATCTTCGAAACGGCTCCTCTGATTCCTGCCCACCCTCTATCATATATACGTGATTTATTCTCCAAAGTACCAATTCTCCATCTTGGGAGAAACCAATTGTAAGAACCTCCATCAGAAGTGCTTCATTTGCAGAAGCATAAATAAAATTGATCGATATTGGTCGACCGGTCAATACCGTTTGCTGCCCGATACCAGTCATCCGCCTCCGATTCCTATAGTCCTTGTCCCTACCCTCCACTGCACCTTCCCCATGAGCCTGCAGAAAAACGTAGTGAGCGCCAGCGCTCGTCCGTTGCACGAAGCCTTCGAAAGGTCGTCTGAAAATCCAATGCATGCTGCACAAAGTCTGATGTGTCACGTCTTCCGAATCCCCCTACCCATGTTGCATAACGTCTGTGACACATTTGCTGAGTCCGGCGCACCTGTCTCGACCTTGCCACGATATGGGACGTATTCCGCGTATGACACTTTTCTGCACATGTGACACGTCATCTACCCGTGCGACACGTCTTCTGCATCCCGACACACGTTGGACGAGAGTTTAAAAGGATAAAGGACGGCGTTACTCAATCCCTTTTGGGGTTCATCGGCGCATTCTACTCTACGGGATGTCGTGGAGGCGATTTGAATGCGTATTTGACCATACAATGACTTGCGGTGGCCAACCGATGAACAAGTCAGCGCTCTGTCCTTCCCAGACAAGTCTTGTACCAATTCACCGACCTCTGAGGGATGGAAGGCTTGGTTGGCCGTAAAATCCGAACCAGGAACCTTTTATCGGGTGCACGTGACCGTCAGCGCCTCCTCCGACTGCACTACACGCGCTCCTGACAAGAGTTTACTGAGAGAAAACTCTGCTCTCCCTCTTTACTGCTTCTCTCCCACCCCCCTCCAACCCCTACTGGTTTCCCTTCACTGCCCTCCCCCCTTACGGTCCCCTTACTGGTACCCCTTTTTCTTCCGAATCCCTACGCTAAGACCAGCTGGCATACGCCTGTAGAAGGCATCCTTTAGCTTCGATCCCCGCCCCGTGAATAGTAGGATGAATGTGGCACAAACAGCGGAAACATGCAAAATTCTCGAAATAAAAGCTCATCAGTCATCAAAACGAAAATGTGAGCGATGACAGATGGCATGAGCAGTGCAGCGCTTTTCGTTGGAAGAGCGCTGCTGTACCGTTACACCAGTGTGATGTTACTGAGTGCTTGAACCAACCTAAAACTTCAGCGCAAATGCTCGAGTCTTGAGAAGGTTATGTTTAAAGAGTGGTTCAGACACGGTGGTATACATTAGTAGTCTCTGAGCTTCCGAATTTCGTGATTCTTTTTTCTGTTAACTATGTAGCCGAATCATCTTGCTTCTCTCCGAACTTCTCTTGGTGTTGTTTAACTGTAACTGTTAATCTTCGCTGTTCACATTTTGTTACTGCAAATCAGTCGTCGCATCCAATGAACCAAAATTTTCCTCTCATTACTTGCTTCACGCCACTTCTCGCTTCGTTTCGTTTCTCGTCATTTTTATTTTTTTCCGCAACGTAAAATAAGTACCTCGACTGCCAACATGTGTACCACTTATAAGCCTCTACTTTCAGGTTTGGCACATTTCTGAAGTGGGCGGAGTAGATGTGACAGATTTCAATGTTGCATACAGATGCACTACTATTCTATTCACTAGCTCTAACGCTTTACTACACCATTACAGCACAGGTGGAATGGGCGTCGAATGAAGGTTGTTCTCCTATTTCGAATTTTTGCTGAGCTTCACTTTTACTTTTTCATTTTTAGTATACTTGTGCTAAAATTAGGCGACTTATTCCGTAAATAGTATGTCGCAATTCGTGACAAAATGGCACCTCTTTAGAAGCCAGAGAAATTTCTCGAAGATCTAATGATGCTAACCTGGTAAGAAGCGTTTACATTAGACTGCTTACGAGGTTCATAAAGAGGGTGGATATCTCATGGGAAGAAGATAGAATGATAATTTGTGAAAATGCACCGCCCTTTTAAAAGCTGAACACTTTAGGTCTCAAAACTTCCGTGGATTTGTAGGTACCAGTGGAATTAGATTTTAAGCGCTAAAATAATAGTGAAATCACAGCAAAAAGTGGACAAAAAGCGATGAATATTAGACTGCCAGCGTTTGACGAGTTTAAGCTCTTTTCCTACTATTGCCTTCTCGTCTTCTTGACCTCGCAAAGCCATTCTATTGAACTAGATAGTTTTTGCTAGCTTGACTTAAAAACTTCAGATGTAAGATAAAAAAGGAAAAAGGACGTTTTTATTCAATCCTCTTTGGGATGCGCCACGCATTCTACTTCTACGGGATGTTGTTGAGGCGTGTCGAATGCGTATTTGGCTATACAATGACTTGCGGTGGCCAGCCGATGTACAAGTCAGTGCTTTATCCTTCCTGACAAGTCTCGGGATCCGACCTTGGAGGGATGGAAGGCTTGGTTGGCATGGGCGGGAAATCCGAACCAGGAACCCGGTATCGCGTGCAGGCGACAGCTGGCGCCTCCTCCGACTGCGCTCCATGCATCCGCACCTGTAGGTGAATTGAAACCAGACTTGTCTGGGAAGGATAGAGCGCTGACTTGTTCACCGGCTGGCCACCGCAAGTCATTGTATAGCCAAATACGCATTCAAAATGCCTCCACGATATCGCCTAGAAGTAGAAAGCGTGGCGCATCCCAAAAGGTATTGAGTAACGCCGTTCTTTTCCGTCATCCAGATGTAAGAAAAAAGTAAAAATAAAAAGGGAGAAGGATGTGAGAAATGTGGGATTTTTCGGTCAAGCCTGTATACTGGCTCATCATTGCCCCATAGCGAGGCAATTCACAGCGAAAAGATGTTAATAGTTTCCTCTACACACCGTGGTTTCTCTCAAAATGACTCCGGTGTTCAAGAAAACCAACCGATTAGAATTGCGCAGAACGGTCGGTCCCACTAGTATCAATGCCCTGCACAAGACTAGGGCTTCACAGTCTGCAACACCTTCAGTCGTGAACTTGAAGTGATCTGGGGGGATATCTCTGCGCTCATCATCAGATGATTGACAGCTTGGGCTGAAATAAATATCCAGAAGCGATGTGACATAAATCAGAAAAACCATTCTTAGTAGCTACTGACACTCCTGGGCCCATACTTGGCGAATTTTTTCGCTGTGAATGCTTCTTTTCATGCAAAGAGGTTCACCGGGAAGGCAGCTTTTTGGTATGCTACGATAGCGCTAGTAAATTAGTGTCATAAGCATTTGCGTTTCTAGGCGACCTGGGAGGATTTCATTTTATGTAGTATCTAACTCGCTCTCCTTACTTTGGAGCATGCCAGAATTATATTGGCCCTCGCAACCCAGACGGATGGTTCCCGAAATTCCTGGTTTAATGTCATGGGTTGCTGCTTCAATTATATATTGTTGTCCGGTTTTCTTTCTTCTTTGTTTTAGTTGCTCGCCCTATTTTGGTTCTTCTCACATAATGTGCTCGTCCTTGAGACGCAGTTAAATAAATAAATAAATAAATAAATAAATAAATAAATAAATAAATAAATAAATAAATAAATAAATAAATAATCCATGCCAACCTAGGGTAAAAAAGGATAAAAGTTGACGTTACTCAATCGCTTTTGGGATGCGCCACGCATTCTACCTCTACGTGATGTCGTGGAGGCGACTTGAATGCGTATTTGGCCATACAATAACTTGTGGTGGCAGCCGATGAACAAGTCAGCGCTTTATCCTTCCCGGACAAGTCGGATACCAATTAAACGACCCCGGAGGGATAGAAGGCTTGTTGCCCTGGGCGGGAAATCCGAACCAGGAACCTGCTATCAGGTGCTGGCGACAGTCGGCACCTCCTCCGCCTGCGTTACACGCGCCCCCCTTGCCAACCTGCTACCTTATATGGCAACAGCGCACAGAGCGTACAGCTTTCCCCGCTTACTGGACAGGCTGCATTTTGGATTGTGTGCAACTATCGCGTGGCAGTGCAGTCGGAGGTTGCTCCGGCTGTCGCCGCACCTGATTTCAAATCGTGGGTTCTGATTCCCCTCCAGGCCAACCAAGCCTTTCGTCCTTCCGGAGTCGGAGAATCGGCACCAGAGATTTGTTTGGGAAGTATTGAGTTTCCCATCGGCTGCTGACCACCGCATGTCATTTGTTAGACCAAAAACGAATTCAAATTGCCTCCAGATATCCTTCAGAAGTACAGTGAGGGGCACAAAGGGCTTGTCTAACGCTGATCTTTATTCTTTATCCTTTACATTGCTGCACAACAGGCGTAAGACAAATAGTCATTGAAATTCGACATCTGGCTGAAGTATAATAAAACACATAACATATGGCCAAAGAACTTTATCACCCTTGGTTCAATACCTCTAGAAGGCACTAACTGTAAGAGAAGTGGGGATTTTAGCGCAAGTGTCTGGGTGCGGTGACTCCGCAAGTGCAAGTCCAGATCAGTGACAGGTGTGAGGTATCAGATTTCATCGGCTGCTTGGACAGCTGGGCTCATAACTTCCAGTCTCACTCTGAGATTTCTACAGGGTCACGAATCGATATGCTCGATATCCGGGAGAAGGACGTTGACATTAAAATAATGAATGGAAACATGTTCTCTAGCCAAACAGGAGGAGAAGAAGGTCTGGCATAGATAAAGAACAACAAAGAATTAATCAGGACGTCAAAGCCACAGGAGCAAAAACCTGCTATGGCTGTAGAAAGAGTGCTACAAAATTCAGGAGGAGTGCAACCGTAAAGGGTAAAGGGTAAAGGGTAAAGGACGGCGTTATTCAATCCCCTTTTGGATGCTCCACGCATTCTACTTCTACAGCATGTCGCGGTGGCCAGCCGATGAACAGGTCAGCGCTTTATCCTTCCCAGACACGTCTGGTACCAATTCACCGACCCCGGAGGGATGGAAGGTTTGGTTGGTCTGGACGGGAAATCCGAACCAGGAACCTGGTATCGGGTGCAGGCGACAGCCGGCGCCTCTTCCGGCGCCTCTTCCGACTGCGCTTCACGCGCCCTAGTGCAACCGTATAAACATTTATTTTGGCAGCCAGATGTATGTATAGGACCAAATCTGCATATCCTCACATAAGGAGCTATAAGTCAAATGGTCCACATCGTGCACATGCAAGTAGCTCGAAGTGGATTGGCGTTATGGTTCAAAGAAAATTTTTGAGATTTTTTGGCATTTTCTTTTTCGGGCGGATATGGGTTCTGTATATCAAGTTCGTCTCAATAATCAAACTTCGTGAAATTCGTCGTAGAATTCATATTTAAAACTTCTCACTTTGTTTGCTCACGATCTTCAGAAAGCTGTCATGTCGGTCAGTTCGCATGCGATGGTCGATGCGTGCCGTTGAAGTGGAAGTGCGACGGTGAGCCAGACTGTACCGACGGCTCAGACGAGCTGTCTTTTTGCGGTCAGTTCAAACTTCTGCGGCTTCTGAGAAACTGTCAAACTTCTTTACTTTGACACCTTCGTAAGTAACCGGTGCCGACAGCCCTTTAATAAGGCCTCATTGTTCAGCTCGCTGCGGTTCGGACGAGTTCCGCTGCCAGTCGGGACGGTGCCTTCCAAAGTCGTATCTCTGCGACGGTACTGCCGACTGCGGCATCAACAACACCGAAGACAATTCGGACGAGGATCCTTCGATATGTAGGGCGCCTCTTCCCCTCTAGTGTTGAACGTTCAGATGAAGGCCGTCATTCAGGTCTACACAAGAGGACCTGCCCACCCAACTTCTATTCTTGCCGTCATGAGGCCAGGTGCATTCATCTGTCGCAGTTCTGCAACGGTATCGCCGACTGCAACGATCATTCCGATGAGCATCACAAATGCGACGACTGTGAGTGCAGATTTTTAGAACTGCAACAACGAAATTTCTAGGACATTGTTAATTTTCCTAAAAACTTTAAACTTAGAATAAATATAATAATAAAATATAGAATAATAATGAATGCGGGCTAATAGGCCACCATTTTCCGTGACGACTTGAAGGCTATGAAAACCGATCTGCTTTTTTATATGTTTCTTGAACTCTTTGAGCCTCGAGACATTTTTCAAGACTACCTGACTCGTCGCTACCGGAGTGTAATGCTGATAACCAAGATTCCATCTAAAAACCACGTTAGCATAAGAATGAAAAGAGCACGCAACGAGAGAGCAGAGGTTTCAGGACGACAGAGTTCGAAGTTTCTTTTTTTGTTTCGTGGTACTGTAAATCACCTACGTAACGACATCCTATGATTGATATGTTCCGCGCTCTTCTTATTTGTTGAAAATTTGGTTTTGATTTGATTTTTTTCCATTATTTTAGCAGATTTTAAAAATTTGCCGAGCATACTGTTTTATAACTTTACTATACGATTTGTAATTTCTTTTTCAAGTTCGGCGTTTTGTTCAACTTTTTCGTGGACCTATTCTATATTCCGTTATTCTATTCTATTTCTTATTTCATATTTCTGTATTTTATTTCTTTTACATTTTTCTATTTCTATGTTCTACATTTTATATTTTATATTTCTTTTCTTGTTTTCTTACTCTATTATAATATTCTATTTCTTCCATTCTATTCTATCTATAATACTTCAGGGCATAACATCACTTGCCACTATGGCGTTGGACTCACCCTCGACGGTCCAATCTGCTACTGTCCTTCGGAACAGGTGTCCGTCGGCGACCGATGTGAGCCAGAGGATAAATGTTCGCGACCCAGCAGAGGTGAGCAGAAGACTGATTAAAGGCTCCGACTACTTGCCAGGGCTAAATGGAGTCTTTCGTGCTCTCCTAGTATAAACACACGCTTCATGTTACTCTGAGCTTGGCAACGGCGGTGGTTTTTCTGAGGTGTCTGAGGTGTCGACACATTCATTGGGCCTGTGCAATGGCTCTCATTTTTCGCATAGATTTTGAGGCCTTAAAGTGTACCAAATGAATGGATCGGAGTGCGGGAGTTTAGAAAGAAAAAACGGTTTTTGAACCATTGGAAAGCCTTTAAACCGTTTTTTGTCGCGTTACGAAAGCAGCCCTGCAGCTCAGTTTCTTCTCCCTCATAACGGGTGCAGAACCTACTCTGGCCACCTCCTGAGACAGAAAGTGTTCGAGGAACAGATATGGATTCCTTGATGAAAGTTTTGTTGCTTCATGGTTTCCTTACTTTATGAAGAAGATTTGCTTTAGACAGAGAAACCGAAATTTCTCTCGTTTTTCCTAGGCCTCAGAGAGTTTCCATATTCCCACGTTGATGAATACCTTCCTCTCGTTAAGGTCAAGCTCCAATCTGCTCTCAGCAATGCCGTGACTTGGGTAATGGTGTGACAGAATGTGACTGTAACGAGAACTTCAAGCCGAATGGAAGTTACTGTACCCCGCGTAAGTTACTCATTCGTGAAACGAAGTAATGAAAAGCCGGATGTGAAATTTTCGGCTATATCCTGGTCGGGAGAGCAGTGACATAAAAACTACCGCAGCCAATGTCGACACGTTATTGATTGTTGCTGTTATTGTCTGGATCTTCTTGGAGGTTTTTGTATACTCCATTCTGTTTTCGCTATTCTGTTACTATTTTTATCCATTTTTCTAAAAATGGTCGCTTTTTACACAATAGCCCTTTGTACCGACTAAGGTAGACACGAAATTTCATTCACTCATGGAGCATGTATTCAGTGGTAATTGAAGTTGTCTAGTGGTCCTAACACACGAAGAAGTATAGTAGATTTCAAAAGAAAGCTGAGCTTGGAGGCAACAGAAGGTTAACGGAGATTGAAACTGTTCTTCGTGCTAGTCGTTAATGTGGCCTACATGGAGAGGAAGAGACCCAGTGGATCAACAGGCTACATGGAAAGAGCTTGTCTCTTAGAAGGGTGTGTACGACCGGTGGACTGATTGCCCTTTTTGTCTCCTCACGTAGGCTAGATCAACGACAAGCACCCAGTTTCCTAAGCTGAACACTCTAGCCTCCTACCGGATTTATATTACTGTCTTTCTGGAGGACTTCAGGGTCTTTACAACAACTGCTTCAAAGCCAAGACGATTACAGGTGACCCGCTCGGCAACTTGGCGGCAGTTGTCGGAAACGCTTTCGTGATGACGTCTTCGATAAGTTCTGACGACTTTCCAACTCGCTTCCAACGGACTATAAATCAGAATCGGCGACTGATTGCTGCAGCGGCAGACACCAGCCGCAATTGGATCTGCTACCTGCTGGCGGCCGTGAAAGTGGTGAGAATCTAATAACGGTAGCGCCGAGGAAGTTGCCGATACGAGAAGGATAGGGTGTGGAAAGAGACGCTTTTCAGGATCCTCTCACGTACTCGTACATGGAGTGCTCGAAAATCACGAAGAAATCGTTCAAGATCACCGTCACTGACATCACCGCAAGCATACCCTTTGATGGTAGGTGGTGTGGACGAGTACTCATCCGTAGATGGGGCGGAGCTCCATCGCCGTCTACGGTTGTGTTTGTTACAGTTTTTTCCTAAGCCTAAATATACTCTGTCTACTTTAGGCTATCTAGGCAGCACTTTGAAGCTTTTTTCAGCTTTTTAGGCTTGGACGAAGAACTTTCAACTCTGTCGTTAGTCCTACAGGGTAAGGTAGACTAATTCATTGCGTTCAGATGTCCGCTCTCTGTACCATGACGAGCTCGGAGACAACTGGCTGTTCCTGGTCGGACGAACTCGTCTTGTGATCTGCAAAAACGACTCACCTGTCATGAACAAATGTCGCATTGTGGTCGACGACACGGACATCGAGAGCTTTGCCGTCGATCCTAACCTGGGGTGAGCCTCCTGTTACACTTTTCACATACCTTTAACTCCGAAAGACATACATGTTCAAGAACTGCACATAATAATTTGCATTAGAGACTTCCAAGGACATCAAGCAGAACAATAATGTATTTTTGTCCATTTTTGACCTGTGTCACATACAGGTCAAAAATGGACAAAAATACACCGCTATGCAACGAAACTGTGGTACATAGGGAGTTTGTGCCCAATTGAGGGAAGCTGGCGCGACAGGGGGGACCAATTCAAGGCACTAGACCAACTAACCTATCGAACAGGCTGCCACACGCGGGAGCCATGTGCAGTCCGCGCCCTAACCTGGCGGACGCGTGCTCTTAGGGAGCTCTTATTGGTTGTGATTGGCTGACGCATTTCCTCCTCCTTATGTAGGCCACACTAACGACTAGTACTAGAGACGCTTTTGTAAAGGGTGTTAATCCATAGTCGAATCTTTTTGATTTTAATTTCTATAAACCCGCGTGTGTGTCGTTTCGAGCTTGTGTTCCTCCATTGTGCGCCCGATGCGGTTCTAACGAAAAACGTCGACGAAGCTTTGGAATTCCGGAGGCCTACTCTCATTTGCGTGAATGTGGCACACCGAGCATCGTCCATCTCGTTTTGATCCTGCTTTCGTATGTTCCAGGTCTCTGAGGCGTACACCAGCGATGGAAGATCAGTGGAGTCGAAGCTGCCCAAGCCGCGCTTTTCCTCCTGGCGCTAGGTTTTTGATCATATTAGCTTCGCTACCCAGATACACGTAGTTGAAGCATCCGGAGATGTTCGTTCCGCTGAGCGAGAATGGGGCATCAGAAACTCGCCCGTTCCTCATGAACATCTTCTTCGACAGATTCGGCTGCAACGTTCCCAGATCGAGGGTGGCGCCGAAGAGCTTCGGGGATATGGTATCCCCCGTCGAACCCCTCTCTTCTCGTCGATGACGAAGTCGATGTAGAATGGAGAGATCATGGTCGCGAATCCACTGTACAGCTCTCGAAGGACTCTGATGTACTGAGTAGGAATCCGCTGAGTGAGCAGGGCGTCAATGACCGTTTCCGTTTCGATGGAGTCGAATGCCTCTTTCAGATCGGCGAAGGCACAGCGGCAGCTTGTACTCTCGCGATACTTCAGTTAGCATCGTATTCATGGATGTGCGGAAATTTCTTCGGGAAAAGCGGAACACGGAATACGGAACAAAAGAGCTCAAAAATGGGCGGAACCGGATTATGAAACACGGAACGGAAATGACTAAAAACTCATTACTTCATTTAGTTTTTCATAAATATTATATATCCGTAGTGGCGGTGATAACTAAGCTACCGTTGACTCTTTTCCAGCAACATGTAACAGCAAAGAATCCTTGCATTCGTATTGTTACTAAAATGAATTTTCAAGCATTACCAGTGTAACAAATTGAAGTTTATGTCTGCAAATAGGAGGAAAGTATTTTAAATGTAATGAGTCCAGCAAGTAAGATGCCAAAGATTTTGCCACTGATAACCCCTAACGGTCTTACTGCATGTTCCGGATCCATCCTAATTAGGAGGGAGCAGCGCTAAGGTTACAGCTGGGTCCAGCATCCCACGGCATGACACGCACTACCTATGTTTATATGCATACCATGATATCGATTCAAATCAGTTTCTTTGAGCCTCAAGTGGCTGGTATTGAGGTTTTAAGCTGTCATAGCGATGTCTTGTTGCGATCAAAACTTCTAGCGCTAGGCGGGACTCGAACCCGCACCTCCCTCTAAATGGACAGGAATGCTCTACGCCTTTAAACCACCGGCGCCATTTGATCAAACGCAATATCCACACCGTTTAGAGGGAGGTGCGGGTTGGAGTTCCGCCTGGCGGTAGAAGTTTTGATCTCAACAAAACATCGTTATGACAGCTTACCATAATATCATTTCGAAAGAGCTGAAGCTCTGGGACAAATTCAAAGAGGGGGTAGGGAGGCAAGGCACTGCATGCTCTCCTCCGACTAGGATAGATCCAATGTCCCCTATGGAAAGCAAAGTTAGCTACCTAAGAGTGCTTATAGAACTCTGAGCTACATAGAATTCGTGTTCCAGGCCAGACCTAAGATCATTAGGGAAAAAATAGGCATGCTCCAGATAAGCAGCTTGATTCTTGATTCAAACACTCATGAAACCCTTGTGGCCTTACTATTAGACTGTTCGGTGGTACATCGTTTCAAGAAAAGGAAAAGAATCCAATTTGGCTATCACACTGCTCCGACATTAGCATGCGCTACTGGTTTGAAAGCAACACAATCACAAAAAGGCGACGCAAAGTTGATCTCTCTCTTCAGTCTTTCGTTTAAGCTCAAGAGGTAAATGAAGGCAGTGCAAAACAACCAATGAGTGATAAGTCACCATTTCCATTCGTCTTCTTCCGGCTCAAAAGAGAGCGGAACACGGAACGGAAGGGCTAAAGACAGCCGAAGACGGGGATTCTGAACACGGAAACGGAAATTTCGCACATCCCTGTTCATAATGGCTCATTGAAGTATCGCGAGAGTACAAGAACACCCTTTGAAGACAAAAATAAGTGCTAGGTATATTCGAATAACTAATTGAATATATTCGTTCGAGCACAACTGTACCACGTAGTCGCTTCGAGTGCCAGTGACTATCTTTAACACCTCTTTTTACCTTTAAGAAGCACTCTCCGGCTCCGCGTTGATTTCCCTCTGGAACTCCGCGAACTGTGAACGATCGACCGACCTTCGATGAGTCTTGGCATCACTGCTGAATCCAGTCGTTTTCTTATTGCAAAAAGCCAATACGGGACCATAAGCTTTATTCGGCTAACTTTTCGGACTCTTTGCCTTTGTTAGAGCCGCCAAGAAGCCAAAGTGAAAAGGCAGCGGAAACTCAAGTTCTTTTGATCTTAGCTCTCAGCCGGCTCCGACGAAGACGAGGAAACCGAGGCGTTAGCCCAATAAAGCTTAGCGACTTGGATTGGGGCTGTACAACAACATAACGCGTGGTGTCAGTCTGTACAAACACGGTGTATGACACCGCTATGGTGAAAAAGGTTGGGGTAAAGTCTTGCACCAAAAATTTTGAAAATTTTTCAAAATTTTTGGTGCAAGACTTCGACGAACTTCTAAGGAGTGTTTGGTGCTACGTTGTTGTAGCACAAACATTCAAGAATATTTCGCATACATGAGAATTTGCTTTTGAGGGCATATAAAGACTACGACTGTAGTGAAGTGTGACTGACTTCACTACAGTCGTAGTCTTGACTCGGACGAGGCTTCGCGACTGACTATCGCTCAGTCTCTCCTTGTTCTTTTCCGCAATAAGCACTTTCTCGAGAATGTCGTCACGGGAGATGAATCCTGGGTCCTCCTCGTTAACCATACTCGGAAGGCCCAGTGGCTCCCTCAAGGAGAACCACAACCTCAAGGCGGACACCCACCAGAGGAAGGTAATGCTCTGTTGGTGGGGTTCTCGAGGAATCTCTATCATGAGCTCCTTAACGACGGCACCGCAGTAACAGAGAAAATCTACGCTACACAGCTGTAAAAGCTGAGCGAGATCTTGTCTCGCAAACCTCGAGGGCGGAGGAATGTTCACCTTCTTCACGACAATGCTCGCCCCCAGTTTGCAAAGTCGTTTCGCCAAAAGTTGAAGGAGCTTCGGTGGGAGGTGCTGCCCCATCCACCGTATTCTCCAGGTCCTGCGCATCGGAACACTACCTCTTTCGAGCTCTCAAGCAACACCTTAGGGATAGGTGCTTCAATGACCGAACCAAACTAGAATCCGAGGTGGAGCACGTCTTCGAGTCACAGCGGACTTTATTCTGGAAGGAAGGATTTCGTGATCTCCCCAGCAGATAGCCGAAGGTTGTAGATGTAAATGGTAATTGCTTCAAAGATTGAAGTCGCTCACATAAGAAGCCTTAAAATTTTGAAAAAATTGCCCTGTGGTGCAAGACTTTTTCAGCAACCTAATAATTTGTGAATGAGTGACACCTGTTGTCTACAGAATTCGTCTAGTCAGATGATTCAGGCAGAGAAGAAACGCGGCGAGGTTTAGAAGTACCATATTTGGTTTTCCCTTTGGTGGCTAACTAATACAAGAAAGTAGAGTTCATAGAAGAGAAGCAGAATATATAATTACTTAGGATATAAGAATGACAGCTTAGCCACTGTTTTCGAACGAACTTTGTGTTATGCTCATTTCGTGTGTCTTTAAAATCTGTCCAGAAGGAATTAGGAATTGGGTGTAGAAGATGAGGAAGAAGAAAAAGAAGGTGATGATGAGAAAACGAGAAAAAATAAATTGAAAAGTTAGTCGAGCAAAGAAGGATAACGAAAATGTAAGCATTGGAAGCAATTTGATGTAAATTGCATTCGACTTCCTTGGCAAGCTTCCATCTTGAACGCCTCTATATTCCTTAAAGAATCAAACGTTTCACTATAAAATGCTTGAAAGTATGGACAATGCTGTATAATAAAAAGTATTAACACTTCTACTGACTTCACTTCTTTTAGCCTTATCTTCTACTCTACAACTGGGCGAAATGCTGGTGTCTGGCGAGTACGGTACAGCAACAGCACCAAGGTCAGCATGTCAGATCGGACACTTCAGATGCCGGGAGGTAATCTATCAAAAACGACGAAGCTGTCTAACCATAAGTTGCGTGAATATCATCTCTTACATCAGGTCTCGCCGTAGACCAATACTCTCGGACGCTTTACTACAGTGACCGCTACTTTGAGAGAATTTTTGCCGTCGATTACAGCAGAAACGGATCTGTTCGGAACGTCTTCCACGACAAGCGGGTCTGCTATTACTTAATTCTACTTTATTTTCACCATAGTTCTTAATAAGTGTAAAAACACTTGAAAATAACGGAAACATTTAGAATCTCGTGAAATGCACGCTGAATCTGTGGTAAAATGTGTCAAAATTCTCAAAGGCTTCTTTGGGGAATTTGTTCAACTTGACATTATTTCGCCGATGTTTATTGCACATTATTGTTTTTGAAGACGTTTATGCTGATTTTTTTGCGTGTTTAAAAATGCAGTTTTGTTCCATAAATTGCTGAGATATAAAAGAATGTGATCCCATGTATATCATTTTTTCAGTTAAAATATTCAACGTCGTTAACGTATTTCGCCGACTTTCTCTACGTTCCCAGCAAGGCTGATCTGCTTCGCATCGACACGATTACTTCACAACTTGAAGTCGTCGATTACCACGCTCCGATCGAGGGATTCTTTGTCAAGCACAACCTGACTACGAGAAGAGGCAAGCGAACCTCAATAGATGTAGTGTTTCTCATTTATGTCTTTTTCTCCACCGATTTATCTTCCAGACTTTTCGTGTTTTTCGGCTTTATTAGGTTGGAAAAAAGTCTTCACACTTCGAAATTTTTTTACTGTTCTCCTTGTAAACGCACTAGCTAATATTGATAGCTGATTTCGTAATCCTATCACACTTGTCTCGCTCGCACACGAACACAGGTCAAGACCCGTCTTGTATTTCATTATCTACTCATTCTTCCGGACTCAACGTCAGATCAACCTCAGAACCATTTACTGGCAGAGAAACTCGAAGTGTCTCATAGGATAGTGGGAATGCATCTGAAGGGTACTGACTTTGCATGGGAATTTGGAGCTATGTAGTATTCCACATGCCCTGTCAGACACTCAGAAAGGTCAACGGCTCTCCATTGCTGCTTCTCTTCTCCCCAGATACGAGAGAAAATCGTTTCTGCCACGGATTGTGACAGACGATAAATCCTGGGTTCTGTATGCCAACTTCCGAAGAAAAAGACAATGCGTGCAAAAAGGAGAGAACCCTAAGCCTGATCTCAAGCCCAATGTTCACAAAAGGAAGCTTCCCTTTAGTGTTTGATGGATATCAGAGGAGCGATTTACTGGGAAATTCGCAGAGGTGGAGAGACATTTACTGCTACCACTTACAGTGACCAACTTCACAAACTCGCTGCAGCTCTCCAAGAAAAGAGGCCTGAGAAGTCAAAGGTGATGATCCTGCATGACGATGCAAAACCATATGTTGCAAGACTCACAAGAGAAACAACAGAGGAGCTGGGCTAGGAGGTATTGAAACATCCACCGTATAGCCCTGACCTCGCCTCTACCAGCCACCATATCCTCCTTGCTCTCAAGCAAGAAATCGGAGAGAAATATTTTGAAACGGACGAAGACCTCAAAAATTGGTTTCAGCAATGGTACGACTCTAGAACTGCAGGCTTTTATACGGGAAGAATTAGAAAATTACCCAGTCTTTGAAGAAGTGTAGTGGAACAAAATGGAGATTATCTCAGTTGATTTGACTTTATAGTTGTGAAGTAGTAAATCTTTGAAAAAATGAAAATACTTTTTTCCAACCTTTTTCCAAATAATTTCACACCTGATGCTAGTGTACTTTAACCAAACCTTGCTAATCTAAATGGCCATTCCGTACATTCCGGATTGTGGATTTTTTACCCACTCATGGTAGGACTCTTCTGAGATTCACTATAGTTGTGCTTTCGAAAAAAAAAATTATCGAAAGAAGTAATGAACCAGTAAATTCGATATCGAAAATTTTCGAGCGAATGAATGATCTAAATTATTTATTCATCAATTTTTTGAATGAGGGAAAACCAAATTGCTTCATTTTTCGCCTATTCGGATAGTCGAACAATTTGTTTGTAACAGGTTCTTTGATGAAGGAATTAAAGTTTATTCGATATTCAAATAAAATTGTGCGATTTTGAATAATATTCGAATACGGCCCCGATGTTCGATGTTCGAATTCGAACGAGTATTCGAAATTCTATATAAATAAGGATAGAGTACGGCGTTACTCAATCCCTTTTGGTATGCGCTACGCATTCTATTTCCACGGGATGTCGCGGAGGCGATTTGAATGCGTATTTCGCCATATAATGATTTGCGGTGGCCATCCGATGAACAAGTAATGCATTATCCTTCCCAGACAGGTCTGGTACCAATTCACCGACCCCGGAGAGGAAGGCTTGGTTGGCCTGGACAGGAAATCCGAGAACCTGGTATCGGGTCCAGGCGGCAGTCGGCGCCTCCTCCGACGGCGCTATACGAGCCCGTCGAAATTCTATAAATATCGAATATTCGATATCGAATATTCAAATAATTATTCGAATATCCCCATTCGAACACAAAGGACCCACTCTGTGCGAAGACCGACAAGACGTCTCACTCCTCAAAATCAAATCAAACTGTTACTTCACGTAGTCCCCGGGATGCTGAGCGTGGGTTCCCATTAACCTTGTTGGCAGACCTGGTCGGTGATCTGAATATGAAGTGCACATCGAGCCTCCGGTGCTCTCAGCGAAGTGCATAAGACATGGGTGAGAAACAGGAAAATTCATAGAAAATTGATAGGGAACCACTTGTGAAGAAACAACTCCGTTCGGAAAAATGGAGCAAGCACAAGTGGAAACCTCCTTGGCATACTAAACATCAGCACAGAAAACACATACGATGACAAGGTTTTTGTTCGAGGAATCGGCTCACGTAAACTGGGGTTAATCACAAGTGAATTACCGAGTACAAGCTAAATCTAAAGTATCTAAAGCCTTATCTATGTCGAGTAAAAAAATCTAACCAGGGGTCGGATTCGTTTACGACTTACGTAACTTTAACGGAGAATTGTAAAATAAAAGCTGAGATAACGCGGCTTATCGGTTACCATATCGCTTGGTAAGCCACGTTATCTGAGCTTTCCGCTTAAAATTCTTCTTTAAAGTTACTTAAGTCGTTGATGAATCTGCCCATATTGGTAATCCATCAGTTTGGTGACGATAATGTCGAGTTATTCGGAACCGCCATCCCCTGATCAAAATATTTCTGGTCGAGGGCAGGTTTTAAGCCGAAGTAAAAATTATCGGAATCCACATGTCTTTCCTGATAACGCACTCTGGTTAGATTTTTATGGGAGTTGACCCTAGACCTCTGGAGTTGATGAATTCGTGGATATCGGTTTGCGTAATATGAGGACGAATCCCTTCTAATTGGTGCCGTACGTGCAGTTCTGCTCGCCAGTGAGGACGTGAATATCACGTCCTCACTGGCGAGCAGAACTGCACGTACGGCAGGTTTTTTCGTCTTCTCAATGGTTTTTCAATTTTTTCAAATATTCATTGACAACGTTTTAGGTCTTATGCTCTTCTTCAGGCCTAAAATAACTGTGCTACATATCTAACACATACATGAAAAGGAGGGGAGCACACGACTTTCTAATGGGTGGTTACGCCGTAAATGCAGGGTCACTATCAAAACGATGTCAATATTTAAAAAAGCATCCTTTAACAACAAATGTCAGTAAATATGCATTTGACAATTTCGAGCTTTACCATTCAGAAAACGAAGATGTGAGTATGAAGCTCAAGGAACCAACGACGAGGAATATCGCGGATATTGTGATTTACCTCGTCTCTACCGAGGAAAGTGTGAAGTATATATGAGCAGTTGGAAGCATATTTCCTGTTCTGTTTCAGCAGTAGTCCCCTATAGTGACTTATGACATCCCTTTAATGGAATACTCTGATTTTCTCAATGATGTGACTGATGTGAATGCTGTACTGCACCTTCATTGGAGATTTCCTGCCCAAATTCGGTTTGGATTCCTCAGTTGGTTCTTACGGCTATAGAGACAGAGTTGAACGCATAACCGAATATACCTCGTCCGAGCTTTGTTGGTCAGAAAAACGCCTCAAAAACTAGAAGAATATCGAACTTTTTTTGAATAATAGTTGAAAGATAAAAGATAAAGGACGGCGTTGCTTAATCTTTTTTTGAATGCGCCACGCATTCTATTTCTAGGTGGTATTGCGGAGGCGATTTGAATGCGTATTTGACCACACAATGTCTTGCGGTGGCCAGTCGATGAAGACGTCAGCGCTTTATTCTTCCCAGACAACTCAGGCAACTCCGGTACCAATTCATCAACCTCGAGGGGAGGGGGACGGGTGGAAGGCTTGGTTGACCTGTGTGGGAAACCCGAACCATGAACCTGGTATCGGGTGCACGCGACACCCGGCACCTTCTCCGGCGCCATATTCGCCGATTCGACCCAAAATAATAATTTTCGTGAGTTAACCCCTCGTTTTCAAAAAATGCCACATGCAAGAAGAAATTTTGAGATGAGGTGAAGATAGCACATCAAAATTCGACACAGTTTTCGAACCAACCCAATAGAGTCCTAATAGATGGTATGGAGAATAGAGAAGTTTCGGAAAACCACTAAAAGCTACGAACCGAAGCAATTCTGATATGATTAATGCTCATATTTACGAGACCAGAGAGACATAGAGATCCTTGTTAGTAGTGTGAGATATGTTGAGGCGAATTGTCTCGGAGTGCTTGCATGAACTCTCCAATTAAAACCATTTAATTGATACTGCGTTGTTTCAGACTTCAAGACCTGTTCGTCAGGAAACGGTGGATGCTCTGACATCTGTGTTGCTGATGAAAATGCAACGAAGCTGTGCCTGTGCTCGGTGAGAATCTCAGAAGTTGAGCTATCCAGAACACTTGGAAGACCTCCAGTTTCAGGACGGAATTACTCTCGCCGACGGGAGATGTTCAGTGAGTCGGACCACAGATGACGTACTTCTCTACGCCCGCCTCTCACCAATGTGGATACATGGAGTTCATATCAGTGAGGATGGAAGCACGGTTCGTTGCGCTGATGTATTCGCAGTATCCCTCGGCATTTATAGTAAAGGTGCTGTCCTTAGTATCGCCGAAACTACTTCCAAAATCCCGTTGCATGAGAACTGCTCAGTTGATCCTACTTGCTTGCCCTTGTGCTTCTATGTTCTTCCATTAGAATGTCCTCTCAAATATAAGGGACGCTTCCCTGACCGGAATCACATTTCGACCATCATTCTGAATATCTGTTCGGTTGTCAGGGTAGGGAAAACATGATAGACGAAGGACAGCCTTCCTAGTGAATGAATAATATCGATCGACCATCTACATATCGATTTTATCGATTTTTGTGCATACTTGACCATGCTAGGTAAGAGTCTTGCGAATCAGACTGCTCGCACTCAAGAATGCATTAGGCCGGAAATGGCGAATAAAGAAAGAGCGGAATGCAACCATCCCATTGCATCGAACGTTTTTGTAGTTCGATGTTGCTGCTCTCCTTTTATGTAACCTATTTGAGACCATTTTCAGGTAACTTCGGCGATCCCGTCGCTTCTCTCGCCGAAAAGCCGAGCTGTGTTCGCAGTCGATTCGGCGAACGCTCAGATCTACTTCTACGTCGACGCCAAGGCGGCAATCTACAAGCGAGCGATTGACGGTGGAAACATTACCGTAGTCACGAGAAACGGTAGGTGTTTGCGGATCGCCACGCTAAGGAATATCGAGTATCTAAGTATAGTTCTTAAGCTCATCACCTGACCTGTTTGGCCTTCGACTCGACGTCAGGCAATCTTTACTATGGCACGCGTCCAAGTGGTATGTCTCATAGCTTTGCTATATTTCTGAAAGAGTGTTTGATGTGCTTAAGACCTCCAGAGTTTTCTATTCATAAAAGGGTCTTCGTTAGAAATCTTTGGCTTGCTTTTCCCTTTCCTTGGCATAATTCACTTAGTATTGAGCGCGTGTAGCGCAGTCAGAAGAGGCGCGACTGTCGCCTGCACCCGATACCAGGTTCCTGGTTCGGATTTCCCGCCCAGGCCAACCAAGCCTGACTGATGACTCTGACTGTTCCACAGTAGTCTGTCTGTTGGTTCCTCCAAATGAGGATGTAACGAGTTAACGAGTTCATTCACTAAACCAGCATTTAATGTCAATACAGAATAATGGAACGAGCCATCCCAAAAGGTATTCATGGTGTTATCGCTGTCATCAGTACTATACTACCGCCAGCAATGGATCCATTTGTCTCTCTGGCGTACCACCAGGGCTCGGATTCATCAACGACTAAACCCATGGGTATAAGGGGTATAGATACCTCCCATAAAGGATTAATCTCTATTGATTATCCGAGACGATATCCGAAGGCTAGAGTCGATGATGCGTTTGGTCGGATAGATAGCAACATCCGAATCCTCAAGCCACTTTTAGGTCTCCGAAGACGACGAACGGGTCGAAACGTTAGGCCACTCAATAAATACTGGTCCACCAAACAACCTCGTTCGACACAGAAGTAATCAGAGCATCTAAATAATGCCGAGGTTTTACGAAGAGAGAACTTGGAGAATCTATTGATTATTTTATTTCTACTTCTTATACCCTGCTTACTCCGCGGAATTAAATGCTGACGAGCCCGACCCAGGATGGCCCATTGAGCTTTCCACTAAAATTAAGAACAAAGCCATCCTGCCTAGGTTCAGGGATTCGACCAAAATCTCTTACAAAAACGAGCCGAAATGTTTTTTTTCTCACGGCTTCACCTTTCTAGCAGCTTAAGGCATCCGTCCAGTAGTTTTAAGTGGAACACATTAATTGAACGACCTACCAAATTTTCGCCGACAAAGTCATTTAACCTTGAACGACGAAGCTGGGACTTCTCCGGACTTCTCTCACTTGTGTGAATCATGCCACTCCGAACATCATTCTCTTCATTTTTCATTACGCGACATTGATTACTGTATCATGCTTTTGTTGGACCCGGGTTTCTCAGGCGCACGTTATAGAAAGAAAGAAAACTTGTGAAAATGTGGGGCCAGTCGTTCGTCATCTTCTCCACTGTTTCCCTGTTTTCTGAAACCTTCAGATGACTCTCTTTACTTGTTCCAGCTTTGGCACTCGTCTAAATCATCACAGTATACCTTAAATGTTTAGAAGTCGCCCATTCTGCTAGAGAACCTTGAAGGCTGCCTATTTTCAGCGGAACCTGCAGGAATTACCGTATTCCGACCAGATAACCCTGACGTTAGGCTGCAGATAACGAAAACTGCCGGAGGTATTCACTCACTGCAACTCGACACCAACTCTCGGTTAGAATTTCACCATTTTTTCACATTTCCGCCTCGTTTAGTGGCAGTAAAAGTTACATGGCAGGTAGACGATATTGATTCAATGCAATTATGTTCTAATGACAGATGGGGTTGATTATCACGTAGAGTTTAGCATTAGAGATTTGAGAATTTTCAATCGAATCGATCGGAAGCTACGTTTGTTCACTGAAGATTTCATGATCCTAGATAACAGCGCGACGATTTTGGAAAAAAGAGGGGAACATACATATTTTCGCCCATATTGTGGTGGCTTTGAGCAGTAGCGAGACGACTCCGTTTCGGGCAAGTCTTCCCGACTGGCCATATTACTTAACATTCGAAACGATGTCAATGTATGCTTCGATCTTATAGTTTAAGCCTAACGTAACGCATTTTAGACTCTTATTCTACCTGAGCACCACTCAGCTTCGGCAGCATAGCATCAGCAGGGCGAATTTGGACGGTACAAACCCAAAGGTGGAATCCATTGCCGCTGAGCTTCGCAGCTCTCCTGCAAGGACATTGTTCCAGGTTCTGGTGAGCTTCTTCTCCTTCCAACCGCTGACGATGGCTATGGACACTGCCGATCGGAAGGTCTACTGGCTGGACCCGTTTGAATACGCGTTGCACCGTATTGGATACGACGGCGAGGACAACGAGGTGATTTCTCAGCTCTGACGCTTGGCTGCGTACCACACTCTGATTCTTGGATTGTTTGACATGTCTGACATACTTACTTGATTTACTTATTTATTCAATACACAAGATAAAGTGGGCATCAGAGAAAAACACAATCTCTCAACACACCCTACTATTAGGGTGTCCAGAAAGTAACTGCAGAAAACTTCGCAATGTTCCAGATTTTTCCTAGAATTTTTCCTAGATTTTTCCTGTTCTGAAGACCTCAACATAAGTGCTATATAAAGACACTATCCTGCTGTATCTGCATAACATATCCAGCTCCGCCTTCCTTGCCCATTTCACTGTACGATGGCCGAACTGTCTACCCATATTAGACACGTACTCCTTTACGAGTTTGAAGCTGGGCACTCCGCTGCAGAAGCCTATCGAAACTTGTGTCGTGTATTCGGCTCTGAAGCTCCTTCTGTACGGTTTGTGTATAGCTGGTTCGAACGCTTCAGAAGCGGGAACAGGAGTCTCGAAGATGAGCCTCGCTCTGGTCGACCGACAGCGATATCTTTGGATGAACTGAAGAAACTGGCGGAGCAGCATCCATATGAAGGTGTGCTTCATTTGTTGCTGCTCTTGGCTGTTCCCGATCTGCCGTGGACAATGGACTGCGATCTCCTGGAATGGTTAAAAAGCTCGATCAGTGGCTCCCACACGAACTGACCGACGACAACCGGCGAAGACGTCTGGACATATGCACTCAGCTGCACTCCCGAAGTCGCATCTTCAACTGGCTGGAGACCATCGTCACAGGAGACCAAAAATGGGTCCTCGACGTCAACCACGCTCGTAAACGTGCGTGATGCCAACGCGATGAAGTGCCGAAATCTTTCTAAAAGGTGAAATTCATGGGAGGAAAGTCATGCTGAGCGTCTGGTGGGGAGTTTATGGGATCTACCATTTCGAGCTGCTGCCTGACAGCACGACTGCCACTGCCGAGGTCTACGCTAGAGACTGGCCGACAAGAAGCGCAACGAACAGCCCAGGCTCGACAAAGTTCGATTGCTGCACGATAACACGCGCCCACACATCGCGAAGATGACTTCTCAGAAAATTCTGGAACCCGGGTGGGAAGTTCTGCCGCATCCACCGTACAGCACAGATCTGGTTCCAAGTGGCAGCTACCTTTTTCGATCACTTCAGCATCATCTGGAAGGGAAACGTTATGAAGATAGTGACCACCTCGAAAATGGCCTCCGAGCTTTTTTCGCGTCCAGGTTTCGCGTCCGCCGGATTCCCACGCCAGAGGAATTTGAAGCCTTGTGGAACGTTGGCGGAGAGTAGTCGATGTTGATGGAATTTATTTGGTTGATTAATGAAATGTTGATAAAAAATTGTGTTATTTATTTTGAAAAATTGTCGTATTTCTGCAGATACTTTCTGGACACCCTAATAATAACATAGAAGTCGACACCTAGGTTTGTGTCGAAAAGTAGAAGGACAAGGAGAGATTCAATCTACTGCGCTCTTCAAAGAGATGCATAGCGAGGATTCTCTACAAGTAAATCTGTAAGAGTTCACGCTCGTTTTTAGAGTGGGGAAGGTGATTTTTGATTTTTTTCCTCTAGTTCTTGAGAAAGCGATTGCATAAAATTTAGAGCTGTCCGTTTTTGACATCCCACTGATATTCTAAAACGTAGACTTCAACGCTTTTCTGTAAATTGCTTCGCAGTCATTCATAGCCTTCCGTGGCTCAGAACATTGAAATCTTTTTTGAACTTGTACTATGTTCGTTCATTTATTTATTTACTTGCATTACGTAGTCGCCATGATCAACAGTTAATAAACATGGACACAGTAAAAGCAAGGCAAGGATCTTTAAAAAATGAGAACAAAAACAAACAACTAAAACTCCCCATTAACTCAACCTAATGTTTAGTGATGATAGCTGACAAGAAAAAAATGAATTAACAGGGACCGACTTATAAATAAATGAAGAGTAAAACGCAGAAACAAGGGTCTATGGAGTGGGCAATTCAATGGGACACGAGCAGTGGCCCGCCAACACTGCAAGTCGCAAGGGAGAACGGCTCCGGATACCATTTTAGTAGGTCCACCGCTCCCATTGAGGCCCTCATGACGGCTGCTAGGGGACGCAGTGGAAAAGTGACGAATGAGTTTACAAAGGCATTAAGATTGACAAAAAACCATGAACAACAAAGAAAAGGGTTTGGGAGATTGAGTGAACAACAATGCCAGAAATCAGATAACATTGGGGGAATAAATTAGGCACATTTTGGTCAGCTGTCTGATACTTGGGCAGTAAGTGTTTTGGAGAAAATGTTTGCTACTTTTGCCACAAAAACAGCGCTAAATTCGAAAGATTTCTTAGTTTCACGAGAACCAGTACTTTTCGTATGATTTAGTCATTTCTTTCAGAAACTCTCAATCACAGCTCGCACATTGCGCACGTTTGCAGTTCACTCCGGACGAATCGACTGGTCCGACGTAAGGATAAGTGGCTCTACGAGTCCCTGCCACACTTCTCTTTCTGCGTTAATACTGTTCGAGACTTAAGTATGCGTTCAGGAAAGAGGAGTGCGACGAGCGTCACCGAAGTCAGACGGGACATTCGACGTGGCTACCATAAACTCACTTCCCGCCGCTTCTCAGCTGGCGATCTACACGAACGCGTCAAGCCGTAAGTATATACTTCTCCTACATAGCGTCGTGGAATGATATTAATCTTTGTCTATACGTTTTAAATGAAAGAACATATGAAATTCGGTTGGAAGCTTGATTTATACATTAATGTAGCATTTCTAGTGAAGTGGAATCTTCTTCGAATCCTCTGCCACTACTTTTATTCTTTTGTTTTTGATTGGAAGCTGTCAAGGACAAAAAGGACTTTAATATCAACCTGACATGTTTCAGCCCCTTCCCGGTGTCTTAGCAAGAACGGCGGCTGCGAACAGCTGTGCTTCCCGGGGAGCTGTCCAGACCTCAAAAACTGCAACGACGACACCTCGAAGTGTGCATGTGCCAGCGGTTACGTTGCGGATGCAAAGAATGCGTCAAAGTGTGCAGGTTGGTGAAGGGAGTTTCGAAATTCTCTTCAGAGTTTTCTAACGCTAACAAGTTGTCTGCTCCAATATGTAAGGTACCCTCAGCGCCTTTGTTGCGGAGAATTGCTTTAGGCTTCAACCGTCATGGCTTTTTCATGCATATACGACTGGGTTCTCTACCTTTCTGATCCAACTCTTTCCATAAATTTGGATGATATGCGCCTAAGCCGATAAGAGCGTTTCGCAGTGTTTTCTGGTCGCAGTTTGTAAAGTGACCAATGCTATCCACGTTCCTACTACCAATAACTCCTGCCACACTATGTGTACGAGCTTCTTTGAATCAGCTGCCCGCTGTTTACCCGCTTATTCAATATTTTTTTATTTGTACAAATAAAATATTTGTTCAATATAAGGCACGTGTAGCGTAGTCGGAGGAGGTGCCGGGTGTCGCGTGACCCGATAACAGGTTCCTGGTTCGTATTTCTCGCCCAGTCCAACCAAACTAGCCATCCTTTCCTGGTCGGTGAATTGGTATCACACGTTTCTGGGAAGAATAAAGCGCTGACTTGTTCATCTGCTGGCCACCACAAGTCGTTGTATGGCCAAATACGCATTGAAATCACCTCCATGACAACCCGTAGAAGTAGAATGCGTGGCGCATCCCAGAAGGGATTGAGTAACGCCGTCCTTTATCCTTATCGTTACTGTTCAATACAAGTTGAGCTGGTAGTTAGAAGGACGCTTAGTACTGATCAACAAAACTCCCGCGTCAGGCGGAGCTTGGCCTTCACCTTTTGCTTTCCGGCAGCGATGCTACGAATTCCACCACTAGCGCTGTTTATTTGAACGGAACAACCATCCTTCTATCAGTTACCTTATTAGCGCTGATCCGTGATATCGGAATGAGCTTACCGCTGAGATCAGCATAGAATCAGTTAAGCTGAAGGTCTTCCTATTGTAGAAATGGTGTCTTTACGTTTCTGCTTAAATTTACTTGAACAATTGGGAGAAATAACAGCAAAAGCAAACTCCTATGGTTCGTTTCGTCACCACAGACGAACCTTGTTTATTATAACACCTCCTCGGTCGCTCATCAGTGAAGAAAGTAGCTGTTGTATTTTCCACATTTTTAAAGTTAAATTTAAATTTTTAATCATTTATTATTTTTAATTTTTAAATTAAACTTTGTTTCTTATTAATTTAATTTTGATTTTATGCTTGTTTTTTCTGTTTTTGATCTTTTATTTATCTTAATTTAATATTTATTTTTATTTTTATACATATTTTTAATTTTTATTATTAAAACTGTTTCTTGTGCCCACCGGTTTCAGTCGCTCAACTATATAAAGCATCCGAGCCTAGAGCGGACGTTAAGGAGTTGGTAAGATGTTGATTCAACTAGAGGAGAAATGCTAGGAAGTTATCGTGAATGTTCCGCCCAATCAAGCAGCGCTACTAGTGCAAGACGTAGCATCGCTGTCCGGGAATCAGAAGGTGCGGGTTCTAGTCACGCCTGGGGCATGAGTTTTAATTGGATTTAAATATCCTTCTAACTGTTTCGATCTTCAAGCCGCTCCAGGCTTAAGCAGAAATGTGAAAGTCAAGTTAGCTTATGTACTATTAGGTTGTAACGAATTAAATGGCACTGGCTCGCGCCATTTTTGGCGCGTCTTTACGCGTTTGATCAAGAACAAACCGTAACATGTGGCATATCATTTAGAAGCGCAAACTCTGCTCTACCGGCGAGTACCAAATTTTCTATGTAAAAGTGGGAAAACGTTAGAGTTTTATTGACTTTTTTGCAGATGGACAAAAGGGTAATCCGAGGCATTTACTTGTATGAATTCAAGCTGGGCACTACAGCGAAGGAGGCGGACGAGAAGATCAAAGCCGCATCCGATCAAGGATGTTTCACAATTCGGACGGCGTATCGTTGGTATCAGAAGTTCCGGAATGGAGATGAGAGCTTGGAAGAACATGAAGGTCGTGGGAGGCATAGTGATGTTGATGAGGACAAGCTGAGAGATGTGGTAGAGGAGGATCCACACAAAGGTACCAGGGAGATAGCGAAGGTTCTTGGCGTCAGTCACAACACAGTTGCTCGGCATCTGAAGGAAATTGGAAAGACCAAAAAGCTGGAAAGATGGGTGCCTCACGAGCTGTCTGAGGGGCAAAGAAACGGACGATATGAGATCTCGTCCGCACTGCTTCTACGGAACGAAACGGATCCATTCCTTGATCGCATCGTAACCTGTGACGAGAAATGGATAATGTACGACAACAGGCGACGAGCGGCACAGTGGGTGGACAGCGATGAGAGCCAGAAGGTTTTTGCGAAGCCGGAATTGCACCAAAAGAAAGTAATGGTGACAGTATGGTGGTGTTCGCTGGGAATTATTCACCACAGCTTCCTCCCTCCCGGTGAATCCATCACGGCAGAGAAGTACTGCATTGAAATTGAAGAAATGATGAAGAAGTTGAAGGATATCCGGCCGGCCTTGGTAAACCGAAGGCGAGTTTTCCTTCTGCACGACATTGCTCGCCCTCATGTAGCACGAATGACGTTGCAGAAATTGAATGAGCTGAGCATTGAAACTCTACCACATCCTCCGTTTTCTCCCGACCTCTCCACAACAGACTACCATTTCTTCAAGCAGCTTGGCGACTTCTTGGTAGGGAAAATAGTCAAATACCAACAGGATGCCGAAAGTGCCTTCGAAGATTTCGTCAATTCCAGAACTTAAGATTTTTATGCTACTGGGATAAAAAAGCTTGTGTCACTTTGGCAAAGATGTGTAGAATCAGAAGGTTTTTATTTCGATTAATAAACTTGCCTATATTCCGAGATATTAACTGTTTAAATTTACAGTGGTTCAGTGCCATTTATTTCGTTACAACCTAATACATTGATTCCGGATTCCTAAGGTGGCTACCGCATCAATCACTCTGTGCCTAAGGAAGATCACACTCATTCGATGCTTCACTACAGGGGTTCATCGAGTGCTTGTATCACATATGCACATAGTTTAGTATGCCTCCGAGTGGTGCAGACTTATTGGCGCGATTTTTTAGTTTTGGAAGACGTAAGAAATTTCCGTTTCATTGAGTACTGATTAGGGCCGTCAATCCGGAGGATTTCCAGTCGGCGGCTTTTCCTATTCGTTACCCGTTGATGGGTTCCTTGCGAAGCATGATTCCGTTGTTTCAGTAAATCCGGCCAGCGAATTCAGCAAATGTGACGATAAGACACAGTTCACCTGCAAACACACGGAACTTTGCATCGACATTGGAAGGGTATGCGACGGCAAGTGGGACTGCTACGACGGCAGCGATGAGGACATCAGAGGCGTGTGCGGTGAGATTCTTTCTGGCAAAGAATTCGCGATATTCACCTAACGATCTCCAGCAGGGGTGCACACAAAGTGCCGTGCGTTATTTTTTAAACGAAGTCTTTTAACGGAAAAATTTCGTCAAATTTCCGGTAAATCGTCAAATTTCGTTATAAATAGAGTTAGCTGCAAACTTTTATTTCAAGTGAAAAAATCAAAGAAAACGGTATACAAAAAACTCTCAAACTCAACGAGACAACAGCTAAAGTTAAAGGGATGCTGTGTAACACTTCATTGTACTACAATCAACTAAACAGGAAACTGTCTCAACGATAGGTCGGAACTGCCCAAGTGGTATATATGGGCAGAATCGCCCCTCCCTGGGAAACAACAAAATGTAAATATCTCGACCCGAATACAACTCTGCGCAGAGTTAGGGACGACGGAAGTTGGACCCTTGACGGCGTTAGCCCTATGCCTGCACGCGGAGGGCGAGCTCGAGTTGGCTGGAAACACCGATTATGGGGATTACGCTGCCCTCTCCCCACTGCGCCACCATCACTCGCTCGTCATCGCTGTTTCCAGCCAACCTGAGCACGCACTCCGTCTGCAGGCATAGGGCTAACGCCGCCAACGGCTCCACTTCCGTCGTCCCTAGCTCTGCGCAAAGTTGTATTGGAGTCGAGATATTTACATTCTGTTGTTTCCCAGAGAGAGGCGAGTATGCCCATATGGAACACTTGAGCCGTTCCGACCTACCGTCGAAATAGTTTCCTGGTAAGTGTAGACAGCAAAATAAACAAGCCTTCAGCAACAAATTATCTACAGGGCGTGGAATAAGAACAGGTACAGAATTATCATTCACGACAACGGTACTTTGTTAATGGGCTGCTGCCCGCATCACACCGGCAAGACATCTTAAAAGTGGGATCAGGCAGACCATAGAGTTCTCCTCTTCCCTAATTCTTTGCGAAACCATTTTGTTTGACCGTTTTACGAGCATACACAGCATACATCTCGACATGGACACCAGCCCATTAAATACAGAAAGAATTTATAAAGGTACAATTTAAAGCCTATCAGTGGGATGTTAACACGTTGTCGAACGCACGATTTTCGCGTGCTGGTGCGTGGGACCAATCCATTTTTCGCAACGTCGGCGCTGTGACACGACGTCGTGTCTCACGGTCCCACACTGCCGAAAGGGTGTGACACGTCGTCAAGTGTTAAGATTCAGGAAAAGTACCTCTTCCTAATTTTTTGTTAGAGTTTTTCTGTAATCACTCAAAATACGTTCAGCAGCCGAAAATATGCTCTCTGTCTCGAATGTTCCAGGTGGCAGGCAGAAGTATTCTGGGATAAGCGGCGCCAAGTGAAAATAGGCATATATTTCAAGGAGATTAGACCAGTATCTTTGTGGATTTACTGACATACTTGGGGGCTTGGCGATGAAATTGCTAGCATCAAAATACATTTTCAAAATTTCAAATGCGCCATAAAAGGCATTAAACTAGCATGTAAACATTAAAATATTCTTGCTGATTTTAATAGTTTTTCAGGAATAGTCATAATCGGGAGGATGAGGTCTGCAACATTAGTGAGCACTAAGGGTAAAAATGATTAACTAACAGAGAAAAAAGTCCGTTACAAATTCCGTTGAATTTCTTAAAATTTGTGTTAAGCCGTTGAGTCAGATTTTAACGAAGAATGCGGTTAGTTCGTTGAATTCGTTAAACCGCTAACCGCTAAAAGTGCACCACTAATCCCCAGCACAAGATTCGACTCAAAAATCCTGAATCTGCAAGATTCTGCAACATCTTTGTTAATAAGCCTCATAGTCATCAAGAATCCATGGCCAGTTAACGATTAAGGGTCGAATTTTGCCAGCAAAGAACATCCAACCATAAGAATAGCTTTACGCTGGTTCAATGCTCTACAAATTTACGAGAGTACAAAATGAAAGCATCAGGTATACGCTATACACTATATGTGCGCCGCTAGTACTCTGGTTTTTGCTGAGTAAAACCATCGTTTTCTCTTTAGCCGGCAACTTCTCGTGCTCGAAGGATGAATTCAGATGCGACTCGATGACGTGTATTCCCGAGCATTTGCTCTGTGATGGAAGAGCTGATTGCGAGGACCGCAGCGATGAGAAGTGGACTGTTTGTAAAGGTAAACAAGCAAACACTGTTCAGCTGTCGAGGTTAAGGCAGCCTCGGTTCTGCTCATGGGGATCTCCAGCGGGACTGTAACATTGACTGCCAATTTATTATTATTATTATTTATTACATGGCTAAAATCCATGATAGTGATATCCATGATATCCAAGTCCAGCCAGATAGTGTCGGCCGCTCACGACTCGACTTATAACTTCCCAATGAACTGCGCACTTTTGGATAATGGCCTCACCAAGGAGACTACAGCGCATGATTTTGATTCATTTTCTTTTTTCAGCTTTGAAAACGACTTGTGGCATAATTTAAAAAGCAGGAAAACAGAAATAATTTTCTGGCTTTTTATAAAACCAGCACATGCAATGTGCTTATGCAGTACACATCACCTTTGCTATGCAACTCATAACCTAGATGCTGTTCACTTGAATATGCAGTCTAGGAATTCATTTTTGTCTTTGTTTTCTCCTTCATTTAATGTTGACTAATCCGCAACTCTGATCACAAAGAATTTTCGCAATCAATTGAGTGAAAATTTCCACACGCTAGACGAATATATGACGTGATTCTTGCTTAACACTCCGAAAATTTTTGGTTTAAAAATAAGCCTTAAAACTCTTAGCTAGCTACAAAAGCAAGTTTTACGTAACAATATGTGCTGTTTTTAAATATCAAGTTCCCAAGGGGAAAAAATCGTAAAGCAATCGGAATAAATTTATTGAACCGAGAACGGAAAAACGTCAAACTGTAAAATTTAGAATATTCATCCGTTGCAAAAAAGCGCTTGATGCTTCAATGAAATTCTTGTTCTTTTATTCCTTGTTTAACTAGAAAGACGTCCATTCTGATTGTATAGATGTTTGTGTTCATTTTTAATCCAAGAATCTACAAAATATAATTTGTGTGAAAGCTTCCAGTTTCGCATGAAATTTTCATAGACTTTTCTGAATTTGAAAAAAAAAACTTTTCTGAATTTGAAAAACTTTTCTGAATTTACTACATCGTATTCTCACTTGTGATGTCATTGGATTATGTAGCGCCTCTAACAAATTTAGTGGAGCATCAAGTACTTTGAATTTAGCTTAGATTAGATTTTTTAAGCAAAAATGGAAAGAAGTCGAAAATAGAATGTTTCAGCAAAAATAGAACGGGGCTAAACCAAAAGCAAACACGCGCTGACGGTCGAGGAAGGGTTTCTTCAGAAATCTCAAAGAGAACATGTATCGTTTTCTACGAAACATCTAATGCACCTTTCTTTTTCTCTTGGGATTGAGGGCCCCACACTGATGGAGATTCCGCGAGCCAAGGGCCTGTGTTTTACAGAGCGAGCTCAGAATTGCATCAACGGGACATTCGCTTGCGCTCCGACGAAACAGTGCCTGCCGAATAGCTGGCGATGTGATGGACGAGTCGACTGTCCTGACAAGTCCGACGAAAGGAACTGCGGTACGCTTTATGTAGCTTCACTTCTTCGTTTGTGGCTCTCATTATCTGGGAATTATGGGTTAGAAATCATAGCAGACATATGCGTTATCTGGGTCTTCGGAAACCGGAAGGGTTATGTACAGTGCGCCTGAACTTATCATCCTCCTAGTCGCTAAAAATAAAACAAACTAAAGAAAAAATAAAGCGCAAAAAACAAAGAAACAAATTGTTAAAGTGTTGCAGTGGACCTTGAGAATTGACCTTGAGAAAGACGAGTTCGTCGAAACTTCGGCCGCAAATAAAGACTTTTTACCGAACCTGGTAGGCAAAGAGGATTTTAAAAACCTTCTTCCAAGATACTCAGGTTTCAAGAACGTCGAATTTGAAGATTAAATGGTTACACTTTATTCGAAATGGCAGGGTATTGAAAATCTTGCAATATGTCACTAGTCAAGATAATGCCGTGCACTCATCGGGCGACATGCGATGTTTATTCGTTTGTTAACATAGCGCATTGCTTAGTTTTCCAATAAGGAATTGCATAACATTATCTATCCATTCTTGCAAATATTCATGTTCATTGAAGTTTTATACGGCCATGGTCATCTACAAAGTCTTGAGCGAGAACTAGTTGTTCAAGGCAAACCTATGTATAGCGTATTCACGTTATTCGGCTATCAAAAACTCGCTTTGGGCTGAAATAACCTCCACGTTTTCTCGAAAATGAGGACGCATGTATTACTCTCGAATGTTTCAAGAACCCGCTCGTCTATCACCCATAGCCATATTGCTGCCTAACATACTGTCGAGGATACGAAGGGTGGTAGAGATGCAAGTGAGAGCCAGACCCGTAGCCTATGCGTTCTCATTCTCACAAGAGTTTGAAAGCTACATGTTTTAGTCAACAAACTTCCTGAATAAGAAACAGGGCACAGCAAGTTAGTCGTTTAATGGATCCCTAAACACCATTTATTGATCAAAGTTTTGTAGTTTATCTTGCAATCCAAAACAAAGATGAAGTAAAACGCTTGAATCCATCTGATCCATTATTTAAGAAGCTGTAAGTGATTTAAATTTGCTTATTGCTGCTGGATTGATACACAGCTCCTGCTCTTAATATTCGCCCCTAGGTGTTTTAGTCCGAACGCATTTCGGCAAGAGTGTTAAGCATATGATGCACTCCACGTTTTACGTCGTAATAATTTGCTCGAAGCTGTTTGTGAATTACTTGATAGAGATAGGCGTTTTCTTTTTAAGACAGGATTGAACCATTTAAGAAATCACGGGGAATTTTATGATCGTAGAGAGTGACGCTCTCAACAGAATTCTTGCAGCTGCATTTGAAAGGAAAAAAAACGTGAAAATTGTTTATGTTTTCTGCGAGTAGGCCGGATCCGACTGTCTGTGATAATTGCACTGTCGATCGGTCAACATTGCGAAACACTAAGTGAATACACGGCGCAGTCTTAGCTAATAACACACTGATGACAGACTTCCTTTCCCGGTGTTTCAGATGTGCTATATTAACCTTAACATTGCTGTAGAGATAGGGATTTTATAACTACCCAAATACTGTGAGCATTTTTTTGAAATCCCCGGTACAAGTTTCGTATATCGGCGCGTATCTTCAGGCGTATGTATTTACATTGCTGTGGTTGTCGTTTCAAAACTTTGCAATGCTTTCAACGAGCACCTAGCGTTTCTTCTGACCAGTTCCCAATTATTTAGAGCCTCGCGACTGCGACTCAGACCACTTCCAGTGCCTGACCGGACAGTGCATTCCACTGCAGTGGGCTTGTGACGGACGTGCAAACTGTCGAGATGGGTCGGACGAGTTGCACTGTTTTGAGGTAGGTGACTACAGATGGCTCACTTTGGAATAGGCAGAAGGATGTGGTCAAACTTCTTCGTCTGCATGATAAAGAAGAAGGTCGAAGGTTGCCAGCAGTGACCAAACTTTGCCAAAAAAACTTCCAAATCGCTATCGATTTAAAAATCGAATCCAAAAATTGTGATGCTGACAAGTACATAGAGCAGGCGTGTTCCTCACCTTGACATGGTTTGGAATCTAGCACACCAATCATTAAAGTTTAGCTAAATCTTTCTATGCTCACATTTCGACGTGATTATTTGGACTGCATCACGGTCCAATAAATTTTTGGTGGTTTTGCTACACTACAGAACACAGTTTTATTTAAGGTTTATTTTGTTTACCGTACTTCAATTGTTTAGCTGCATTGTTTCCTGCATAAAAAATAAACAAATACAGAATCTTTGGAGCTCTGAGGCTCAAATCATTGCACTGATGCTTAGGAACATACAGTTTGTGAGCAGGTTTCTATCAGTCAAAAGACTGGCACAAACTATGTATCTACTTCATTATATGTAAGATTCTATCAGTTGAGAGCACAAATTGCTTCATTTAGGGGCTAGATAACACTGTAGCCAACGATGCTAAAAAAATCCTGCTTTTTCCATCCAATAACAAATTTATATTCTGAAGATATTATGCTGTACTGGGCAGAATTTGTTTAAATTATGAAACGAATGACTAGTGGAATTCCTACTCATACCCGTGTCAGGATGACGCTAGCCAGATATGGGATTATATGTGGCATTCCTGGACTAAATTCTTCGATGTTCTAGGGCTGCAGAGTCGGTCGAGAGTTTCGCTGCGAACCGTCGTCAGCCTGTCTGGACATCTCCTTGAAATGCGATGGGATCGTCGACTGTGAAAACGGTTTTGATGAGCAGAACTGCGCCAACATAAGTAAGGGAGCGTTGATGTCGGTAGCCTTTCACGTCGTTTCTTCGTTCAGGTTCGTCACGACAATGCAAAAAGCTGAACGAATATCTGTGTCGCCGCGAACAGCGCTGCATCCGAAGGAGCGCCGTCTGTGATGGCGTCGAGGACTGCGTGGACGGGCAGGACGAGAGGAAATGCAGTGAGTAGGAACTTCTCCACCCTGAGCTCGCTTTCTATCACAAATAAACAGCAGCTACATAACAAGGCTGTTCACCTTCTATTCCAGACGGCAAAAAGTGCGCCATGGGTCTGTTCGCCTGCCGCAACGGCGAGGAGTGCATCGCTGGACACCTAGAATGCGATGGTGTAGCCGATTGTGCCGACGCCAGCGACGAGCACGAACACTGCTGTAGGTCCCGTTCATACAAGGCTCTGAATAAGTGGTCCAGAGCTGTCAAAGCTTAGAACCCTGAATGAAACCTCATAGCAGAAGGTTTATGTCCCAAGCATTTCAGCGTTCAACACCAAGGTTGTCGAAGCTCGATGTCGAGCTCCAGACATCACTTGCCGCACGTTCACCGGTATCGTGTGTCTTCCTGCAACGAAGGTACAGTGCGGACAATTATTTTGATCAGATCTGGAGCTGTATGCTCCGCATCTTAAAAAATGGGCTCAGACGGTACTGGTCTACAATGTGTCCTACGTGGGGATACGGTAACGCGTCAACCAGGCAGCTCATTGAGCGCGGTGATACCTCGCTCGATACTGTCGTAATACAGTCATGGTCTGGCTTCCTGTAGATGGACCATATCTCGGAGTTTTTTCCCTTGACGAGTTCTGTGCTTGCCAGCCCAGAACCGAACCGTATTAAGCGCTTGTATACACCCAAATCTGCCTGGGTGAGCATAGTCTGATTGACTGACGCGTTTCCTCCTCCCCATGTAGGCCACGTTATTGACAAGTACCGGCCCACGTTGAAACTAACTTGTGCTGTTCAGATCTGTGACGGAAATCCAGACTGCTCCGATGCTAAGGACGAAGAGTTTTGCGGTTACGATCAGCAGAGGTGGTTTTCAGAAGCAATAGAGCTGTTTCGCTTCCTCAGGCTTTTCATTTTCTTTGCTTGTCTTGGAGTGCATACTCTCACATTATATAGAATTTCTCTTTTATTCTGAAAATTTGTAGATTATAGCCAGAATCTCAATGTAGCAGTCTCTTTTCCGGTGGCTGAAAATAGCAGTTGAATAAGATAGTGACTAATCGTATTTTTATTCAAACATGAAATTTAGGTCCTGCATGGAGCTGGACTGCCAGGACGCATGCTACGTTCAGCCGCGCGACGGTACCTTCACTACCGTATGCGGATGTGCAGCCAATCGTACACTGAAGGCAGATGGACGCTCATGCGAAGGTACGGTAGCTATTACAGTAATCTTCACCAGCCTCACTGTGCACTCAAGATCTTTGCGCTGGAGCAATCCATAACGAATGTATATATGTAACTGACCGTAGATCTTCACCTGATTCTGTTACTGCATGAGGTCTGTCGATTGGCCAGTTCTGCCCAGTGGACGAGGCACTATCATGAGCTGAGGAAGACTTCCAAATAATTCACACATAAAGTTCTAAAAAACAGCAGTTGGACGCTCGCTCCGCAACTCAGAGCCAATCCAAGTTTTTTCAGTCGCACAAACTCGGCCGTGCGGATTTGGAGCATGTTCACAGCACTGTGTCATCCACTCGAATCGCACCTCCCACTGCTTCTGCGAAACCGGCTATCAGATGATGCCGGATGGGTAGGTTTTTCCAGCCGCTGTGTTGCATCTGCTCCTTCTATGACTCTCACACCATCGCTGCTTCGTTGTTGCTTCTCATTTGCCTGGCCTTTGGTCGCAATTGAACATCTATGTGACAGCCAGTTTCTTGTGGAAAAAATTAAGCTTTAGTCAAATATTGAAGCAGATGATTCGTTCAGATTCACCTGCCGTGCGATCGACTCCCGACGACCGTTCTTGCTGTACAGCGACAGACACACTCTCATGTATCTGCCGTCGGACTCGCCGCGTGCAACACCTCTCTTGCCACAACTGGAGAATGCGGTCTCCTTCGATTACCTCTATCATGTCAACGGCACCATATCCATCTTCTGGGCCGACGTGACACTGGATACCATATTCCGAGTGGAAGTAAATGGGAAATGTGAGCAGTTTTTAGGTTATTACACGTTTTGAAATATTTCGAGTCTCCTTGAAGCACAGCGATTTGAACGCGCTTCAAATGCTCTAGAGAGTGTTACCGAGAATTTTCCCGTTGGGGAAACACTGGTTTTTTCAGTTATTTATGGATGTTACTTTCATAGAGAGGGATGAGCGTAGCGTAGTTGATGGAGAAGCCAGCTTTCGTGTTCACCCGATTATAAGTTCTTTGTTCGGATTTCCTGCCCAAGTCAACCAAACCATCCATCCCTATGGGATCGGTGATTTGGTAGAGGTCTTGTCCGCACGGCTGAAAAACTCTGGTTGTCACTGCAAATCATTGTATAGAAGGGATGTGCGGACATTTTTTTTTTTCGAGAAAAACGGAACACGGAATACGGAACGGAAAGACTAAAACGGGCGGAAACCAGGAATTGGAACACGGAAATGGAAATTCCACCCATCCCGGTGTACAGGCCAAATACACATTCAAATTGCCTGGGGGACATTCCAGTAGAGGTAGAGCGCGTGGCGCATCCTAAAAGGGCCTGATAAACGAAGTTCATTGTCCTTTTATCCTTCGAATTTTTTGAGAGTGTTTTATGCAGATAATTCAACTCGTCTTCGTCTTCCTATTTATCGCTTGAAGGGTATATGTGAAGACAAAGAATGTATTTTCCAAGGAATCGAGAAATTGCAACCGCATGCACGAATATTGGATTAGCGAAAAGAAAAATGAGCAAAAGATGTGAAGGGAAATAGCATCAGTAGCTGATTACGTCAGATCAAGCAGTGATTACACAGTAATGTGAGCACTGACTTATTCTTCTTATAATAGAAAGCAAAAATTCTAAAGGAATGAGCTTACATCTGGAGACAAAGACTATTGTATTGGTGTTTTAAATTTTTAGCATTTTCAAAATTTTCGAGACGGTTTTTTTATAAAATGAATGGTTTACTTTGTAACTGGTTACGTTTCTCGAGCAAATGGAGCGATTTTTTGCTGCAGCTGCTTGACCTAATCCTAAGTTAATAATAGATGTCCATCAGTCGTTAAAGCTTCAACGATTTCAGCCGTTTCACAGCCACGTCCCATCATCTCGACTGGCCTCTCCACTGTCGAAGGTTTAGCAGTTGACTGGATCACTGAGGTCATCTACTGGACCGACAGCTATCACGACCATATTCAGGTAAGGCATTCAATTTTGAACGATGAATAACTGAAACACTACGAATGTATTCCTAATCTCGAATAACCATAATAATGAGTTTGTTTGAGTTCATACGGAATGTTTGTGTTCCTGTTGTAGCGCACCTATGGTGCATCTATAAATAAATAAATAAATAAATAAATAAATAAATAACAAGAGAATTCGAAAAGCCGGAGCCTCGTAGCATATAACGGCGTTTGCTGCAGCGCTCAGCGTAAGGCTTTTGCTAGGAGTTCAGCTTCAGTCTGTTTTACAAAAACATATACGCATAAAGATAATAATGTATTAGTTCCTTTAGTTACTGACAGATGGTTTCATGGCCCTATATTTTTTCAAACTATCTAAACAATTAGCTCTACTATGATGACGAATTTTAAATAACTATTTCAAAGTCGAAATGTACGCTCTTCTAAGCTAGCTACCTTGTAAAACTTAGCTCTTCAAAATTGCAGCGAGCTTTTTTGCATTAAACTAGAGACCCTCAAAAAAAATTAGAATAATTTTTTGTTCAAGAAAACTTTTAGTGTGATTTCTTTAAAGTTTTAATTCATTTACCCAATATGTGGTCACGGTATTTGAAATTTTATTATTTTTTATTTCCCGAGAAAAATAATAGATTAAAACTAGCTTTAATGAGCAAGAAGGCGGCCATTTATTACTGCCCAAAAAGAGATAGTGCCATGCTCTCTTCCAAGTCGTCACGATTTTCATTTGATTGCTAGTAGATTTTCTGTTTTGCATGCAGTTGGACAACTGTTAGCAATACATCAAAAACAAATACAAAGAACACATATACCTTCCTTTGATGGTTTGTGTAAGTGGCATTTACACTCACAATCAAATAAAAGTTGGGGCGAAATTTTCAAGTGCATGGCGCGATCTGGTGTTTTATGTCTTTATTCGTTATATGCTTGCTTCTTTGCTGTACTTTGCATTCAATTTTGAGCTGTTATTTATCTTGAAGAACAAATTTTAAAAATTATTATACTATTTCGGGAAGGTGAACTAAAAAATTTCAAACAATGTTAAACCAAATTTTCCTTGCACAAAAAATTAACCATTTTGTTGAGTTTGTCATTAAAACTGCTGAAGGTCGTTTCAATTTGGAAGAGCCGGCGTTGATTTCAAAAGTCTTAAAGCTAGCTTAGTAGAGCATCCAATTTGGTTTGAAAAGTGTCCAATTGGACGTGAAAACTGTATATCTATTTAGACATGGATATACGACGTACACGTAAAATAAAGAAAAAATAAATAAGCTTATAATACTATAAAGCAGTAAATCACAAGGCAGTCACTAGAAAGTGCATAGAAGACATTTAGTTTCAATACAACTACGACGATAAATTAGTCAAAGCATTTTCTTGAATGCGTGCATTTGAAAGTTATTCCAACGGGGTGATCAAAGCAGTATGAGATTGTGAGAGTCATTAATCTGATGCTCTTACACTTTCAGGTCGCGAAAATTGACGGCTCAATGAGAGCAACGGTGGTTAAAGGCGAAATACACAATCCAAGAGACATCGCCATTGATCCAGGGTAGGTGCCGAGATGTGATGCTTCTTTTTTCTGATGCATTTTTCTGATGTGACCTGAATACAGTTTCCATGAAGTTGTTTTCCTCAGCACATCGGTTATGGTCTATGTTGGTGTGAGTGCGTGTGATTTTTGAGTGCCATTTAAGTAATTTATTCAGCCGTGGCCTAATGTTCTGGACAGATTGGCAAGATGAAAATCCACGAATCGAACGAGCTACAATGGCCGGAAAAAATCGCACCGTAATTTTCAAGGTGCGGTTTTTATTTTCAATGTTTCTAACATCTTTGAGGACTTTGTCCATTAATTAAGAGAGACATTTTTGGAACCAAATTTAATTATAGGTTTCGTCTATCGTCAATGGGGGCTGGCCAAACGGTCTGATTTGTGACACCATTGCCAGAAGAATCTACTGGGTAGACGCTAAGTAAGTGCAGAGAATCGAGATTGTCTCGAGGAGTGCAATGCGACATTTTTGATTCTTAGAGAAAATTCGGTATTCATCGGGGGTATATGTATGGTGTCTCCTAAATGAGCAGCATTGGTAGGTGGGAACCAATCAGACTGCATTGAATAGGAATGCCATTCAGAGATAGCATGTACAGTTGGCACACTGATGGGCTGGCATGTGTTCGGTCTGTGCTCTGTTTGGTTATCATTGGCTGGTGCGGTCGTCTCCCAGCTACCAATGCTGCTCACCTATGCGACATGTACCGTGTTTTGATTAGACAATCACTGGCAGCTTAACAACCTTTTGTATTTGAACAACTTTTGTTCTACAAAAGCGATCTTCCATACAGTCAACGAGAATAAAGGTCTTGAAAAACGGAGTCTAATGAGAGGACATTTTCGAATCGTTTAGGTTCCAAAAAACTTCAACGAAAAAAGCCATACGTAGATATGCGATAAGTCTGTAAAGCCTGCCGCAAAACTGTGAATGCTGCCTCAACATAGACATACACTTCCTTTGATATTGCTCCTTAAATTCTATGTTCTGCAGGTCGGATACGGTACATACAGTGACGTACGATGGTCAGGATCATGTCGAAGTACTACGGGATCATGTCTTCTCAACGCATCCATTTTCCGTGGATCTGTTCGAGAACAATGTTTACTGGACCGATTGGCGGATTAACGCCATCGTTAGGGTGAGTGTTCATTCTATGAACAGTATACATTGTATCCGATCGAAATCTTTGGTTAACTCTATGAATCGGTTAGCCCTAACTCCGAGGATTCCGGATTTTTGGATGATTCGGACCTTGATATCCGAAAATGATTCATTCGGATCCAATCTATAATGAACAGTGGCATGCATGATGCTACAGTTTGATTTTACACAAGAGTTTACTCAAGAATTTTCTTATTCAATCCTCATAAGTGTCACGAAATATCACTGTTTGAATGACCATAAAATTACCGCTGATAAGAATGCAGCCGTAATCTCAAGCCTTTTATGAAGAACAGGACAGTGAATATCGCGGGGAGAAAGGTCGTTATCTGCACTTCTCCCAAGCGTCGCAGTGTTTATTTAACTGGTTTGTTGTGTAAATGCGTGGAATCTTGCAATTTAGTAGGCGCGTGGAGCGCAGTCGGAGGAGGCGCCGGCTGTCACTTGCACCCGACACCAAGTTCCTGGTTCGGATTTCCCGCCCAGGCCAACAAAGCCCTCCATCCCTCTGGGGTCGGTGAATTGGTATCAGACTTGTTTGGGAAGGATAAAGCACTGACTTGTTCATCAGCTGGCCACCACAAGTCGTTGTATGGCCAAATGCGCATTCAACTTGCCTCCACGGCATCCCTTAGAAGTAGAATGCGTGGCGCGTCCCAAAGGGGATTGAATAACGACGTCCTTTATCCTTTATCCTTGCACTTTGAGATGTTGCTCCCGACGTGGTAAACCCTATATGCAATCATTGCTTCAAGTTTATTGTTATTTCCCATTCTGCCTCTAAAAAAAATTCACAGAGTTTTGCTGCAAACATGACACCGAAAACGGCAAGCAACATTGGAAGTGGCGCATTTTTTGGGACATCCTCTCTTTCTAAAAATTGGAAAAAAATCCATCACAGCGTGGACAAAATCAGGCGCATTGCGTAAAAAGAGCGACGCAGTTTCCATCAACACATTTGCAACCGACGTGTTCTCTGTAGAAATGAGAATAACCAAAATTACAAATTTGAAACTGAACTTCACCGGAAATATCGCGCTTCAGGCGAACAAATGGAATGGCTCATCAATAACAGCGATATTCCATACACCGATTCGGCCGTTCTATCTGAAGGTGGTACATCGCAGCAAGCAGCCCAGGTGTGTCATTTCAACATGTTGAATTCGCCTAGAGCTAGTGTCGGTACTTCGGCTTATAAGATGAGCAAAAATAAGGGTGGTAATTAAATTTAGTGCATTGTGAGAAATTATTTTGCAAGGCTAATTAGAAACGAGGCTAATTAGAAAGAAAAAGAAACGAAAATCCTAAGAAATTAGCTAGATTTTCGTCTCGCACTTGTCTTTAGATGGGACATACATATTCTGTATAAGATAACCGTTCCCTGTACTGATTTGTAAGTAAAGGTATCGAGAAGATTTGTTTAAAAAAAACTGACTTAGAAATATGTGGTGAGCCTCGGAGATACCGTAGTCTGAGCGGTGGTAAGTGGAAAATTTTGTTTGAAACTGCTTAGTATTAAGAATAACATATGTGTAATGTGTAAGAAGAATTAAAAAAGGAGAGGTAAGGCTGTAGAATAACCAAGGGTTAATAAAAGGTGGAAGCAAATACATTGGCAGAGTGACCTATGGTCTCAATTTAATAAGGGTGTAATTGAATGACGGCGTGGAAATGAACGCTTCAGGATGTTGTCACACAAAGCTTCAATGAGCCGAAGGAAAAACGAATTGGGTACATGTCGCGTAGGTGAGCAGCATTGGTAGGTGGGAGCGCGCCAGCCAATAACAACCAAGCATGGCATAAGCCGAACACATTCCAACCCATTAGGGTACCAACTCTACATGCCCTCTCTGATTGGCATGCCCATTCAATGCGGTCTGATTGGTTTAGGCGTTCCCACCTACCAATGCTGCTCACCTGCGCGACATATACCTGATTGCTTCCTCACAGGGAAGATCTGAAATAGGAACCTGAAACGAACCCTCAAGCGAGCGCGCTCTCCATGCGTCCCACACTAAGAATCACATGAACTGAGAAATGGTGATTCTTGAAAATTGCTAAGCCTTCAAGTTTTCAGAACGCTGCGAAATCCCTGCAGCAGGAGTGTCTGCTCACATCTCTGTCTTATCGATGGACATGCACAGTTCGCCTGTAAATGTCCGCAGTTTATGCAGTTGAAGAACGGAAGTGCGACAACATGTGAAGGTAGCATCTTCGTTTTGGGTACTGTACAACACACTACCGTCCACCCTAGCGTAATTGAAATAATACGTAGCGCACTTGTTAACTAGAACTGATGGAGTTAGACAGCTCTAAACTATGCTGGCGTAGGACTTGAATTTTTTTACTAACTATAAGCACTTCCGTGTAGGCTAGGGAGAGTTCAAAGAGCGGAAAAGGCTAGGAAAGAGGCAATAGTATACTTTTATTTATAATAAATCATTGAAAAATTTTCGTTATTTTATGCCTAGATGATTGCTTTCTTTTTATCGTAATGCTTCAGCAGAATGCACAATGCAACAATTCAAGCAAAAAAATATCGAATATTTAACGTTTTTTGTTTTAGAAGTCAAATCAGCTGTGCTGCTAACGACGAAGAACTCTTTGACAGGGATGAACATCGCCTCTGCAAACGAAACAGTATTTAGTGCCTCCGGATTCCAAGGTGAGTTTCGCCGAAGCTACCGCTTCAGGTGCGCTTTGTTCACCCAAAACCATAGTCCATGACAGGCTAATCGCACCACCTCAAGTGCAGGAACAGAAATAAATACTTCGTCTTCCCCCTCATGCTTTTCTTCTTCTTTTTTCTCTTACTATGCGTTTAGATCCACACAGTCTCACAGTCTGCTGTTCTTGTGACCCGTCGCCATCCCACCCTATCTTGGCGTATTCTACAGTAGTGCACACTTCGTCGAGATCTCTCTTGATGATGTCTTTCCACCTCTTTCTTGGGCCTCTTCATGGTCGCGTTTCGGGTGCGTCGAACTCTGAGACCAGCCCTATGAAGGGGCTCCCTAATCTTCTGAGAATTTAGTCGTCCCCCTCAGTCGCGGCTTCCTCATCTTCAACCGAATGGAGTTGCTCTCATCATTAACCGAACATCCTCATCTCGTACTCTCTCTTGACGGGTCTATTCACTTGTCCAGCTGAGCTCGATGGCGAACTTTTCGGATATATACTAATCGAAGGAAGCACTGCTAAAGACAAACAGGGGCTTATCTTTGATAAAAAATTGCAGAGAGAGGTCAGCCTTGATGTGTACATAGTTTCTGCTAATTATTCTCTACATACATGATCGACTGTTATAAAACCGGGGCATTTTCGATAGAATAGTTTCAAATCATTGTTTTCGCTTAACCTGGTGAGATCCTCGAATTATCTCGTTTCGTCCACAACTTGTGGGCATCCTCTTTGTTCTTCACTGCCGTGTACTGTACGTCTTCATTCCAAGTCTATGCCCTGATCCTCAGAATCCTCTATTTGTTACATCTAGGATCCCTTGACATATTTAAGGATCTTCTGGATTTGGGTTACTCTTGGGGAAGTCTCGTTCACCGTCTGGTTGGATCAGGGAGACGTGCTCCGAACATTTTTCTGTCCGTCTGCCGCAATACATTGTGGACTATAGTCAGTTGGTATGGGTCATGTATTGTTGCCACTGCTTGTACATACATCCGTGAATACTTTAAAAAAGGAGGGACGTGCTAAACGCGATGCTTTTCGCTCCTGAGAATCGCCGACTCCTCAAACATACCGCGCAGGAGGAGGCTATCTCAACGGTAGTCGGAGCGGCCCAAGTGTTGAATATGGCCATAGTCGCCTCTCTCTGGGAAACAACAAAATGCAAATATCTCGATCCCAATAAAATTCTGTGCAGAGTTAAGGACGACAGAAGTTAGCCCTCTGCCAGCACAAGGAGGGCGGGCTCAACTTGGCTGAAAGCAGCGATCATGAGGATTAGGTGGCTCCTCCACCGACTGCGCCACCACCGCTCGCTCGTCATCGCTGTTTGCAGCCAATTTGAGCACGCCCTTCGCGCGCAGGCAGAGGGTATTGCAGCCAAAGCCTAGCTTGCGTCCTCCCTAACTCTGCACAGAGTTGTATTGGGGTCGAGATATTTGCATTTTGTGGTTTTCCAGAGAGAGGCGATTCTTCCCATATACAACACTTGGGCAATTCCGACCTACCGTTGAGTTAGTCTCCTGGTCAGAATATGCTATTTTAGTCATTTGTGCCCATTCTTAAGTTGATTGAATGGATAAAACAAAACGAAATGCAATAAATATCTTTGTTTCTTTCCGTGGTAAATACGTCTGAAACTACATTTCCTAATTTCTCCATCCCCCTGGAGTTGACGTTGGTAAATGGTACCAGGCATGTCTGGGAAAGAGGATAGGACACTGACTTGTCTTTAGGCTGGCTTCTGAAAGTCATTATATGTCAAAAAACGCATTCTATTGGCATCAAGACAAGCCGTAAAAGTCGTCTTTTCTCCTTTCTCCTTCATCCTTTTTGTCGGAATATGTTCATCTCCTTGACACAGTTTTTGTACAGCTTCCTCTGACTTGCTACTAACATTCCTACTATTTCGTTATAAAGGCGAGAGTAAATTAATTTAAATATCTGAATTTAAATATCTGGTTAGACTTACATTCAACCAGCTACTTCCAGAAATCACTGCCATAACCGCTACAAAAGACAAGGTGTTCATCTACGACGGGTTCGACAACATTATGTGGAAGTACAGCACCGGGAATGAAGACAAGCGAACTGTCTTCGCTGGAGGTCTCAGTCATATACAACCACTCGGGCAGCTGTCAATCACCCGTGCTTCTTCCAGACCTCTCCGAATGCTATGGGCTGGCAGCGGACCGGGTGTCCGGTGTCGTCTACTACAGTAGCGCGTCTCCTGGCTATTCAGCGATTTACGCCGTCAATGACGTCGTTCGCCGATCGATTATCGATTCGTCGAGCAACCCTGAACTGCGACAACCCAAGCACTTGGTGTTCATCGAGGAGTCGGCGTGAGTTTCGCATACAGGAGGCTTTTCACCTAAGGGACGCGTGCTTAGATCGCGAAAATAGTGGCCAGTTCTGAGTTCGATTTTGAAACGTAGTCCACCTTACTGGAAGGGAACGGTTTCACATTTACTAAAATCAGCACTTTTTTTAAGTAAAATTCCCTGAGTCAATGTGTGTGTCGAAGCTGAAAGGAATTCTTGAGTTAAATCTTTGAGTCGAATACTCTGCTACCTTTCTTAGCACCAATATGCCATGCCCACGTAAAATTGGACAATTTTCAAGTCAAATCAATCAATCAGGATCTTAAAATTGTTCAAAAGAATCTCTCTAAATTTGACGCTCTCGTAATCAATATTAACGTCTTGGGAATCAAAATGAGCGTCTTCTAAACTGAACTAAAAACTATCTTAGGCATTTTGAACAATTTTCGCACAACGAAAATTTTGAGGGACTTCTTTTTAATTTTTCAAATTCGGCTGCCCCAATAAACGAACACACCGTTGGGAATTTTATAAATGAATTGGTTTCTGAGAAAAAAACATGATTTATAGTTCGTTATAAATTGCAGGAAGGCATCAATTTTAGAGTGCTAAAGGAAGAGATCGTGCCGTGCACTTGTTCAGGATGTCTCGGTTTCAATTTGAATGATAATGAATTTTTTTGTGTAAAAATGGACACCTGTAGACGCTGTAACAAAAATAATTATAGAAAACGCACTTATACTCACTTTGCTTTTAACTAAGCTGCATTTACACCATCTACTGAATGAAAATAGCAAAGGGCTTAATGATTGAACGTTGCGATCTCTTCGTCTAATACGCCTCAAAATCGCTGCCTTTTTGCACTCTATAAGAAGTTTTAATACACAGTTTTTAAAACTAAAATCTTTATAAAACTTTGAGCTCCTTGTTTACTACCAAACTTTCCTCAGACTTTAATCTGAATGATGCTCATCTTAAACTGGAAGATGTTCAGTTGCATTTCTTGCTTAGAAGAGTGTTCAAATTGATTTAAAAGATATCCAATTTAGCTTAATTATGGTATATATTACTATTGGCCAATAAAGCTGTTTTCTAGGTCACTGCTCTGGCACGACGTTGGCTACAGTCCGGCAGGGTTCTTCACGAGTCGTGGAGATGGCTCGAAGATATCGCGGATAATGACAGGTGGGTAGGACAACCGCAAGCGATGAATCAGCTCTGGCCACCTCTGCTTTGAGTTCTTTTTCAGAATCATTCGACGAGCTTCTGGACGACGTAAGCGGTGTTGCTTACGATCGACAAGGCGGTCGGGTGCTTTGGCTGACATCGAAACAATCGCTTGTGATGGCAATGGACGCGAAGACCTTTGCGGTTTGTGATCCTTCTGCGTTTCTGGCTACTTGGACTTTATATTTTCTTGGCCCACATATAGACCTAGTTTTCAGCTATCTTCTTACACTATTAGAACTTTAGATTGCTCCATTCACGTATTCGAATGGTAGCCTCATCGACGCCATAACTGTGGATCCATGGACTGGAGACGTACTTCTAGTGGTGGAGGACGTGTTGGTTAGGAAGAAGTTGGGATCGAATTCTACCGACATATGGTAAGGCCTTTGGTTACCCTGTGCAATTTGAATGGACCTCTAGAACAAATGAATTCAGGACAAATGCTTTCAACATCACAGCACTTCCGACTAGAGACCCTTTCCGTGCAGCAACCATCATGGACCGAACAGCTTCGCCTAAGGTACACAGTAAAGGACCGGGAGCTTCCAAAGCACTTTGAAATTTTGATACATGTCGCGAAGATAGTCAGCAAGGGAGCAGGCGTAAGCGCTCCATCCACTCATAGCCAGTAACAGCACCAGCTGAACACGTGCCAGCCAATAAGGATGCAGCCAATAAGGACCGCATACTTCTGCTCTCAATGGAATGCCCATTCAATGCGACCTGATTGGGTTACGCAATCACACCTCTCAATGCTGCCCACGTTCGCAACATGTGTCGAAATTTATAGATCGAGATGTGTAATTTTAAGGGCACAGGCTGTAAGGGCTTATAGTACTGGGTACTAACAAATAGTATGATCAATAAAAAGTAATGTTACCTGCGACATAACAACCTGGAACCACAGGCTTGTCTTGGTCCTCTTTAGCCGCGCCATGCAACAGCTATCAACTCTTTTTGGGGAACATGCGAGAAGAAACGCTTTCTACAACCCAAACCTTCGTTTTAGTGCGGGTTGAAGTCGTGTCAGCACCTATGCCTTAGATCGGCCAAGAATAGCTACGAGTGCCTCTGTGCTCAAGGCTATACGATGGTTGGAAACACCTGCCGAGGTCCGTTCGCAGAACAGTTAAGCATTTTTCCATATGTCAGCAGTCTCTATTCCTGATTCAGTCAGCAACGAGACCCTGCTGATAGTCGGCGACAAAATTCTGTCGACAGCGAACAACTCGGCCCCGGTCTTCATCTTCCATCCAGTGGTCGCTTTTAAGCAGTGGAGAGACGTCGCCATCGATGCAAAGAATGATCTGGTGGGTTCTGGTGCTCATTCGATTTCTCAAGAGAATTTTTCTGGTTTAACGGGTTGAGGTGAATTCTTATATTCAGGTCTATCTCATATCCGACTTCGAACTGTGGGTCACCCATCTGAATGGATCGTATGCGGAACGTCTTCTGAATAGTGAAGACACTCTCACAGCGATCGCTGTAGATACTGTGACAGGTGCGTCAGTTCAGGAGTTTGTTCAACGCGCAGCGCCGAGCGTACATATTCACAATCTAATGGCAAGTACGGTAGTGTTAAGACTTCTCCAGGCTAGATGCTTAGAGTGAGCGTTGTGGCGCAGTCAAAGGAGGCGCCTGCTTTCGTTTACACTCCGAATAGAGGACCTTGTTTAGCCTTTCCCTCTTAGACCAATCAAACTTACCCTCTCGAATACTGGCACCATGCTTGTCTGGATTTGATTAAGCAACACTGCTTTGTTTATTAGCTGGCTACCACAAGTCATTGTATGGTCAAAGATGTATTCAGTTCCTCCACGACGTCCCGTAGAAGTAGAATTCGTGGCATGTCCCAAAAGGAATTGAGTATCGCCGTCCTTTATCCTTTATCCTTTATCTGGTCCATAAATGAATGAGTTAAGCAGAAGGCAAGCGATCCAGTGTTCCCAAAGAAGTATAGTACCAATCTTCGACCCTGTAAGGATGGGATTACATAGCGTACTTAAAACCCGAACCTTGAACCATGAATCGGGATGCGCAGGAGAGTACATACTCAACTGACTTCAAATTCACATTACAATGCAACGCAATGGTATTCAAAAGCTAAGAGAAACGGTGTTCTTTAATAGTAGAAGAATATATGGCTATAATAAGTAGCCTAACCCATAAGTCAGCCCGAGCCTATCAGCAGAGAAAATGAGTAAACCAGTTTAGGCAACATAATTCTTGCTGCGGAAATAGCGAGACGCGTCGGTGAAATATTCGTGCTTGATCCGAAGAGAACGAAGGAGAATCTCAGGGTTCGGCTAGTCACCGATCAAGAAGGACCTGTCAGGCACCTCACAGTCGATCCGAGCAAAGGGTATGTCAGGCTGTTCTGATTTTATTCATTTTTTTGGCTTTCTTTTTTATTTTTATAATAGAATCAGATTTTGTTATACCTGCTGCACATATCGTTAGCCAATTTCAGCCTACTGTTCTGGTCTCGAGACTGCATCAAGAAGGCCAACTATGACGGGTCTAATGTCACTTGCCTAGTGAACGCCACAACAACGCAGTTCGCCATCGACCCAACCACATCAAGACTTTGTTTCTTGGAGAAATCAGGAGAGATTCGCTGTGTGCAGTACGACGGCGAGAAAAACGAGGTGAACAAGAAGAGCGATTTCTGATAGGTTGAGCCCAAGTTCTTCCCACGAAGTAGCTCTGCTTACACCGGTGCTTCTAATTGTTGAATAAGATTTGGACCAAGCCTAGTCATTGTCGGTTTTCTCTGTCGCATTTCATCAGTGTAACTTACCAAAAAACCCCACAGAGGGCATGAACGACTAATGTTTATTTATTTATTTATTTATTTATTTATTTATTTATTTATACTCTTACATCGCAACGACATAAAGATACGCGAGTCTTTCTTGCGAAGAGGTCAGCAGATTTCTTGGTTGCATCATTCACCATCCATTCCCAGTCGATCACATCTTTTGCCTTTCGTCCTCGATATCGTGCTATATCGTCGAGCCATCGTGTCCTCGGTCTCCCCGTACTTCTTTTTCCAGACGGCAGCCACTTTGTCGCTTCTCGAGCCCAGGAGGTGCACGTGTTCAGTGACGATTTATGGGCGTATATCCATTTACGCCTCAGTGCGGATATTATCCAGTCCTTCAAGCCAGATCTTCTTCTTATCACTTTCGCTTTTATTTTGTCAGCCAGGCGAATACCGAATATAGCGCGCTCTAGACGTCGCTGAGCTGACTGCAAACTGATGGCCATTACTTTAGTCCAGGCCCATGACTCGCATCCGTATATTACCGCTGGAAGGATGCAAGTGTTGATGAGCTTTCTTTTAAGGGAAATCGCCACAGTGTTTGAGCAGAGGAACTTTCTATGTTTGAAGAATATTGCACGGCCAGCATGTATGCGTCTCCGAACTTCTTTCAGTTGATTTCTTGGCGTTGTAATCAGTTGGCCGAGATACACATACTCATTGACGCGCTGTATTGTGTCGCCATTCAATTCCACTCGTTCTTCACTGTTGATCGCAGAGTGGCTGCAGCTCCAAATTTGCATCCATTTGATCTTCTTTAAATTTATACTCAGTCCCACTTTTTGTGATTCCATCATCAAGTCGGCACCCATCGTTTGTAGTTCCTCACCGGAGCGCGCTAGGACTATATCGCCGGCATAAGCCATGTAGGATAGAAGCTTGCCATTTACTTGAATGACTAATGAATACTTGAACGACTAATGTCTGGAGAAAAAATTTAGGTTGTTGGCTTCTTCTCTGTGATAGACACACTTCAGTCGGAAATCGTCATCGGAGATGAGAACCTGTACATAATACAACGGTGAGCCTCAAGTTTATTTGAATCAAGGTTAACCCGCGCTTATCAGAAAGAAATCCTAGGCAGAACTCTTGGAGTTTGATAATTCTGAAAATCCTAGGCAAAAATTTTATGGTAACTCTCCTCTTTTAGGTGACCCTAGCCAGGTCTTACTATAACTAATCCCCTACTGCCGTTCGAATTGCGGATGCGCGTGTCATGGATCGCGTCGGCGTCCACGTGGACATTCCACTGATGCGTAATCCCCACTGTTTGACAGCTGTTTTAGCACAAGCAACCTGGATGGCCCACACCCCGGAGTCCCTTTCCCAGGAGCTTCCGGAAACGTTCAAGGAAGGGAATAGTCAGTCAAAGCATTTCTCTCCCTCCCTCTCCCAGGCCCCAGAGACGCATAGAGTAATGGGTACGTGGTAGCGCAGTTGGAGGAGGCGCCGGCTGTCGCGTGCATTCCACACTCTTGGTTCATTTTTTTCGCCGACGTCAACCGAGCCTACCATCCCTACAGAGTAGGCGTACATAATACAGACTTGTCCGGGAAGATCAAATCACTGATTTATTCATTACAAGTGCTCCGACACACCTAACGGCGTGTCTCGCACTTGCGCGCTTCGCGCGACCTTGCAGCATCACTGACCTAAAGAAAGGAGTTTTTGTCAAACTTAGAATTCGCTGACATCTAGGATCTGCTGCGTACTTTATCTGCATCAAGCCGTGAACTACTTAGGCACCTTTCATCATAGACATTTTCTCCAGACTCTCCAGTAACGTCAATGGTTTTTGCTGCGCAGTACTTCCCTCAGGTTGCTCCTCAGCAACCGCTCTCATGCTCAACAGAGCTCGTTACAGAACACTGTTGACACGTCTTCCGAATCCGGGCGCTAGGTTCCACCTCTATCGTTTCTTCTTACTGGACCTAATTGCTGGTCCGCCTTTACTGGTGTCCCCTCCCCTTTTTAGTTCCCCATCTTCCTGTTCCCAGCTCCTGCCCACTTCTTTGTATCCACTATTGAGCCCGAACTTGACTCTTCTTACTGGCTTCCCCGTCCTGCTCCCTTCTTCAGGTTCTTCCTTTCCTTCCTGGTCGCTCACCTGGTCCACCCTAGAGGCCCCCCTTACTCCCCTTTTCCACCACCCCTTAGTGGTTCTCCCTGCTCAGGGCAGACGTCTGTGAGGACGCAGAGGAGTATCTCGCGCGGGTAACATTCTCCATTCAACATGGGATAATGTTGAATGGTGAATGCGGCTGCTCGTCACACGACGACGATGTGACATCTGCTTCCTTTCTTTTCGATCTTCTGACCCCAGACGGTTGTGGTGCGACGAAGGGAACCCGTCTTCTGGATTCAGGCACTCAGAAACGCGCGCAGACGCCGTTGTGTCAAGCAGGAGGAGGCTGCGCTTGCTCTGCTGCAGCAGCATCTCATGTTCAGTTCTGAATGCGATCCCTCGTCGTAGACGACAGTGTCTCCTCTTCTGACTCCAGACGGTTGTGGTGCGACAAAGGGAACCCGTCTTCTGGATTCAGGCACTCAGAGACGCGCGCAGATGCCGTTGTGTCAAGCAGGAGGAGGCTACGCGTCCTCTGCTGTAACAACATCCCATGTTGAACGGCAAACGTTGCCCGCGCGAGGTACGTACAGGCGTCACAAGGGGTTCCATGAGATTGCGTTGGTTCCACGAGGCGTATTTCAGCCAGGTTTCCAACCTGAGTGAGGTACGCCTCATCATCTACAGGGCAGGGAGCTAACTCAATTATATAGTGGTGGAAGCTAACTCAATTATATAGTGGTGGATTTGGCCGTCGCGAATTAATGTATAGGCCAAATATACAGTCCAGTTGCGTCTACTTCCCGTAGAAGTCGAATCCGCGGCGCATTCCACAAATAGATTAATACCATTTATCGTTTTATCCTCCATATAGGGTAATCACAGCAATACAGCCGCCATTTTTCTATTTTTTTCTATTCGCGTATACACAGAAAAAGGTCTACTCGAAGGAAAGACGAAAATCTTTACGAAGGAAAATTCCCTTCAAGTACAGTAAATCATTGCCAGTACGATTTTAAGTTTGGAAAGAGTAGAGAACTCGCGATAGGGCTCTGAGTGCCGACAGTTGCAAATTATTAATTTCCAGCTGATTGCCAAATATTTTAGCTGACTTAGTTCTTGAAAGCGCTGGCCTTATAGGCGAGCAAGCGATTACTTTTTTGCACCGCTTATTCTGAATTGACGGAAATAGGTGGAACTTCATTCACAGCGGGAGTTTCAAAACTCTGTTGTTCTGTTTAGAAAGAGAATACCATCAAGCACTCTGCTGGTGACTCGGATGAGACGCGAAATAAGTGGAAACTTTACAAAGACCTCTGCCTACAACACCACATCGACGCTGCGGTTCCGATCAGCAGCAGTTTATCGTAAGAAACTCGACGGTAAGCCTTGAACTGCAGAGCTGTTCTATTTCGTTTCCTTTGTTCCACATCTTAAATCTCTAGTTTTGTTAACCAAACACAAATTGCTCTTGAACTTGAAGAAAACGACAGCTGATTGAGGTACATTTTGACCTTAAGTGTTAGCATCAGCTTTTTCGAAAAGAGAACAGAAAAGGAGACTACCAAAAGTTCGGAAAATTGAGTGATGACGCGTGATCTCGACTCCATTTTAGAAGCGACCAATCCTTGCGAGAAATCGAACGGAGGCTGCTCACACATGTGCATCTTCTCGGATGGCCTTGCGCAGTGTCTGTGTGCGCACTCGTTGCTGAAACCAGACGGTTCCTGTGCAGGTACGCCCTCATCATTATGGCGCGGTTTTCTGAAGAGATGCAGCCGCTGTGAATTTTCAGTGAATCCCGCGTTCCTGGCCTACTCGCACAGCGGAATTGTGGACTTCGTCAGCGTCTCGCCGAACACCACCGTACCGCGAGGGTCGCTTCGGTTCCCTGAAATACCCAGGTGGGCGTGACTGCTTTTCTGTACTCCTGAACAACGACAGTTTCACAGGACCTTCATCACGCATGCTTAATCCTTTGCCATACAAAACTTGGTTACTACAGGGTGGCCCATAAGTATTGTTACAAAATTAGGAAGCCTTATTGGAAGAATTTTTGCATAGAACAATATACTAACTGGTACCTTAGTGCTATAGTTCTTGCAGTTATAGCGGATGTGGCTACTTCCTTGCTAGAAAGTAATAGGCTCTCACGTAAAACTACCAACAGTCCTCCTCCTATCAGCGATGCAGCACTCCACTAATATGGCTAAATCTAGGAAGATTAGCAGTTGAACGTTCAGTGTTATATTATTAGGCATAATGAAATTGAGTTTTGAATAAATTTGTGTCTTTTTGTACGTTCTGCGTCGGTTTCTTTTGCAGTGCTTACAACGGTTGACATTGAAAGGTGTTATGATTACTGCTCGAAATTAGACGTCCCTTGGCCTTATATATGATATTTTCACATTTGCTCTTGTGCATTTTGTACCCTTGAAGGATTCTCGTGTATTTTAGAGGGATTACGGTCGTCGAGGCTGACCCAGACCGCAACCAGCTTATTTTGGTTGACAGAGCATCAAACCGCATCATCGTGTTCCGCTTCACTACCAACAGCTGGTATTCGGTGGCAGACGGTACGTTGACGAGCAAGATCTTCCTATAGCTTCGTTGGTTCTCCTCCTGCTTACTTATTATTAATTGTTTACATTTTTTCTCAACGTACTTCGGTGCCTTATGAACGATACATGCTTTCGGGGTTGGAATGACGATGACACAGCTTCTGCTTCGAACTAAAACGGCTAGACTTGGAGCTTTGAAGGCCATTACCCATTTGTAGGGGGTCTAAACGTGTGGATATCATCTTACAAAAACTGGGGTTATTTTTCAGTGCTAGAACATGATACGTTGCGATACGAGCACCTTCGATTTTGATTGAGTCTTTTCAAGAATTTTTGAATTGTATCGATTGTAGAAATTTCCCAAAAGTTCATGTTGCCACTATACTACTTATATACAATTTTTCTTAGATCTAATAACTAAGCCATATGATGTCAGGCGAGAAAATCGGATGAAAATAAAGTTCGGCGTTGATTGACAGTTTCCTCGAATGCGCCACGCATTCTGCCTCTGGCGATTAAGGCGGGTATTTGAACGTACATTTGGGCTTTACAATGGCTTGCGGTTACCGATGGACAGGTCACTGCTTACCCTTCTCATAGAACTCTGACATTTATCCATCCCTGTGGTAGGAACGCTTAGTCGCCCTTGATGAGATCCGAACCAATAACTCTGGTTCGACGTGCACGCCACAGGCGGCTTAGAACTTAGATATACGCAGCACATTTCACTTCTAAGCCCATCCATGACACCACTTTTCACGCAGCATTGACATTAGAAACTGTAGAAAAACAGCTGGTCTTTCTTCTAATTCCTTAATCGCATACAAAGAGGTTGGGTATTTACCTGGGAGCGAAACCGAACGCAAAATAATCGAACCGGATGGTTCCATTGCTCCACATGTTACATTGTTAACACATTGACGACAATATGAGCCATCGGTGGCTCATACCTTTTCGCCCTATTTTTGTACTCCTGCCGTCGGTATTTTATAGATGTTTTCTCTGTTTCCTAATTACTAGTGTTAGGAGAATGCTTAACAGGAATAAGCAAGAAAATAGTCTTTGCTTTCATTAGATATATCGAATTAAAAAATTGTACTAGGAAGGAACCAATTTTACAATAAAATCAATGCAAGTCGGTATTTTTTGCCCAAACTTCGACCAGCGGGGTTATTTGGTTGCTGATCACGAATCCGACATCCGTTTTTGGTACTGCGGTGGGCTAAGGTAGATTACGGTAGGTGCGGGTGACTGAGGCTGTCGGCAATTACCCGTACCTACCGTAACCTACCGTACTCTACTGTAACACCAAAAACGGATGTCAGATTCGTAATCAGCACCCCAAATAACCCCTGGGCGAGGTTTGGGGAAAAACGGTGATCATGACCTCGGCAGCCCTAGTCATCCGTGCTTACCGTAACCTATCGTAATCGGCCGAAATTTCATAAACGGATACACCCTAGATAACCCTTCTGCTCGAGGTTTGATAGAAAAAAAACACATAAGACAAAAAAGTGGTCCGCGAGGGACATTATGAGCCACCGGTGGCTCATAATGTCCCAGGCGGCTTTCTGCTGCAAATCGCGATTGTTGTTAATGTATTAAACATGATCCGTCTTATAGAAGCCTGCTCTAGCATTCTTCACACCTACGTGAAAGCAGAAATTTCAGATGTCGGCGAAGTGGAGGGGATCTCGTTGGATGCGCCGAATCGCGAACTCTACTACACTCGCCTGAGTCCGCCGTCGATCTGGCGACTCAGCCTCTCGGCCGACGATCCGGCCAGCTATCCAGTGGTGCCTACTCGCGTCGCTTTTCTCGGACAGGGCAACAAGCCAAAGGACATCGCTGTGCATCCCTGCCGAATGTTCGTTCTTTAGGATTGAAATTCCTCTGGAAATTCATGATTGTCTCGAACTTGAGGAAGTACACTTCTAGATCCCATCCACAACCTTTAAAACATCGAAATAGGCGTGCCTCTAACGCTATTGTTTCTGACCGCAGTATTTCTGGTGAGGAATAACATAATGTTTTAGTATAGTTAGGCGAAAACAGTAACACCCTAGCAGACTCGCAGCTAAAAGTCATAGCTTTCGAGCTCCAAAAACAAGGTAAATCGTGACATCCTTGAAGAACATCGATGCTGGATGTAACCCTTCAGAATTGGTCAGTCAAGTTTTTAAAAAAGATATTTTAGCCAATATTCAAGCCCTGTCATTTAATGGCATATTAATATTCCTCAATGGTAGCAAACTGTGAAGGAAACCCAACCCTAGGGACGATCCCGTATTCTGCGATTTCCCAACCAAAGCGATCTACATTTAAGAGTAGTTAAGTGAAGTTCACTGCGTCATCATATGCTTGAGGGATGGGGAAAAGATGACGAAGGGGTGGATGGGTTGGTTGATTTGACAGGGCCAGAACCATGAGTCGATACTATCCGCAATCGAGAGACGGCGCTTCCTATGATTGTACTATACCCCAAACACACAATATAAAGGATAAACAAGATAAACGACGGCGGTATTACCTCATAGGGTGCGCCACGCATTATGCTTCTACGGGATGTCATGGAGGAGATTTGAATGCGTATTTGGCCTACACAATTACTTGTGGTGGCCCTCCGGAAGAAAAATCATGTTTCACCCTTTCCAAACGGTCCAGGTACGAATTCACGGAAGCCGGAGGAATGGAAAGCTTCGCTGGCTTTGGCGGAAAGTCCAAACAGAACCTGGAATACGCGACAGCCGGCGCCGTCTTTCCTCTCGACATAAAAGATATGTATATTGCTTACAAGGGCAGAGATTACAACTTTCTCTTCTGCTCTTGGTATAACGGACCATATCTTGTACTAGGCATCAGGTACCGTAGGATTCATTCCAAGGTTTCTGTGTACATAAGTTTCATTCCTTCAGAGCAAGGGCCTCTTTCACAAATTTCTATACATGTTTTATATGAGAACGTCTGAAACCACCTGATATCCGCACAACAAATGCTCTTACAAAACTCGATTATGCTCGAGAGTCTAGTTCAACCACACCTTCTCGTACAGCCTTTCTAGCCCACATGTTCAGGCTGATCTTCTTCACCAACGCCGGCAATGAGCCGTCCATCGAAAGAATGTTCTACAGTGGCTATAAGCGGGTAAGTCGATTGGTCTTTGACATTCTGCTTGCTTCTCTAAGATGATGTTGCTCATCAGGAACGAATTGTGGAAGAGGAAGTTATCGGCGAAACCAGGCTCTCTATCGACTTTAAAGCAGAGAAGCTCTACTTCGCCGAAATTACTTCGGCGAAGATCTATCGAGCAGACTTCGACGGGCTTAACAAGGAGGTAGTATTCCTATACTAATCTTTGCTTTACAATTACTATATTTTTATTCATTTCTTATTATTATTTTGTTTCTAATTTCATTTATTATTATTTTTTAATTTTTTAGTTTCTAATTTCGTAACCGAAAAGACGTTTACTAATCATTTTGATTGAAGAAAACTGACAAAATTTGTTTAGAAACTCATGGCTTTGCACCTCAGTGAACGGTTAGTTCCATTAAAAACTCACAAATAGGCTAAACCGTTTCGTACATAGATCAGTTTTCGCTCTCATATCTTATCTACTGCGCTATGAGTGTCCAAGCCGAAGGCAACCCTTAATTAAGACTTGAACATTAAGGCATGGTTGCCTACTTTAAGAGCTCAGGCACCTTAAGACTGACCGTAATGCGTTTCAGATAGTGATCCCTGGCACCGAAAACCGCACGACGCTTCTCCGCCGGCCGTACGCTCTGGCCATTGTCGACGACCAGTTGGTCTACAGCAATATCGGATCGTATGCTCCAAAGCTGTACGTCTGATTCTGTTCACTGTGCGGAACACCTTAAGCGTTTTGCTTCTTGTTCAGGGAGCTTGTCATCGCCGATAAGGTCGACGGGCTTGGTGAGCGGCTGATCGTAGAAACTCCTACCCCGGTGCAGAGCGTAACGGCCTCGACGACGAACTCCCAGAAATGTACGACATTTATCATAGCGGATACACAGCCATTTCTGAGCAGCTACTTTGACAGGCGGCGCTGACGCGTGCTTATCGCTGACATGTGGCGACGAATGTCGTCTGGATGCCCGTGGAGAGCCACACTGTGCCTGTCGTGGCGAGCGGAAGCTGAACGCGGACAATGTGACCTGCAGTGGAAGTGGTGGGTGCTCTGAATGTCTCACACATTTTATGTATATTGACCGTTTGGTTAAGAGTACGCGACGAAGACGTGCGCGGAGAACGAGTTCCTCTGCCGAGTCGTCGATCGGTGCATTCCGTACGAGGAGACCTGCGACAGATATCCGGACTGTGCACTCGCTGAGGACGAGGACGAGGACATGTGCAGTGCGTTTGGGCTCCTTGACATAGAAAAGCTTCTTTGGTCTCTCTTCTTGAAGCTATGCTATTAGGCAAGAGAACATGCCGTCCTGGATACTTCAACTGCGGCAGTGGACTGTGCATTCCGTTGTCGAAGAAATGCGATCGCAACAATGACTGTGTCAACTTCGCTGACGAGGTCGACTGTGAATGCGATGAGGAGGAATTCAAGTAGGTGCACTAGTTCTATTTACAATTTCACAGTCTTAGCTTTAAAGGAAAGCAGGCTCTAGAAACCTGAAGAAAGTTTTCATTGGAAACACTAAGAAAAATTTTTCAAAATAAACAGTGGGAAACTTTCAAAGAAACTCCAGTTCAATGTCAACCCTTCAAGTTTCAATTCCCTTTGGGGTTACGCGTTTGGAACACATTCGCAACGGCAGAGGTTCACCGATAGCCGAGAAGCTGCGCGAAGCTCGTCTTCGGTGGTACGGCCACGTCTTTCGCTCTAACGACGACACCATCCGTAAGATTGGCCTGAACCTTGAGGTCCCTGGAAAGCTGTTCAGGGGACGCCCGAAGCAACGTTGGCTAGATACGTTGCATTTAGACTTGGAGATGGCTGGTGTGCACCCTGATCAAGCATCTGATCGGGAGAATTCACTTCACGTTGAGTATTCTACTGACCTACTACTTTTGACTTATTCCTTAGAGGAACTCTGGCTCTGCCGTAGTGTTGGGCGAGGGCTTGTCATACATATCGCCGTTGCAAAGGAAGGGAAAACAATCAGCATCAATCAACTACTTTTTGAGGTGGATGCACCGCGCAATTCACTCCTGCGAATATTGCACGTGCAAAGCGCTTGAATCGAATGAACAGCTGATGGATAGGCATCTCACCCTATTCTTTTCAGACGGGGTTTTTACCAATTATGACACCCCAGAGGGATGAAAACTCTATGATCCAATATCTCTTGATTAATAATTGCTGCTGACTGAGGCAAAAATTAGGAGAACACAGAACCACCGTCAGTGTCTTAATATTTTTCTGTCATGCCTAACATACGTTACGTTACATCAAAGTCTTCAGGAAATCCCATTTTGCTTACTAAAGAAATCGAAACGATTTCGAAGCAGATTTTCTGAGAGCCTGGTTTCTTACATTGAGAATACAATTTTTTCGTAGACTACTCGCTATACGGCTTGGAAACTGTCATCATTCACTAATAAGCTGCAGCGTTTCTTAACTCATTGTTTCGTTTCTACAATTCCCTAAATTGTGTTGTATGAGTAGGAATGTATAAAAAATCCATAAATAAGTGGAATGTAGCCAAGATTAGTGGGGCGATACTAAGCCCATTTTTAAACAGCCTGACTTTCAGCGGCCTACGGGCCGCAAGACTTCTGGTTGGGACTTTGCTCGTATACCCTGAAAATCCATCGCCTTGACTGAAACGGTTCTTCTTCTCTTCTTTGAGCTTTGATCTTCACTACATCAGAAGACTGTTCTCGCTGATTATATAGGACTCGGTATGCAGTGTAAGGGAATAGCGAGATGTATAAATGAAGGGTTCGCTGCACGTTTTCTGAATCACCACGCATGTTGGACGGGGTTTGCGACACGCCTTCAGAATTCGAAGGCAAATTGCAGATCTTTAGGAGTACGCCTTCTGAATCAGAACGCGCATTGAACGGACTCTCCTACCGTCGTATTGTTGCTGCAGGTAGAAAAACGCCTTAGTCGCTTATTATATAGTAGGGTATTAAAAAATGAGGTCATCACCGCCCTGTACAGAGTGCGTAAAAAGTATTAAGGCACTAAACGTAAACGTTAGAAATAACAACACATCATAAAATTTAACAAGTTTATATAGCGAACGTCAACAATGATCTAGCGAACAGAATAGCATCACTTGTATTTTATGTGGGCTTCTTTACTGTTAACGCAGGTGCGAAGACTACGAGGAAAGGCATCGACGGTGCGCCGCAAGTGGTCCACGTCGATTTCTTTCCATGCTTTGAGCAGATCGTCCTTCACTGACTTCATACTTTTCTGGGAAGTAGCGCAAGCCTTGTTCTCCAAAACTTCTCACAGAGAGTAATTCAGCGGATTCAAATCCGGTCTTTACCGAGATCATTTCTCTACCGAAATGAAGTCCTTCAAGTTGACGCGGAATCAGTCCTGAACAGTCCTCGACTCTTAACAGGAGTCTAATCCTGCTGGAAGACATGCGGCTTATTCTCGAGGTGGGATTCTAGCCAGATCACTGTTGACATTTTGAATATAAACTTATTAAATTTTATGATGTGTTGTTATTTCTAACGTTTAGGTCTAGTGCGTCAATACTTTTTACTCACCCTGTAATCTTTAATCCATTCCACTTATCCACGCATTTTTTCAACCCATCCACCAAGATACGGCAGCGTTTTTAAACTCATTTTTTTGTTTCTGCAGTTTCTTAAATTGTGAGGTATGAGTACGAATTAAGGAATAATTTTTAGGAAAAGTAGGTTTTGACCGTGAGTATTCTATAACTAGTAGCATTGTTCAAAAATATTGTGCTCTGAGCTCGAAAGCTTCAGTGTGCCACCGGTAGTGCAGCTCTTGAAGAATTATGATTGAAAAATGCAGGGATTCCAAAATGGTGTTTGGAATCCCTGCATTCCCTCAGTATTTGACATTTATTTACTTGCAAGTCCTTACAAATTTCAAGGTGTGATTCTGGCATCTGCATTCCAAGAAATTTCACCTGTGACATGAAACCGGACTGCAATGACGCCAGCGACGAGAAGAACTGCCGTAGGTTCCCGAAAAATACAAGGAGATTCGTATATGTTCTGGCGGAATATTAAATGCCCTAATTTAAGCTCCACGAGACTGCTCCAACTCGACAGACTTCGACATTCCTGGGCTGGTGAACTGCGCCGGAACGACGCAGTGCATTCTGCCGCAGTGGCGCTGCGACGGCTCCAACGACTGCTGGGACAACTCGGACGAGAAGGACTGCAGTGGTGAGATCTCTGATTCCTTTAGTTCTTCCTGCTGAAGGCTCCAAGGAGTTTGCTTCAGAAATCGTTCTCCCATTGCTGCCTGGAGCTAGGCCTTGTACAACGGAGGAGTTCACTTGTGGCAGGACTAGGTCCTGCCTACCACGAGCTTGGGTATGCGACGGACAGAAGGACTGTGCCGACGGCAGCGATGAGGTGGATTGTGGTAGGTAACCCTTTTCAAGTTGCGACTTCGATTTTTAGTTTCCGATTGTTGGCGCGAAAAATCCCTATTGCCTCTATCACAGTGCTTCTTACTCATCTGAACCACAGCGAAGCATCAGGAACGATGAACAATTCCAAACACCGCAATATTCTCTGGTCAAATTAATTTAGCAATAGCTTTGAACAAATTTCCTCTATCTATAGACGTCCATGTGGCAGTGCACTTGGAGGAGGAGTCGGCTGTCTTGTATTTCCTTTTTCCTGTTTTTTTTTGTCGCGGTTCTGTTTTCGGGTCAACTCGGGCCAACCATGCCTTCCCCTCAGGGGCAGCGCATTGCCATTCGATTAGTCTCGAAACGGTGCTTACAACTCCAACGACTGACTACTACAGGTACAGGTCAGATATGTACTAATGCAAATTGCCTCCAAGATAACCAAGGCGTGGCGCATCCTAAACAATGATTGATAAACGCCAGCTTTTTTTCTTCTGTTTACAGACCGAACCCTTGGTGACTGCGGTAATGTTAAGGACTTCAACGCTGTGTACGTAAAATAGTGGTTTGCATGCAATCCATATAAACCAACTAAAGATTATTAGACATTATTAGACAAGCGCATGGCGCACTCCGTTCCGAATTTCGTCGACTCTTCCCTTTTCAGAGCCGAGGTGTCGAGTGGGTGTCGAGTTCACCTGCCACTCAGGCGAGTGCATCCATGTCGAGAAGAAGTGCGATGGCAAGCGGGACTGTGTAGATGGAAGCGACGAACTCGACTGCGTCGAGATGCTCACCTACGAGTACGTACCTATGCTCTTCCTAGTTCATTTGCTCAGAAAAGTTTCCCCGCAGATGAATTTATTGGCCGCCTTTGATAGCTAATACCGAGAAATACATAGCATTTCGCTCAGTAGGGCGTGAGGCAACAGAAAGACCGCCATTTTTTTCGCAACACGAGCATGTCCACCTGCTCATCTCTGCCTTTTATTTGAGAAGCCCAGCTTCCCCTAAATCTTCAGTACAAATTTCCAGTGAGTGCGACAGCAACTCCTTCCGATGCGGCACTGGGAGATGTATCAGTCTGAGTTGGGTTTGCGACGGAGCCAACGACTGCGATGATGCGGTGAAAGGCGGAGGAAGCAGCGACGAGGAGAACTGCACAGGTTGTTACTCACTTTTGTTCGCTAGCCAAGCGCCCTTATAGTGTGGATCATCTCATGTCTCTGGCTACCTACCCCACCACTAGAAGCCAGACCACTGCTCCGCCGTTCTGTGGTGTTTAGCGTGACTGAAAGGTAGCGTAGCTGCTTGTACGGTCAACAGAACATTCCTACGCAGTAAGCGATAGAGTCGTGGAAGCTTTCCGAGCTCTGTCTAAGCTTAGTTAGAGGGTGCTTTTGGGATGCGCCACACATTCTACTTCTACGGGATAACGTGGAGGCGATTTGAGTGCGTATTTGGCCATTCAATGATTTGTGGTGGCCAACTGATGAACAAGTCAGTGGTTTATCCTTCCCGAACAAGTCTGGTACGAATTCACCGACTCTGAAGGGATGGAAAGCTTAGTTGGTCTGGGCGAGAATCCCGAACCAAGAGCCTGGTATAGGGTGCACGTGACGGCCGACACCTCCTCCAACAGCGCTACCTTCGCCCCAGTTTAAGTTAGCTCAGTATAATTTGCAGCAATATTTATTACTGCAGTTGAATGCTTTCCCGCATGTTAAAATGTGTTAAACTTGCTTGTATCCTACATCGTCAGCTTTTATTAAATCAAGTTGTATATTTCTCCCCATACGATTTGAACGGCGCTCTGAAACCACCGATTTCCCGTAGAACTAGAATATATGGCGCACTCCGCAAAGACGCTTAATAAGGTCGACCTTTAAAATTTATCGTTATCCACTGCTTAAGCCCTATTCAATAGACACTTGGCTGTAAAATACAAATTTAAAATTGCATTTCGACAGCTAATCTCAACTAGACCGACATACGCTTCTTCAGTATGTAAATCACCGGTTCACCTCACAGATCTCGTCACGTCATGCTCCACGGACGAGTTTAACTGTCGCGCCGTCGGAACGAACTACCGTACCTGCCTGTCGACGGTGCATCAGTGCGACGGCTTCATTGACTGCCTCGACGGCAGCGATGAGAACAAGACAGAATGCGGTAGGTGCACTAGAATTTGTCCACATCCATTTGTTCTTTGAACTAAATAAAGCGAGAAACACATTTAAGCGCGATAATCGGGTAAGGAGCTAAAGAGCGATTTTTACCTTTACTTTGGACTGTTAATTTTAATTTAAAATAATGCTGCATACATATGTGGGACGCTTTGTGAAGGCACGAGCAGCAAAACATGCAATCTGCCGTTGAAGAGCTTAATGTTCAAGTCGATTGATTACTGCTGTATTGCATTCTATTCCGCGGTTATTCACGTTCACGTTACTATGCTTTTCAAATAAAATGCATAGTTGCCTTGATCAGTCAGGTGAATTTTTCCCCGATTCCCCATAAAAGAGTGGGAATAGTCTCGCTACCGAAGGCAACTTTCCCAGTGGTGCATGGATTTCCTCTTCTCGTACTTACTTAGTTTTTTCGCATTTTTTCTTCAAATATGAACAGTGCATAGTATCAGAACGGTGTTTGCCGTTTTTGTTTCCGACCTTGTTAGAGTAGGGGGAGTAGGGTCCACGAAGGGATAGGCAGTTGGGCACAATTTTTTTAAAATTTATTTTGGGCAAAGTGTTCAAGGAAAGTAGAAGTGGAAGTGAAAGCATAGGGGAAGAAAAGTGGGAATATAATAGAAAAAGACGAGAACTATGTAGACAACCATACCAGATTCAGCGCGATGGAAGGAGCCCTGAAAATGAAAAAAGAGGAAACGGTGGCAGTTTGTTGTCCTATGTAGCTTCTGCCAATAGCGGAGGCTACTGAGAAAAACTGGTTCCCTACCAGTTGGCTATTATGCGGAGAAAAGGCGTAGTTTTAACTACCTGTTTTTGCATGCGATATAGTCTTTTAGAAGTTTAGCAGTAGAATTCACTCTCTGTGACCGCCAAAAAGCAAGATTTTTGTGCCGTCGTGTTCCATAGCTTGAATTTCTGGAGCGCTGCTTTCTGGCTCGAAATTTAGAAGCTACTTCGGAATCGAATAGTCTAATAGCTCGACAGTGCTCTATTGACATGAAACACTTTGAAGTAGAGGTAGAAGTCGTCAAATGACTAACACCTTACTCAGAATCCAGGGCTGAAGGGGAAGACAAGGCCCTCGGGATACGTCCGCCCTGTTTCGAACAAGAAATAGCCTTTTCAAAGCTATCGCAAACCTCGTACTCTCTTGGAGGTTCACTCTTGACGTTTGGTGATCTGTTGCTTGTGCAGTTCGTGATAGAACCCAGTATGTAGGTTGTCTAGTCAGTTGGAGCAGAGGACGTTGATGACAATCTCAGAACAAACCATTATAACCGTCAAGCTCATCCAGGCAGGAACCTTGGCTCTTGTTGCGAATGTGGGCACCACTTGGAGACGTGAATGCGCGAACCGCTCAGGGCGCGGTGAATGGGTGTGCCATTCATGGAAGGGATGTGGGTGTTTTGATTGGGTGCTCTTTTAGTTACAACTGGCTGCCGCCCGACCCAGTGCTGCTCACATTCGCGATTCGCGATAAGGACCAAATAAATTAAAACAGCGTAGCATGTTTAACAAAGGAGTAAATTATTCAACTACCAAAAACTTCGAATAATTCTAAAGAGTGTGAGCGAAATAGGAATGATATTTGCTCGTTAGCTGTTTTTTCGAATTTTTGGAATAGAGTTTAAAAGAAATGTTAGCTGTTTACACTTTGCCAAAATGAACAGAACCTAGAGTTTAGAATTCAGAGTTCCCCAGTTTCTGCATGATCCACATGAAGTGTCTTACACAGGGCTACTTTCCGGATTTCTGAGAGCGTTTCCAAGGAAATTACCCTTCCGCTGACAAGTGGATGTTAAAAATGTGTTCCGACGTTCGAGTTCAATTTGCCTTATTGTGTACAACTAGGCAATTCATACCTTCACGGGCAGAAGTATGCCAACTGTAACAGTTCTTGCAGTAGCTAAAATGATAAGGGCTGAACGAAATTATGATCATTGAAATTCAGAGATCGAAAACCTTCCAACCTTTTGGTTCACCTTTGCAGCTATCGTGTTTCAGCCTGCTAATTTTTCTACAAATTTCTTCAAATTTCAGCGAGGCTCGAACGATGCGATGAGTCTTCGTTCCGCTGTCGAAACGGCCAGTGCATTCCAAGCACATGGATCTGCAATGGTGTGGCCGACTGCACGGACAAGAGCGATGAGGACAAACAGGTGAGAGACGGTAGAAGGTGGAGAAAGTAGGCCATTGTTGCCTAGAGTGTAAACAAATACCTAGTGATCGAGTGATCCATAGTAAGAGGCTGGGTTGCTTCCTAACCCACGCCTGGGTTAGACAACCGCAATTCTGTTATTTTACGCTCTTTATGTAATTCCTCAAGAAATAAGGTCAATTGCAGATGTGCAACGCACACTCCTCGGAGTGCGGTCCGGACGAGGTGACCTGTGTCAAAGGAGTGCAGACTACATGTGTGCCACAGGAGCTGATCTGCAACCAGAGTCATGAGTGCGACAAGTAAGAGCTTAGTTTTCACCCTAAAAGTCGATCAGTGTTTTCAACCTTAATAAGGTTATGACATAAGGTTCGTATAAAGACAGTGGTAAAACTATTTTTCTTGTAAAGGTTTCTTTGAATCCACTTAACAAAAATTCTTGTTAACATCTTTCGCGTGGTTCTTGGGTCCTGGTAGCAGAAGTCTTCGAAGTCAATCTGAAAAGTCTATTTAGCTACCGGACATCAGGAAATGAAAGAAGGGAGCAGTTTTGTGTTTAAACCCTAATATTAGGTTGTGTACAAAATGACTGCGTTTTTTGCACATCAGTCTTTAACCTAGTTTTCTGGGTAGTAATTAATTCAAAATGATACACAACAGGATGAAATAGATTTTCATCCTGTTGTGTATCATTTTGAAGATTGTTATTTATTACTATTTAGTGATTGTTTTTCATGATTCCTATTTGTTTCCAAATTGACTCTTCTAGAATTTCTGGGCGAATATTCAAGATGATCTCTAAGGAGCAAATTCGAGTCATTCTGCTTTACAGGCTCAAACTTGGACGGAACGAAGTGAAGGATCATAAAATATCGTGAATGCGTGGGAACCAGAAGCCTTCTCAATTCGATGTACTCGGCTCTGCTCCGAAAATTTCGAACCGGGGACAAAAGCCTTCAGCGTGAACCAGACGACGGATTCCTAAACGCAATCTAACGGTGAAAATACAGCTGTATAGCGCGGCGAAATGCTTCACCATATCGCTTGATAAGCCGCGCTATCAGGGATTTCGGCAGTGTTTTCACCGTTAAATTGCTGTAGGTCGTTGATGAATCTAGCTCCAGGTCGAAGAAATATACGAGAACATGATGACCACTACCTGAAGCCATTCACGGCAAACTGATCCTGTACTAGCAAAAAAATTTCACGTATCATTTTCGGTTATCACCAAGTATTAAAAAAAACTGAAAAGGTGGAAAAGAAGGCTTATTAGATACCCAACGAACTGGACGCGCTTGTCTCAGTGGTGTTGTTCTTGTGTGACAGGAACGAGCCATTCCTCGATGGAATCATGACCATGGGTGGATATTGTACAACAACAACAGACGTTCTGGACGGTGATTGGGCAACAAAGATGAATCCCGAGTTCTTTCCGAAGCAGATTCTGTATGAAGAGGAGATCGTGGTCACTGTTTAATGAAATCCCGCTGGAGCTAAACGCATTAGGATCTGGCACGGCACGTACTCACGCAAATGTGGTGAACAGAAATGGTCCGATCCTTCTTCACTATAACACCAGCCATCACGTTTCACGGAAAACGCCCCAGACATTGAGCGACCTTGGCTATGAAACATTGCCTCATCCAACGTACTTGCCAGACTTGTCTCCAACGGATTTATTTATTTAATTATATGCTCCGCCACTGAGGGGCGTGCTGAGAACTTTAGCAATAAAAGACAAGACTTTTGGTACTGCATCACGGTTCCATAGAGTTTTGGTTGTTCCTTATTAATCTATCTTTATATTAAACATTAAATACACATTTTATTTTATATATATTTATTTCACTTAAACACGCAATACATCCAATCGATATTCTACGCAACCTACTACAATCGACCAGTGCCCTTAATCTACCTGTTCCTTAAGATCCGTTCCTTTTTTCCTTTCTTACCAATTTCCTTTACCATTACCCTTTCCCTTTTCCTCCCGTATCTTCTCCAAGTGGGTCCGCCAAGGGAGAAAACCGTTGGAGTCTTCCGACGACCGTGGGCTTAGGAAACGGGCGGAGACTCGGCAACCAATGACCGGGAGCGCAAAGAGACTGCTCGCTCGAAGTGAGACGACAATCTGCTCGTCCAAGGGGCGGGACCCTCAGAGCCATATGTCCGCTTTTATCCTCCGCGAACTGGGCGGAGCAGCGACTGGCTATCGTGATCCGTAGGGATCACGACACTCCCGAGACCAAAAGTGGCTTTTATGCGCCAAAAAAAATTTTTTTAAGCATCCTCCCCACCAGAGTGGCATTTTTTGTTGATTACGGGATTTTTTTTTTAATTTTTTTCCTATATTTTCCTCTTGCTAAATAGGTTTGTCCTGTGGATTACCTGATACTCGTTATGTTTTCCCGAGGAACAGAACATGTTAAAAAATGGAGTGAATACATACCTCAAGAAATCACAGTACGGAAATTCTATTAAGTACATTTAGAAATTGGCAAATTAATGTTGCTACGTGAAGCTACTATGTAGAGTATACACCGCAAAACACCACAACACAAATCGGTACGGAAAAACACTTCAATGGCTGCATCGCATCGTTCGAAGTCGAGAAGTCGTGCAGGAACCAGGCTGAGACGACAGTCGTATCGCATTACACGAATTTCCATTGCCAATATTTATTTCCGATTTTCTCACACCTCTATTTTTACCGCATATGATATGAAAACAATACAAACCAATATGGTACAAAAATTACCACGAACAATTAAAGCTAGAAACACGAATTGCCAATTTACCATCATTGCTATTTCCTACTTTTACCATTTCCAAGAAAATCTGGGATTTGATTTACCAGAGTTAAGGATACATTCTAAACTGATGCGGGCAAAATGCTGTATGATGAGTGTAGGATTCTTGAATCCTGTTATCCCTCTTACAATAGAAGCACCGTGCTTTTGTTCTACAGAACATTGCCAAATGATTTGCCCTAAACAAACACCTGGTGCATTTCCTCTTTCTCATCGCTTGCTCCTGTCTCTGCATCAGAGTGGGGTACTCCCTGCACTCAGATGCAAAGTGGTCTCCGTTACAGAAGACGCACTGGATGCTGCTTCCCTGTTCTTCTTCTTCTTCTTTTCCCCTGTCGGCTTCCTCCGGTGGCGGCGGTGTCTGATGATATTTGGAGTTCTTCATTGGTGGGACGTCCGCTCCGAAACCTGTATTGGGTATCGGGAGATTGAGTTGTCTCAACTCAATCTTTTCCACCTTTTCCACAATATCGGCCAGCCTTTCCTAAAGAATTTGTTTTAGTTAAAGGCGTCTACGTAATATAATATTAGTAAATATTATATTATTGTTTTGTTTATTTATTTAATTAAATGACTTTTTTTTAAATATTTGGTTTATTATTATTTTTACAATTTTTTAAAAAATTACTTTGCATATATATTTTTAATTTTTAAATAGATATACCTCCATTTTTTTCCGTTTCCCTGTTTCCTGCTGAACGCTTGGGTCAGCCCCTCGTTTTTTCGCCTTAGTAGGCTGTTTTTTCGACTTAGGGTGGTCCTCCTTAATTTCCAAAATCGAGGGGTGGTACAAATTAGTCCAAATGGTATGTATTTAATAGTTCCCATTGATTAAGTGAAGCTCGGAATGTATGAAGTACTTACCCTTACAGCTGTTGCCAGATGAAATTCGATTCTGTAGAGCTTTTCGTAAATTTCCTCCAGTTTCCTCTCCATCGCTGTTGGAGGCTCGAGTGGCAGAATTGGTTGCAGGTCCGGAGGCAGATCGAAATGTTCCTCTTCGACACTTTCCACGTTTTCCACTTGTTCTTCCTCGTCTTCCTCCGGGGCTGGTCCCTGGTCTGCCAAGGGAGAAAACCGTTGGAGTCTTCCGACGACCGTGGGCTTAGGAAACGGGCGGAGACTCGGCAACCAATGACCGGGAGCGCAAAGAGACTGCTCGCTCGAAGTGAGACGACAATCTGCTCGTCCAAGGGGCGGGACCCTCAGAGCCATATGTCCGCCTTTATCCTCCGCGAACTGGGCGGAGCAGCGACTGGCTATCGTGATCCGTAGGGATCACGACAAAGACAGAGTACCGAGCCAAAAAAGGAAAAAGAAACTTAGCAAGAAAAACCAACAATTCCAAGTAATGTTGAATGGTGATGCAACATTTGAAATATTAGCTAAGGGCCAACCTAGTGCGTGTTCTGAGTGGTAAGCATTACTCTCAGTCGATCCAACCGTAGAAAACTATATTTGTATAAGGATTCTGCAATAAACCATTCCAACCGGAGTATGCTTAGCTGCAAAGGGAGAAATTTTTTCGGAGCATCCTATTATATCACGGAAAACGCGTAGCACTAATATGAGCAGTAATATTACCACCATATCTTCGGGCATCTCGACAACTTCATCAAGGGCACGGTGTCAAAGTATCAGACCGGTGCGGAAACTGCCTTCAACGAACGCGGTTTATTTACACACAACCGAACACATTGCTGGTCAGACGACGTGCATGCGTTGTAATGGAGGAAGGTGTCACTGTGAGAATACTATTCGAACGAGTTCGACTGCCCTCCTAGGCCGTCAAAGCGCAACACTCCTCCAGGACAACGTTTTTCTAGGAGACTTGTTCATAATGGCGAATTTCTGATAAGAGCCACTGTCATACCAATCAACTCGCTCCCGAGAACGGTTTAGAGACGATTTTCGCAGATGAAATACCTTTGCGAAATCACCCATGAACAAAAAAGAGAGCGCGCGGAAACTGTCAAAGATGTTGATCGTCGCCATCTTTTACCTTTTCTATCGTTTTCTAGGTGTATAGTTCGATCTGTCGTGTCGCAAAGACCTATCCGCCGAAGTGCGAAATATTTTCGCTCACTGTTGCATCTGAAATACCACACGTTAGCTGCTCTTCTGGATGTAAAAGAGCAGTAGAGAGTCCTTCATTATCCCGTGGTTACACGAAGCATGTTCAGTTTAGATCCTGTGCGTGACCAAGTAAACAGCTGACACATATAGATCGTTGCAGTCAGCCCATGCTCTCTTTACAGCTGTGCCCTTTTCAAACTATAACGAGCCTCGCTTCAGCTTGAAGTACTTCGCGGAGACGATGTGCGGAGTGAACGAGTGCAAGTTCGACCTGTGCGAAGAGCAATGCATCGACCTCCCGTTCGCCTACCGTTGCGAGTGTCGACCGCCGAAAGTGGTCGACCCAAAAAATCCGGCCAGGTGTATCAGTGAGTCAAAACGTTCATCAAGAGTTAGACGTCAAGACGTTCAGTCAAGGTTCGGTTAGACACTTCGGCTCAGGGCGCGTGGTAGCGCAGTCGGAGAAGGTAATGGCTGTCCGTGCATTCTATTCAAACTCCCTAGTTAGGATTTACCGTTTAGGCAAACCAAGCTTTCCATCGCTTCGGGGTGAATTTCTACCACACTTGGTTTGAGAAGGCTAAAGCAGTAATTTCTCCGTCGGGTGGTCATCACAAGTTGAGCACGAGCCAAACTTGGTTAATGTCGTTCCTTTTTGCGGCATATTCTTATTTAGTTTTCTTGTTTGTGGCTCCACACCTGCTTCTATTAGTTTTTGAGGACTACTTGTCGGCGCGTTGTAGGCGAAGCTGTACTAAACATTTGTCTCGTCACACATCCTTAACAACCGTTTTGTATTATTCAGAATTCTACCTCTTCTGACATGACAAGAGTCAAAATCCTTTCTGCTCCGTCCCATTCTAGCCATTCCAAGAGAGAGAACTAAAAGCCTCAAAGCTTTCGAAAATCTGGAAAATTAGCCAGAAATCCATTATGCCTCACTATCTACAAATCACCTGTATCACCTGTCGTCCCGTTGATCATTGAGCTCCTCGAGCGGGTGCCAGCAGCATCTCCATTCGTCCCTGTCGCGTGCCAGGGTCCAATGGATCCTCGTCGCTCAAGGGAGACGAAGAGCGTCATATCGGTCGTTCAGGGCTTTCACGAAGAAGTCCAACCAACGCGTTGGTGGGCGTCCTGGTGTTCTTTTGACATCCCACGGAATCCAGTCGGTGATGGCTCTACAAATAGGATGGCCAATAAAAACGACGAAACTATTAGGAAGTTTGGTCCAGTGAAACGTTTCCTAATGAACGCTGCACGCTAATTAATCAATTCTCTTTACAAGAGGAAGGAAAATCGAGCAATAAAATGCGAATAAAACGTGAAAGAGGAGCAATTGCTCCTTGCTCGAGTAGAGGGGTAATGGGAGAATATCGGCAAAGGAATTAACAATGCCGCCACAATCGAGCCTGCTTTTTATGATTTTTATACCCTGATCTGGGAGGCACTCAAACCACTACACGGTTATCTACTTTATCAATAGAGGAATGCTTAGCGCCATTAAATGACAGAGCTTGAATCGTCATTTTCATTAGCGTCTGTCCCGCTTGGTGGGTGGCGGGGTCCGTTCTTCTGGTGTGGTGACGCCAATTCTACCGATCAAATGCTTAATCAGGATGTAACCGACCATCTTTAAGACCAGGTGCAACATATCTAGCCAACGTTGCTTCTGGCATCCCCTGGGTCGCTTTTCAGGGACGGTGTCATCTTTCCAGGGAAGTTCAGGCCCGCGGACGGTGTCGTCGTTAGCGCGAAAGGCATGACCATACCATCGAAGACGAGGTTCGCGCAGCTTCTCGGCTATCGGGCGACACCGAACCTCTGTCGTATGGCGTCGTTAGAAACACTTAGCGAACGAAACCATACTTGAATTTCTAGCGCTTGGATATACTGAACATAAAAAAATAGTAAATTGTTTGTGGGTCCACACCGCTTCTATTAGTTTTTGAGAACTACCATCACTAGCGCTACGTAAAAATATAAAGGATAAAGGACAGCGTTATTCAATCCATTTTGGGATGCGCCACGCATTCTACTTCTACGGGATATCGTGGAGGCGATTCGAATGCGTATTTAGCCATACAATGACTTGCGGTGGCCAGCCGATGAACAAGTCAACGCTCTATCCTTCCCAGACAAGTCTGGTACCAATTCACCGACCCCGGAGGGATGGAAGGCTTGGTCGGCCTGGGCGGGAAATCCGAACCAGGAACCTGGTATCGGGTGCACGCGACAGCCGGCGCTTCTTCCGACTGCGCTATACGCGCCCTCGCTACACGTAAAAATATAATACATTGTATTATTTCCCGCCCTGGTACCAGATACAATACGACAACACTACGATCTCATTTTATCATCACGTTCCTGATAAACACCTCCGAACAAGAATACTTTTAACGTTTAAGATATTGATCATACTCCGTGCTCAGCCTACGGAGCATGTCCCTGATAATGCTCGAGTTTTAGTGGGCGATCGGTGCATATCGTCGGCCTGCTCGCAGTTCTGCATCGAGAAAGGCAGTGGTGACTATGAGTGCGCGTGTGGAAGTGCCTACCTACTGGAGGGTGATCGACACGGCTGCAAACTAAAGTCCAAACGTGGGTTTGTTTGTCTTTCAGAACATCAGCTGACATCTGCTTCTGAACATGCTGTTGCAGTCGTTCCGCCTGTACTGGTCTCCGTGGCAAGAGACACCGTGCGAATGAGTTCCTTCCGAGACGCCTACCAGAGCTTGTCGATCAACACCTCTACTGGACGAGTCTTAGCATATAGCACACGGTACTTATATCAGATTGTCTTTCTTCAAGTATCCTCATTTTTGAACTTAAAAAAACGCAGCTGGAGCTTCCATCAGTGCCGATCTCGGTGGTATTAGCAAATATTCACTCCGATACTTCAATTACTCATCATTTATGTTCAATGTGGCGTTGTTGTTCTTTATTATGTCAACGAGATTGATGGGTGGACGTTTACTATAAGCGTGACACCTCGACCGTACCGTCGTTTCCAAAGAACTAAGCACATTGACACATTCACCTGTATAACCGGTCATCCTGTTGATCATCGAGCGGGCGTCTCCATTCGTCCCTGTCGAGTGCCAGAGTGCTTCAATGAATCTTCCTCGCTCAAGGGACACGAACAGCGTCATATCGTTCGTTTACAGCTTTCACGAACAAACCCTGCCAGCACGTTGGTGGGCGTCCTTGTGTTTTCTTGACTTCCCGCAGAATTCAGTCGGTGACGGCTCAGCAGGTGTCTACGAAGCGCGTTACGTGGCCGGCCCACCTAATTTTCGACGGCAGGTCCAGCGACAGCATCTCTCATCTTCGGAAGTCGATGATGCTCAGAACTCCGGAGGCCTTCTTTCACTTGCTTGAGCCGAGTGATTGAGATCTGAAAACTACTTCTCCAAGCGCTTCATCTACGTCAGAATTCTTGACGCAAAGCACACGAAGCGAAAGCTGTCGAATTGGGAAGCAAACACAGCGAGTGGGGCAGTGCAGTTTGACCCTACTATCACGCCAGTCTTGTCACGTCACCACTGATACGAGCTGCTCGGGGTGTTGCACGTACTCGAACGTGGGTAATTAAACTTCATGTAGAATTAATACACATTCGGCAGGTGCAAGCTTGGTGCGACCGCTTGGAGATGTTCGGACTCAGCCTGAACGTCAAGAAGACCGAGTATCTAACGACTGACGTAAACGAGTCCGGCTCCATTAAGATTAACGGTACCGAACTTGCACGCACTTCGGTGTTTAAATACCTGGGATCAGCAATAGCGTCTGACGGCGGTCTGATGATTGAAGTGAATTCACGCGTGAATGCAGCTTGGTCCAAGTGGCGCTCGTTGACTGGTGTGCTCTGCGATAGGAAGATACCGTAGCGATTGAAGTCGAAGATAAACAGAGCAGTCGTGCGGCCGGTAGCGATGTACGGCGCTGAGTGTTGGCTAGCGACCAAGGAAATTGAAACGCGGCTCAGCGTCATGGAGACGAAGATGCTGCGCTGGACGGCTGGAGTCACGCGCATGGACCGCATCCGAAACGATGCTATTCGGCAGAAGTTCGGTGTGCGCCGATAGCCGAGAAGATGCGCGAAGCTTGCTTGCGATGGTACGGCCACGTTCTGCGTGGAAAGGAAGACAGCGTCCGCAAGATAGGCCTCAACTTCGAGGTAATAGGAAAGCGGCCTCGAGGGCGACCGAAGCAGCGCTGGTTAGATACGTTACATGCGGACTTGAAGATTACTGGTGTTTACCCTAATCCAGCGCTGGGTCGGGAAAGGTGGCGTCATAACACCAGAATAGCGGACCCCGCTACGATGCGGGACAAGCGTTGAAGAAGAAGAAGAAGAAGAAGAAGAAGAAGAAGAAGAAAAGTTCCAAACTTAATGACGCACTACAGCTTGCGGCAAAATGCATGTGTGTAGCTGCCATTTTTTGTATGAACCTCGAAAAAATTGTATCTTCAACTCAGGCCCTCCAGTTTCAGTGATTCCTACGAATGTCATTGGGAATCTCGTTAACGCGAACTGAACTCACGGTTGTTCCATCAGTGCTGAACTAATGCTCAGCTCTTCTATTACCACAGAGCAACTGACACCAACCAGCCAACGAATACAACAATGAGCTCAAGGTTTTGGCCTACGAGACAAAGTCCTCATCAGGAACAGCACTCGTAGCATTCTTGATTGCAATCCATTTTTTAAATGTTTTTCGTAACACATCCACCACTCTCTAGCGGTTTATTTTCGTGCCAATGTGCTTCAGGATTTTGCGGTTTACGTTTTGTCTGCTTAATCTTGAGGTAAAATGCTAACGTAGGTGAAGCGCTTGGTGTAGTTTTTAGACCTGATACCTTGACAAACGTGTAGACGTCTGAAAACGTCGATGCGGTTGAAAAGTCAGGCCTAGAATAAATGTCCATCTACCAGTCTCGTAAGAATAATAACGAGATCAACTAGCTGTTCATCTTCATGTTTGGTAATTTCAGCACCTCCTCGGTGTACTGGATAGACGACAAGGAGGCTGTGGGACGTGCCTTCACCAACGGAACGAACACCGTACGTCTTCCGTGTTTAGTCGACACGCCAACCGTTTAGAATGCCGCAGTTGCTATGAGCTGCTTAATTTGCAGATTCTTCGCGATATAGCCATGTACGATCCGGACAGCATCGCAGTGGATGAGTTCTCTGGTAACATCTACTGGACGGCCAAGTCTAGAAACGCCATCATGGTGAGTAGATGTTGACTGGAAGCTCAGCAACGTCGTAAGTAATAAAGTGTGCGCAGGAGCTACCTGAATAGGATCAGATTAGTCGAAGTCAGACTGGACTGATCTTCGAGCGCTGTTATGGTTTATTCAAGTTATCAAAGACAGGGTTTAGATGTCCGACAGTGAGAATCGCTACATCAAGACGGTATATCGGCGCGGTCCCGGAGTTCTACCGTACGCTTTGGCAATCGATTCGTCACATAGGTAACCACCAGTTACTTCAGCGGCAAACACGCTTTATGCTACGAGTCCTGGTTAAGGATAAAGGGAGGAGCTAGACAATTCCCTTTGGGATACGCCACGCATTCTACTTCTAGGATGTCGTGGAGGCGATTCCAATGCGAATATTTGGCCATACAATGATTTGCGGTAACTAGACGATGAAGAATTCAGCGCTTTATCCTTCCCAAACAAATCTGGTACCAGCTCACCAACCCCGGAAGAATGGAAGGCTTGGTTGGCCTGGGCGGGAAATCACAACAAGGAACCTGGTATCCGGTGCATCTTTTGTTAACCAGCACCTGCTCTAGAAAATACCGCGATTCTTTTTGGATTAGCAAGCAATTTTTTGTTTTAGATATCTGGGATAACATTGTTTGTTCCTCGAGCTCTGTTGATTATGAATGCGACTCTCAGCAGCACCACTTAAACCTTGGAATCATTCACTAGATCTTCATAAGAGAAAACTGCTAAAATTGTCCCTTATTTCAGGCAATTTTAAGACAGTAAATATCTAATAAGCTTTTGGGTCAGAATTCGATGGTTTCTTAATTCTGTAGAGCACGGTCTTTAGGACGATCTTCTGGAGCGACATCGGCAAGAAGCCGAGCATCAATCGCATGGCGATTCTCACCGACGACCGAGGCGTCGACGTGATCCTTGACACATCGCTGATTAGGCCGACGGCGCTCGCCGTTGATCCGTTCGCCCGTCGGCTCTACTGGGTGGATCAGGCTCTCAACTACATAGGTAAGATCTCTCGTTTTGCCTAGAATGTAACTTCTGCTTACGTGGGAAAAGGTAAAGTCGGCGTCCTGCCTCACGTATGCTTCTATGTAATTGCCCTCCGTTACGAAACACGAGAATAGCTCTTCGGCTCCAACTCGATCACACCACAAACCACTGTGCGTTTACTTTCCAAATTGGGCGCCATGCATTTGTGCTGACTTACCCTCTACACTCTGTCTTCACGTGGTACAAGCAGTCACCTTCATCTTTTGTCGGATCTGAAGGTCTTGAACTTCTTTCCGGGTCTTTCCCAATGAACCTTCAACTCTTACATTGCTCGCATGGCGTTACGTCTGCACATGGGATCATATGCTCATTTCGCAGTAGAAGACACAGAACTTACCCGCCTCCAAGATTGCGGCGTACGCCTACCAGGGCGATGGCCGGATAGCTCCAGTGAGATTACCTCTGTCGGCGACGGCATCTTACACTTCTGCGGGCGACAATGAACCGTGGCAAATTCTGACAGCAGAGCAGGATGGAAACTACGCGAGCCAAACCGATCAAGCAGTAGTCCTTCGGTAGACGAGCACCAGCAGAGATGGTGCAGCGGACACTATGTAGGGTTCCGATGCGTTTACTGACTTAGGCATGTCCTTCAGCTCCACGGTCACGATGGGATGATGTCCACTACGGTCAATGCAATGCAGTGCATCAATGCGACCCTTGAAAATACACTACCGCTTCTGTCTTACTGGTTTCTTGCAGCATAAAGGCAAAATATGGGAGAAAGGCGGAAACGGCAGTTTTTGGGCTTGTTCCACCCAAAAACCAAAAGAGAGGAGCGGTATCGTAGTCATTTACCCTATAGGCTAATCAGGCTGTTTCACTGAGAGAACATAGGACGTTTAATATTCTACGTACTTTTTCCAGGGGCCTATAGCCATGCAAAGCAAGCAGGCAGAAAAAAGGAGCACAAAATTGAACCCCTGTCGGCCTGGCATTATGCGTTTATACGAACCGCATCGGTGCCTCCCTTTTAAGGACATAGTTTTCCTCAACAAGAAAATCTTTTCAAAATTAGAAGCTACACAACTATAGACATGACGCGAGATACTTTATGATCCTTCATCGTACGAGGTTTTTTGGTTATACTCATCAGAATGCTATAGAGTTCTCTTCTAGGATTCTGCAACTACGACGGAAGCCATCGTAGCGTACTCGGGCAAAAGATGGGACGAGGCCTGTACGGCTTGGATGTGTTCGCCGACTTCATCTACTTTTCCGACTTCTCCAAAGGCACTGTTGAGCGCATGCATAAATTCACCGGAGAAAATCGAACCACGGTGATTGCTGGTTTGACTCATCCCAAGGGAATTACGGTAAGTCGGAGGTTTCGAAGATTTTTTTTGATACATGCGTCTATGTATTTCTTGACAATTCCTTGTTCAGATAGTGCATCCAGAGAAATGGCCGAAGAAAGGAGCTGGCAATCCGTGTGAGAGCAGCACCACATGTGCTCAGCTTTGTGTTCCGGCGAACACTAGACGTGAGTTGTAGTCGTTGTCATAGAGAAGAGGTTTTCAAGCGAACTGGTTAACTAGTACGTGTGGCCTGCTGAATCAACTCTAACGTAGTCGTTTCCAGGAAGAAGCTCAATGTCTTTACCTATCCTTGGTGTCGAGCTAAGCCAATGTATGCCTATTTGCCCGCATACCTTCAAAATATGATGGATCATAGGGCTTGTCTCTTTCGGTTGGCTGCAATGACTCAGGCTGAACACGACTGGAAAAAGTTCCATGAATTTTCTGATAAATTTCATAAGCGTTTACAGAAATATAATAGTAATATTGAAAAGAAAATTAAGAGATAAGGAATAAGGAAAATTCTATAAGTTTCTGCGCAAGAAACTTAGAGATACGAGTATTGTAGGTAGTTTGAAATCGGGAGATTCTTTAGTGGTCACAAATGAGGCTAAAGCGAATATCTTAGCAGACAAATTCTGTGAAGTTTTTATTGACGATAATGGGATCTTTCCAGATTATAGCCCGTGATTCATGAGTCGATGTCAACCTTTCCTTGGTTTGATTCTGTAAATTTATACAAGATTATTCAAAGCTGGCCAAACTCTTCTTCTCTCAGTCCCGACTTATTGCCTACTACTTTTGTAAAGAAAATTGCTCACGCTGTGGTGCAACCACTTTCTTACATATATAATCAATCCCTTATGTGGGGTTCCAATAAAGTGGGAGCACTCGTTTGTGACACCATTGCTGAAGAAGAAGCCGGCTAGTGATGCGGGAAACTATAGGCCTGTAAGCATCACATCATTTTTCTGTCGAATTTTTGAAAATGTTCTGAAGGAAAATATCGCGTGTCACCTATGGCCCCTGTTATACTCCCGCGGGAGCTTCCGCAGATGGGCGGATATCGCGTCGGGACCCCGCGCCGGGCCACTCGTCGCGCCCCGCCACGCCCGCCGTCCGCGGACCGCCGCCGACAGACGACGAGAGGGGTGTTATACTTCCAGCCCGCGGGAGAGCAGCCGTCCGCGGTGTTGACCGCCGAACTCCGGGGGAGCTGTCGTCCCCCGGAGTTCGGCGCGGGAAACGCGCTCCGATGCGGCGCTAGCCGCACCGGCACGACGACGACCGCGGTGCACCGTCCGTTCGCGGAAGTCCAGCGGAAGCTCACGCGGGAGTACAACAGGGGCCTATGGCGGAATAGTGCTATCCCGCGAAGTCAACATGGTTTCATATGCCTGGCCGTTCTGTGGAATCAAATATGTTGGAAAGCCTTAATGACTGGAGTGAGATCTTGGATAATAAAAAAGCTTGCGATGTGATGTACTATGATTTTTCAAAGGCTTTTGATAGAGTAAACCATGCTAAATTGGTGTATAAGGTGGCAAAACTAGGCGTACATCCTATCATTTGTAGGTGGCTTTAACCCTTTTTAGAAGGAAGAACCTTTCAAGTAAAAATTGGTGAAAGTTTTTCATCCAGCCGAGTAGTTAGAAGTGGAGTTCCGCAGGATGGAGTGCTGTCACCCCTTCTTTTTATAATTTATACAACGGATGTCCCGGCATTATTGGAAGGCAGTGGGGTGGTGGTCAAACAATTTGCTGACGATTTGAAGTTGTATGAGGAGGTAGTTACACGGCAAGGTCGTGCTGCCCTGCAGTTCGGATCAGATCTCCTATACAATTGGTCCCTGCAGTGGCAATTGCCACTAGAACCGGAGAAACCGTGTGCGTGAGGTAAGGGAAGTCAGATGTTCCATGTGAATATACTGTAGGTGAACACTGCATATCTAAGGTTACAAGTGTAAGAGATTTGCGTTTCCTCTATAATGATAAACTGGACTTTGCTGAGCATTGCAGTGTAATTAGTAGGAAAGCGCAGGCAAGACATATCAAATTTTCAAGGCTTTGAGCACGAGAAACAAAGATGTGTTGTTGAAAGCATATAAGACCTATGTCAGGCCAATAGCTGAAAGTGCGACAACAGTGTTTGCTCCGCATAAGAAGAAATATAGTGTGCAAATTGAGAAGGTGCAAAATAACTTCACTAGGAAACTTCTGCTTCGTACAGGTAGTTTTTTTTTATATTCTAGAGTACCTAGAGCACATACAAGAAATAAATATTTTCGTCTGAATACATTGCAGTCTTGACGTAGGCTCAGGGACGTGTGTGTCGTGTTCAAAATGCTCGCAGGGATCATAGACGTTGACAATTCAAAATTCTTTTCGTTGATTCCCTCAAAAACTAGAGGTAGTTCGGAGAAAATTTCATGCGGAAAAACCTAAGACCAACCTTAGGTTGAACTACTTTACGTGCAGAGCGTTGTCCTGTTATCTTACACTTAAGCATGACGTTCCGCTTACCTCTAGCTCTTTCCGGTTATTTAAACGTTTTGCAGAAATCATATTTCTTGAACATTAGGGTATTGTGTTAAATTGTCGTTTTTTATCTATAGTTGTTTTCTTTTTTTTACATATGTCTTAAACGTGCGTAATAAACTATAACTATAATTATAAACGTAGATTCTATTAATTTTCAAAATTTCCCAAACATTTCTGAATCAAGTCTTAGCTGTCTTACCATCCAATTCACAACTGCAGGCACAGTAAATTGTGTCTCGTTCATTGATAAAGATAAAGGAGGTGATCTAACGTATCAATTCAAGCAATAGCTATAAAACACAACTGAACAATATCTCTCATGCATATTACCTCAAGAAGCTCTCATGGCTCTCTTTTGAATCTTATCCTTTCGGTTCTTTACATACTGTGCCCTGTAAATGTAGAGCACTATTGGACTGTTCAATAATCAATGTCGTTTTTTCTCTCATAGATGGCGTGAACTGTATACTTTCATGACGATTTTATGATTTCGCCGTTTACATTACTATACACTATTTTAAAGGGTAAGTTTTAGAATATTTTTTATTCAAGACTGAGCGTCATTAGTAAAAGCAATTTGGTAAAAAAATTAAGTTGAGTATGGACAAATAAATAGGTCAATATCGGCATATTTTATTGTTTCACTTCTGAAGAGGTACAAATGCGGTAGAAACTCCGAAGAAATTTTGTTATGTTTATGGTGAGGACTGCCTCACTGAGCGCCAGTGTCAGCGTTGATTTGCTCGCTTTCACCACGGAAATTTTAGTGCACAACATACTGGTCGTACAGTCACTTCGTACAGATGAGAGACAAAATCATCCTCATTTTCATTAGCGTCTGTCTCGCTTGGTGGCGGTGTCCGCTCTTCTGGTGTGGTGACGCCATTTCTCCCGATCGTGATGCACACCAGCTATCTTTAAGTCCAAGTGCAACGTATCTAGCCAGCGCCAGCGGGCGTCCTCTGGGCCGTTTTGCAGGGACTTCAAGATTCAGGCCAATCTTACTGACGGTGTCGTCGTTAGCGCGAAGGACGTGGCCATACCATCGTAGACGAGCTTCGCGCAACTTGTCGGCTATCGGGACGATACCGAACCTCTGTCGTATGGCGTCGTTGCGAACGCGGTCCAAACGCGTAACACCAGCCGTCCACCTTAGCATTTTCGTCTCGATTACACTGAGGCGGCTTTCAATTTCCTTCGTCACGGGCCAACACTCAGCACCGTACGTCGCTACTGGGCGAACGACTGCTCTATAAACCTTCGATTTGAGGTGCTCAGGTATTATATGAGAGGACAAAATAAAGGCGTAAATTGAAGCTAATCGGCGTATGTCTACTCGAGAGATGGCAAAGAAGGTTGATGTATCGAATTCAACCGTTTACTTGCACTTGCAACAGCATGGTTATGAAAACGAACTGGATTTTTGGGTTCGTCATGAATTGAAAGAAGTCCAGCTCACGAAACGCACTAACATACGCGACTCCTTGCCGAATCGTAGCCAAAAAACTCGGACCCAGTGATGAAAAATGGATCGCTTACGATAAATTCGTCCGAAAGCGATCGTGGACCAAGCAAATACGCCTCCACAATCGACGCTCAAAGCCAACATTCACAAAAAGCACTTTCTTTACTTTCTGTATGGGGGATTATAAGGGCATAGTCTATTTTGAGCTGCTTCCAAGAAACCAAACTATTGATTCGATCGTCTATTGTCGTCAACTAACGAAATTGGACGAAGAAATCAAAAAAAAACGCCCTGAGCTGACCTTCACAAAGGCGTGATATTCCATCACGATAACGCCAGACCCACACTTCCTTGATAATCCGTCAAAAATTGACGGAGCTCAATCCGGAACTGATGCCATATCCACCCTATAGCCCTGATCATCATTTTCTTCGCTTCCCTCAAAACCGCTTGATGGGAAAACATTTGATTCCGATCAAGCTGTTGAAAATTAGTTGCACCAGTTCTTCGCCTCCAAACACCAAGGTTCTTCGAAAGTGGAACTTTTCCACATGCTGAAAGATGGGAAAAGGTCATACAACAAAACGGGAATATATCATTGATCAGTGTTTGTTTTTAATCACCTGTATCACCTGTCGTCCCGTTGATCATCGACTTGCTCGAGCGGGCGCCAGCAGCGTCTCCATTCGTCCCTGTCGCGTGCCAGAGTGGTCCAATGGATCCTCCTCGCTCGAGGGACACGAAGAGCGACATATCGGTCGTTCAGGGCTTTCACGAAGAAGTCCGACCAACGCGTTGGTGGGCGTCCTGGTGTTCTTTTGACATCCCGCGGAATCCAATCTGTGACGGCTCTCGTCCAGCGGGTGTCTGCGAATCGCATTACGTGGCCGGCCCACCTAATTTTCGACGACTTGGCCCATGCGACAGCGTCTCTGATCTTCGAACGTTGTTTTTAATATGTATAAATAAACTTAAATTCAAAAACATGAAAAAAACCACATTAATTATCGAACAATCCAACAACCCAAGAGTTAATCTGGTTGCTCAATCGAGCACAGCTGTTCTTTCACAAAATGAAGCGGTGACTCTTAGTAAAGTGACCGCTCTGTAAATCCCAAGTCAACTGGTTGTGTTCTATCCTAGTTGGGGGCATTTTTATGTGCTTCCCCAACTAGGATAGATCCCACATTTCCCCAACAAACGCGTCGTAGGAGAACACCGACCCTGTCACACTTACAAGCTGGAAAGTCAAAGAAATCAGCTATACTATATCCTTTGTGAGCAGAATGTGATGCTGTACACTTTCAGAAGGCTACCAATGTCTGTGCAGAGACGGAATGCGCTACGATGACGGCATCTGTGCCTATTTGGCCAGACCAGCAACGAGAACGCAAGATATCGGTAAGTGATTGGCGTCGCGGAAAATTCGGCGGAGAGCTGTTTTAGTTAAGACCACCATGATCACAGCACTGCTGCAGTACTTAATCTTCTGAACTTTACGAATGATTGAGAAAAGCGTTCTTAAAATGAAATTTGGCTACTTATTGGGTTTTCCAATCGCATTTGGCTGCCGAAATACCGAAATCTTGAAGCTTCTACGGAGAGCCAAAGCAGTTTCGGATTTTAATGCTAAAGAACCAACGATATGTGAGCTGAGAGGTGGCTTGTGGTACAGAAAGTGCTTTGATTGGCTGGTGCGTCCCTTACACCTTATCGGGCAAAAACCAGACAAGTACCGAAACTTCTTCTTCTGCTTCCGAAAAACAGTTTATCAAAGGTTTTAAAAGTATTCATTGCAGATTTTTTGACTGTTCGGAACTTTGCGATCGCTCTACTCATCACAGCTGGTCTGATGGTGTTCTTCTTCCATAAGAGCAGGTGGGCTGGAACCAGGTTACATATTTGAAAGCCGTGCGAATGAGCAGTGAATGAGCAATTAAATCAGTTCCTGAGAAGAGTAGTAATCAACAGACCCTGTGCTGCGCAAACTTTCGTTGATGATGATGAGATATGTAGGTGGTGCCCAACATCTCAGAAGAGACTTACATACATATATAAAAAACAGAGTGCAAGCCGTTAATATGGCCTACATTTTGAGAGGGAGCGCACCAGACTAATAAGGCCACACTAAACGGTCGTCCCACCCAGAGTGGGTGAGTGCGGACGGTGATCTGGTTGGATGGCTCGATATTAGCGACTTGTATTGAAAACGTTGCCGTGCCGTCAGGTTGATTTACCATGAGCAGCATGGATCAGGGTTTTCCTCATTATACTCAGTAAAAGTTAGGTACTCTGGGTACACAAAGCTAAGCCAGAATTTGTTTTAGTTTTTTCATTACCCATGTGGAGCTTCGAAGACGATGACCTTTTGTGGTCCGTTCATTAAGCCACCATTTTATTGGCGCTTTCCAGAGCCTACATCATGTCGCCTTCAACCCAGAGCAACTCATGGGATGTGCAGGGTCAGGAGCGGTACCCGCTCAACATCGTGACCACGGTAGACGGAGGGGTGGAGAATCCGGTGTTCGAGGCGAACGAGGACACCCCTATGGATTCTGCCGGAGCCGAGGAGAGCGAGCCGACCGGTTGACCCTCGGACCTCGACAGCTTTTTCGTATCATCTAGTCGAATGCCAAACGATCATCTCCACCCAATTAGGCGGCGAACAACCGGACAGCTCTGCTTCCTGACCGCCGGGTGCTCTACACGTGCTCACGTAAGACGATTCGAGTAGACCGTAGGGTATTAGCTGTGCTGCACATACGGTGCGACGGTCCTTGATCTCGGGTAGTTGGGACCTCGCCTGGCTTTACACAAAAGGTTACTGTAACCTAGAGGGTTTCCCCTGTTCCTTGTGCTCCGTAACAATGCGTCTTTTGAATCTTCATTTCAGCCTTATACATCATAAATGCTCAATATGAACAAATTCACATACTGTGTGTGCTTCTTTCAGAATATCCGTGTTGTTTGATGTTCGATGTCGGTTATGATAGCGATGAACAATAAAACTGATCTGTGAAAAACTATGAGAATATACAAGGTACACATCGATGCCGAGCTCTGGCGATCTGTACTAGTTCCTGTGCTCGAGCAGCTCCATTTGAGACTCGAATATCACATCGTTCAGTTTCTTCTGCAACCGCAGAGATGCGGCTCGTGAGAACTCGTCTGAGACCCTGAACGGCAAATCTGTTAGAAACACCAGCTGAAGCACGGCATCCAGCTGAAGGAGCAACTGCCCTACGTACCTCCGAAGCTGGGCGGCTACGATCGCTCCAAACAGCTCGAACTCGTCCTGCTGAGACGGTGTCGCCAGAGGATGCCGACGGTGGTAGGCCTGAAAAGTGAGGGGTACCATACAGAAGCAACTATGTCAGTATAGACTGAACACAAAATACAGAAACTACAGAATATTCGAGGGCGTAGAGTTAAAGTTACGAGATGTAGATCTCATTGTCAGTGATGCACTCGGATATTTTTCTCTTTTGCCCGTGAGGGTTACGAAATTTAGATTGAGTCAACTGCAGAATTTGTTCAACGAAGGGTATTCTCACCAACACAGCTCCATTCACGGTACAAACACGTGCAGCTCCAGGGCAACATAACTGGCACTTTTTACAGAAATTGTTCCAACGACGTCCTCATTTCGAATAGAGGTTACTCAAAGGGGCAAGATGATGGTGCTTACGGGGAACAAATCTTCTTCGCTCATCTTCTCCCAACTCCTTAAGAATCTCTTGATCTCTTCATATGACACCGTATCTTGGCGTTTCCAGCACGCCGAGGGCAACCTACACCATCATGTCTGGATAAAAGAAGACACTTGGCCACTTCAGACAGGGAAGTCTGACTCTATTTTCCACCGCTCAATCGCTCTTCAACATAAAAACAGCGTATTAGCAGCCTTAAAATACCCTGCAGCTATCCTTGAACTATGATGCAAAAGGGATGCTATGCTGCAAGAAGGTACCCTTCACCCTTTTCCTCTATTTTCTCGAGAGGTGAAGCTGATCAGTTAAGGATAGGATGAAATAGAAAGGACAGCGGCACTCCGTCCCTTCTGAGATGCACTACGCATTCTTCTTCTATGTAATATCCTGGAGGAGATTTGAATGCGGATAGCCCATACAATGATTCGTGGTGGCTAGCCAGTGGACCGGTGAGTGTTCTATCTTCCCTAGAATTGACTCCGCAGGGATGGAAGGCTTGGTTTGTTTGAGGGGATCTGAAACATGAACGTTCATTCGTATGTACGCGAGAGTCGACGCCTCTTTCGGCTGCACTACCGAAGCCCGGCATCGAGAAGGCCCTTTTACAACTATAGCGAATTGACGATCGGAATAAGAGTAGTCCCTTACGAACTGAGCACATCTTTACTGAATGCGACAATTATTCTAAAATTCAGAGCTAGCGGGCAATCTAACTGGCAATCAAGAACTGCCGCCTTCTCCACTGCGCTACCACGCGCCCAGAAAATAATTATGAGTGGAAAATAAGCGTTCCTCGAGGTACCACTACTGTATTAATTCTTTGTTCTTTGTCCTTCTACCGAATCTCGTACTAATTTCGACTTTAAACCGCTCAATTGGGATCGTTGCAAAGCCCAAACAATCTATTGCGACCTCCTACTCACCCGCTTCCGCCTCGGCTCCTCTTCCTCGTCCATCGAATGCGCGTAGGTACCGTTGCTCTTCGCTCCCATACCGTCGGTGCCAGTTGCCTCAGCGCTGGACACCGGCGGCAAAGCGGGCGACGGCGGCGAATCCAGTTGGGGCGTCGGCTTGTCCTCCGCAGCGGAGTAGGACTGAAACGGCATCTTGAGCGACAGCGCTGGAGCTGACGCCGACAGCGAGTACCTGGGCGAACAGCGACAGCATCTGCTCCTCACTCGAGGCCGCGCTCTGGTTGCTGCCGTCATACTGGATGTGGTGGAGCTCGTTCTTCACCAGGTCCAGTCTAAATCCAGCCCTTTCGTTTGTATTCGGCGCTCAACAGCAATCAGAGAACTCACCCGTGGTCCCTTTGGAGGGCGGCGATGTCGAATATCGGATGGTCATTGGAGAGTCGCTTCGACTCCTTGTCGTCGAGAAACGATAGCATACGGTAGAACTTCCACGTCGGCTCTTTAAGGGGGTCGTCCGTGTACCTGAACGAGCTACATTTTCAGAATTTCGCAAATGAATGACCTTTAAATGCAGAAATCTCGAAATCTTCCCGTTAGTTGTTTTCAGAATTGCATTATACTGGTAGGTTTGCTGTGTTAGGAAACATCATACGATCTCAAAAAGTCGAATTCAACTCAAACATAATGCAATAAATTGACTCAAATATACTTCCCCTTTGGTCGTTTGAACAAAACAAGAAGCTTCTTTCTTTAATTAAAACTTCGGAAAAACAGTCACAGCTTAGCAAACTTTATCAGGGTGTCCAGCGTATTCCTTTGAGTTTACAGTAGTTCCACATTCTCTAAGTTGCTTGATTAAGAAGCAAAGCACCAGTGTCGTCTGCGCTAAGCTTTCAAAGCATCCTCCGCGTCCATGTACCCTCCAGAAACCGAGCGCCCAACCACATAATACGAAACAACACCTCTACCCCGCTCCACCCAGGCCACACTCTTTGCGCCTTCGTGGTAAGTTTGACCTTGAGAACCCATGACTGATACAAACTTTCGGTGCCTGCTACTCGTTCGCCTCAACGATCCAGCAAAATCAAAACATTTTAGGTCGTTGCATATGACATGGCCGATTCTGATACCACAATTTCTGGTCGATCTTTCGTGACTACGAATGACCTCTTTTCAGGCAATGTGTATAGTTTCTGAAAGCGCAGATCCTCCGGCTTCTTACCATTTATGGCTTTTGGCATATAAAAGCCTCTTTCTCAGTTTTTGACGTCGTTTTTACAATATGAATCAACGTGATATTTGGGTGCTCTTCGATAGAATTTGAGAAAGTTATAGTAGTTCAAATTGAAGCACTCAAAATGCTGAAAGCTTTCCGGACAACCTCACAGTTCATTCACTAAAAAAGTTTATATATTGCAGCAAAGTATCGTCTATTCTCTTTCTTAAAATGCACAATCTTTTTAATCTAATTTGCAGTTTTCAAAAGGAACATTTATAGCAGGAAGATCTTTATAACAGCAAGGTGAGTATGGAAGCTGTAGAAGGGTCGGATTTCCTCCTAGGGGAACTGCTGGAATTAGAATTAGTGGAAAAAATCCATCAGATGCTGAATTTCGCCGGATGTTATAACTACCATCACCGATGTCTTCGAATACTTTCATGCGTCATGGAAAGCTTCGATTCTCTACGTCTCATTCATCCGGAAACTAGATGCTGCTGGACACGTATAAGTCCATCCAGTACGAAGTTGCGCCGAAAGTTCGCAGTAGAAATCAGCTGGCTGCCATGGTGAGAGAGAAAGCGCCGCCCGATTAACGCACAGTCCCACTAGACATTGGATCCGATGAAGATGCCGATAATCCGGATCCGTCATTTTCTCCAAACCCGGGTTGAAAGAAACGTGCGGTTTAATGGAATTTTTGAAAAGCTTAAATCTTAAAGCGATTCAGATAGAGGAGATTTCCACCTGATCAGGTTTTCAGAAATTTCAGATATTGGGATATTGAATATTGGGAACTACCCCTTGCTGTGGAAAAAACTCAGGTTTTCGTCATTGGGGATAAAACCGCCACTACAACGTATTCTGTCGGATCCACTCCGCTAAGAAGGGTAGACGAAGTTAGAGATCTCGGTTATCTCATAAACAGCAATCTAGACTTCGGGCCTCACTACAGTATGCTCATAAAGAAAGGTATGGCTCGTATCTACAATCTTTTTCGGATGTTTAGAACCAAAAATCCCAAGGTTCTATTAAGGGCTTATAAAATGTGCATCAGGCCAATCGTTGAAAGTGGGACTACCGTCTTCAATCCTTACAAACGTAAGGATATTCATCTGTTGGAGAGGGTCCAGAATAACTTCACCCGCAAACTGATGCTGAGGTGTTATGCGATGGACTATTCCTCCATTCCCGATGGTGAAACCAGAGCTACTCAATTGGGTTTGTCGTCCCTAAGGAGTAGGAGAACAAAATTCGATCTTGTGATGATGTTCAAAATACTAACAGGCAGAGTACAAATAGAAGCCTCAGACTTCTTTTCGGTGTTACCTGAGGCCAGAACAAGATATGGTTACCTAAGAGCCACCGATCCAGTTATGAAGAGCCAAAGCCAAATCGGATCAAACTTTTTTTCAAACAGAACCATTCGAGTTTTCGACTACTGCTCAAAGATAATGTGCTTCAGATGTCCCTCGGTCGATTTAAGAAATTCATTGACCAGCGATTGAAATAGTTCTGAATTTAGTTCTTTTATTTTTATCCCATTGTCTGTTTTTTTAGTAATCTCTCTCTGGATATGTTTGTGTTGTCATGCCATTTCTAATGGGTGTTGCATGTGCGTGTGTTGTATGGCACCGCGCGATAATTCGCGCCACAAAATAAATAAATAAATAAATAAATAAAAATATGATCAGAATTCTGATATCCTATACGAATCAGATATCCGATGTGAGATAAAGGATAAAGGAGGCGTTACTCAACCCCTTTTGGGATGCGCTACGCATACTACTCTACGGGATGTCGTGGAGGAAGCGTATTTGGCATATTTAATGACTTGTGATGACCAGCCAATGAAGAGGCCAGAGATTTATCCTTTCCAGGCAAGCCTGGTACCAACTGTTCCATCACGAAGACATGAAAGGCTTGGTTGGCCTGGAAAAATTTGATTCAGGAACCTGGTATCGGGTGAACGCGGCAGTCGGCACCTCCTCCGACTGCGCTATAGGCGCCCATCCGATGTGAGAGACGAGGATGAATCAGTTATATGGATCATCCGAAAATCCTTCCTGTTAGAGCTATTATTCTGAACCATTTAAAAATCGGGCTTTTCAAAAATGTAACTATTTGTGTGACTACTTTAACCGACTTTGAAAAATCACCAATTTCGAAATATACGAATCACGCTCCAGGGGTGCGCTCGATGCAGATGGGGAAGGGCAGCAAGGGCAAGCCCTGAACTATCGATATGAGCCGAACAAGGTGTTAGGTTGTGGGGACTGAGCTCTTAACCGAAGCTCTGCACTGTTTGTTAACTCGGGGGATAAGTACTGAACCCCACCTTAGGGGGATAAGTACTGAACCCCACCTTAATGGCAGAAGCGCTTAGTGGGAAGGTGCAGGGCCCGCCTCAGAATCGCTAGCGTAGAAGGTCGTAGACGTAGCGCTTTTTACAGATCATATCCAGATATCTTTACGGCGAGGTCTGCATTTTTTTTTGCAACCTTATATTTTTTGTCGTTTCTGCTACTTTTAGCAGCTTTTACAGATCATTTCTTTATTATAAGAAAAAAAAATCAGAACTACTCTTTGGCGATGCAAATACCAGTCCTTTATTTGACGCTGTTAGACTTCCTTATATGGCCAATCATAGCCACCTTTCTTGTTCATTTTTGTTTTAATTGTTGTTGTTTGGCTATTATAAACATGAAACATGAAACATGAAGGTGCCAGCCCTTCGAATAAGAGCCGGCCACACAGTTGACATGTACCAGCGTTCTCGCTGCTCGCATTCGCAGCAACTCGACAAGTAATGGGGGGGGGGGGGAAGATGAATGATGTTGTAGCTGTTTCTATTCATCAGTGACGACACTGAACCACAGCCAAAACAGGAAGCGCCAACGAACAGTGAAGAGCGCGCAAACCTCAATCCAATTCCGGCTGGCCGCACAGAAAATGAGAGAAGCAGGAAAATAGTAGATTCAACTCCCACTGTCGAGATTGGTGCCTTGCTAACTAGCTGCTCAAACATTTCGCTAGACCTCCAGCTCTCTACTGTGAACCTTGTTGGCTCTCGTTATACCCAGAGGACCTTCTCCCGACCTCCAAGTTGATAAGAGGCTGCCGATATCGCCCTAGTGGAGCCCTGCCATGTGACCAACTCTGGTATGAAACGCATAAATAAACAAAACCACTTAAGAATAGAGAGGCTTCGCCACAACTTCAGACGAACCTATATCATAGCATCCTCCCGGTGGCTCATCAGTGAAGCGGGGAGATGCTATGTAACAAAGAAATCAGAATGAAAAAAACATAAAGCGTTGGCATAAGCTGTTAAAACATGGAGCGAACTGTTTTGGAAAACCTTCTTTAGTCATAGTCAGAAATCCGATCTTTTGTTCAGCGAAAAGTGAGCGAACCGCAAAAAAATCAGAAAAATTAAGCAGGTGATGGAACAGGGATTCTAAAAAATTCTTCATGCCTAACTATGATCAAATTCTTTCCAAATTAATATTGTGTCATTTTCGCTGAAGAACTGTTCGTATCTTGTAGCTGTATAAAGCTACATGTCCTGTCAGTACCATGAGCGATGAGCAGTAAACTGAAGATCTTTTAAGCAAGGAATGTGAACTTCTTAGCGGACTGTTTTGTCTCACACGAGACGTTTCGACGGGAAAACAATCCACACCGTTCTTTCGCTGCCAGTGGCTCAAAATTTCAGGAGATTAGGCCTTACAACCGGTTCAAGTCATTTTCGTTATGTCTCATGTGGCTAGTACTGAGTTTGTAAGCTGTTATGTCTAATGTGGCTAATACTGAGTTTGTAAGCTGCTTGTTATATGCTGCATTCAAGCAGCGCCGGTGATGTAATGACGTAAAGCATTCAGACCCGTTCAGCAGGAGGTGCAGGTTCGAGTCCCGCCTGGCGCTAGAGCTTTGATCGCAAAACAACATCGTTATGAGACCTTACAACCTCGACAGCAGCTACTTGAGGCTTAAAGAAACTGAATTGAATCGTTATAACAATGTTTCGTTGTGATCAAAACTCTAGCGTCAGGCGGGACTCGAATCCACACCTCCTGCAAGCTGTTATAAACATCATTATATCAGCTTGCAACCTCAGGACCAGCCACCCGAGGCTTAAAGAAACTGGGCAGCGCGATAGGAGGTACACCCGCCCCCTGCTGGGTGCGTGGCGTCAGGAGGTACAGCCGCTGTTCTGCGGACCGGAAACCTTTGTTTTGCGTGTCAATGGTTTCGTAAGGCAGCCATGTGAGTCCTGGTGAAGCCTAGGGGGTTGGGGGTGGGGTGAGCAAGGGGGATGAGAGGAAGATCACCCCCCCCCCCCCAGTAAGGGCGGGTGTACCTCCTGACCGTCTCCCAAGAAAGTGAAATGCATCATTTCATTTCTATCAAGACCATCAGCTCAACTGGTTCCAAGCTAATATGAGCGGCCGGCACATTCCGACATACAGGGAGTACTGATCGGTCCCACGAGGTGTGGACGTTCCTTTCGATCAAACAGCGCCGGTGGGTAATGGCGTAGAGCATTCCCGCCCGGTCAGCAGGACGTGCGTGTTCGAGTCCCTTTTTGGCGCTAGAGGGGTGATCCTACGAAACATTGTTATCACGTCTTATAACCGTTCGCAGCTGATTTTCGCAACGAAGAAAAACGCGTGAAGCGGCGCAGCCGGAGGAGGTGGCAACTGTCGCTATCGCGTAAACCCGATACCCGGTTCTTGGTTCGGATTCCCGCCTGAACCAATGAAGTCTTCTATCCCTCTGGGACCGGTGCATTGCTACCAGACTTGTCTGGGAAGAACAAAGCGCTGACTTTATCATCGGCCGGCCACCGAAAGTCATTGTATGGCCAAATACGCCTTCAAGTCGCCTCCACGACATCCGGCAGAAGTAGAGCGCGCGACACACCCCAAAAAGGAGTGAGTAGTGTTGGCCTTTATCCTTTTTAATCTCTAGTAGAGAGTGAACTCTAATAAGCGCAACTCACTTTCCTTCTGAGACCCATCGTAGCTTTCGGACGAACGTGTCTTTGAGGTTCTTCCACTGTGATCGAATGTCCTCGGCTGAAATTTGGAACAGATCAATATCGATCAATAGTCAGTAGAAACGCCATTGAAGTTCTAGAGAGGAAAGCAGCAGGACGTGAAACAAAGTACGAGGGGATGTGCCCTGCAAAGCGATCGAACGGAATCAGGCCTGAGTGAAGCCTGCGTCTCTTCAACTCGGCTGCTATTCCAACGGCCAATCAATGGAATTAAAAATGTCTAGGCGGGATTAGCCATAAAAAGGTCCAGTATGGCATGCTATGGGAATGATTCGCAATCAGCGGTCTGTCGTCGACAGTGACGACGATGACGGATGTTCTGTGGACACCAGGCAGTGAAAGGAGTGAAGGACATTTCCCGAGCCACTTTGAAGAGAGATTGATGGACAGTGACGTCGGCGAGACAAATGACGACTTCAGCTAATACCACCGGGCAGTTTGCTCCAAAATGTATGCAAAAAGAGCAGATAGAATACCATCACTGAAGAGCAAGAGGGTGGCAGCATTGGTACCCTTTTCGGCGTAGGAAAGTGTAATGAGGAAAACTACAATGGAAAACTACAGTTAAATACAGGTTCGTTTTCAAAGCTTCCAATAAATTTTGACAACGTCGGGGTCAGGAGGACAGAAAGCCAACGAAAGGTAACGAAGAAGGTGAGCAGAACTCAAAGACTCGGATAAACTGACTATTAAATACCTTGTTTTTCTGATAAGGAAGACGCTCTAGGCATCGAAAGAGAAGCACGAGTGAAGGATAAGGATAAAGGATAAAGGACGGCGTTACTCAATCCCTTTTGGGATGTGCCACGCATTCTACTTCTACGGGATGTCGTGAAGGCGACATGAACGCGTATTTGGCCATACAATGACTTGCGGTGGCCAGCCGATGAACAAGTCAGCGCTCTATTCTTCCCAGACAAGTCTGGTACCAGTTCACCGACCCCCGAGGGATGGAAGGCTTGGTTGGCCTGGGCGGGAAATCCGAACCAGGAACCTGGTATCGGGTGCACGCGACAGTCGGCGCCTCCTCCGACAGCGCTACACACGCCCTACGAGTGAAGACTGATGTTATAGGAGGGCAATAATCAGTGGGTGTAATCTTAAAGGCTTTTAAGGGTTACAAACAAATTTTGACACCCTTGGAGGAAAGATATTACTGAAAGATGAGCCACAAGAAAAACAGAAAGAGAAAGAGAAAGAACGCAGTAAAAATGAACAATATAAAAACATATACAAAGAATAAAAATATATAAAATATATAAAAAGAATGTAGAAACAAAAAATATAAAACAATAAAAAATACATAAAATATATAAAATAAATGTAAATATAAAAACCTATCTAATACCACAAAAATATATAAAATGAACTTCTCATGAAAAGTGTTCTCACTTTCTTTTCTATGTAATATGGTGCCCACGAAATTCGGAGAAAATTTAGTAAAGGATATCTGATGACGTACATATTGCGGTCAAAAGTGAGAACACGCCACGGATCATTCATCCAAATGGGATTGCGAACGTGCCCTGAACATTAACGACAACTACGTACAGTCACAAACGAGGGCCAACATACAGAAATGTCCGGGTTATCGAGCTGTCCAGAAACAGTTTTTAACCAATCTGTCAGTTCAATTTTGGAAATGGAGTATTTGTTTAAGCTGGGCAGAAAAAAGATGGATGTGTGAGCGCGTGTAAGAATTCTGCTGCAAGTACTTATGGCAATATGTTAAGAGAAACGATCTCGCCGTTCTTTACTGCTAACTCGATTTTTTAAATTTTTTGTTGTAATTTTTAGGATCTCATGGGCGAGTGTAGCGCAGTGTCGCAGAAATAAGAAGGACAATATGCCTTCTGAAAACTGTATATTGAAGCGACTTTAGCGGAATCAATGGTTTGATAAGGATGAGAAATTTACAGTGTGTATGCAGTGAGCAATATGAAAAATGAACTTGATTCTCGCAATCGTTTGAAGATCAGAGACGATCGACGAATCGAGATCGACGTTCGAAGATCAGAGATGCGGTCGAATGAGGTAGGTCGTCGAAAATTAGGTGGGGCGGCCGTGAAGTGCACTTCGCAAACATCCGCTGGACGACAGCCGTCACCGACTGGATTCCGCGGGATGTCAAGAGAGCACCTGGACGCCCACCAATGCGCTGATCAGACTTCTTTGTGAAATCCCTGAACGAACCATGTGACGCCGATCGTGGCCTTCGAGCGAGGAGGGTCCTCTGGAGCACTCTGGCACGCCACAGGGGAGAATGGCAACACTGCTGGCGCCCGTTCGAGCAACACAATGATCAACGGGACGACAAGTGCTAAGGTGGCAGTATTAGATTGCTCCCAAAGTTTTCATCGTATTCGGCTCAAATAATCATAACCTCTTTTATTTTAACGTTTCTGTTAAGGTACAGACCGCTTCACTTGAAACACTGCTGAAATAAGCCGTCAGTAACAATTTTCAAGTTGTGAACAGTTTGGCAGTTACAGCTCCTGAACTGTCGAAAAACACTTTTGACAACCTCGTTTACATGGTGAAATTTCTAATCTGGCAGTTTCAAAGCAACTCGAGAAAATAACATTCTGGAAGCGAAACTCATGTAGGTTAGGTATAGTGAAATATAGCATTTAAATATGAAAACTACAGTTTTTGTACATTTAAGGATAAGCTATAAAGGGTTGCCGCTCGGATGGAAAGATAGTCCTTACTTACCAAAGCAGGATACATTTTGAACGCTAATTTACTATTAATTTACTACTCCCTCCAAAAATTCCTTCTTGGGCTATACCAGTAATAAATCATCAAACATCGAAAATAATTCTGTTCGAGTGACCTAGAAGCAGCAGGTTCAGGAGAGAGCAAGGAGACCAAATCCATTTGCAAACCAATTAATGTTATCGCCGATAATCTGCTCTATGTAATGCGTAACTACATTTTTTGACAAAAGAACTCCATTGTTTTGCGTTTATGATGGAAAAAACTGGAGGTTGCCGTTGACAACCGTTTCTGTCAAGCGCGAAAACGTACAGCACACTAGGGGAGCTTATCCATTCTTCTTTTGCAAGGCGGAGGTCAGCAGGATACTTGGGGCGCTTGTAGCGTAGCCGAAAAACGCCCGTCTCCCGCGTGCACCTCGAATCAAATCATGGCTCAGATTTTTCGCACAGACTTTTCATCTATCCAGAGTGGATAAGTTGGTAGTAGACCTTTCTGGGAAGGACAAAGCACTGAACTGTACATCAGCTGACCACACAACTATATAAGACAAATATGCATACAAATCGCCTCCACGTCAGCCCCTGCAAGTGGAGTGCTTGGCGTGTCTTAAACGGGATAGATTAACACAGTCCTTTATCCTTTGCTATTTCTCCTCAAACCTTGAGCAAAATTGTGGGAAGACCATTACGGATTTTTTACCTATAAGGATAAAGGATAAAGGACGGCGTTATTCAACCCCATTTGGGATGTGCCACGCATTCTACGTCTACGGGATGTCGTGGAGGCGAGTTGAATGCGAATTTGGCCATACAATGACTTGCGGTGGCCAGCCGATGAACAATTCAGCGCTTGAACAAGTATTTCCCTGACAGGAATGGCATCAATTCACCGACCCCGGAGGGATGAAAGGTTTGGTTGGCTTGGGCGTGAAATCCGAACCAGGAACCTGGTATCGGGTGCTGGCTATAGCCGGCGCCTCCCTCGACTGCGCTCCACGCGCCCTTGTTGCCTATACCTCCGGATTACTCTCCACAACGCTTTTCATGATTTTAGGACTCTCCATCCCTACTTAAAGTGTCTTACAGCGGTACTCTAGTGGTGAGATATTAGGCAACTCCTAGTGGAGGTTTTGATGTGAGGTTTACTCTGCATCGTTTCCATAGATGGTAACTGAAACCTGGCCACAGCAAGTCTGGGTGTCCCTCAGGAATCATAAAGTCATTTCATTTCATTTTTTATGTCAATTATTTGTCAACATTTTCATTGCATGTTATGGGCAAGGTGTGGACCTCGTTCTAGTCTAGCACCCAATTGCTTTAATGCTCAAAATAGAACATAGCACTCAAATTTCGATTTAATTCTGTCTCATCATTCCAATGGGCGTGTGTAGCGCAGGCGGAGAGTGCCGGCTGTCGCGTGCATCCGACACCAAGTTCCTGGTTCGGATCTCGTGCCCAGGCCAACGAAGCCTTCCATCCCTTCGGGGTCGATGACTTGGTGCCAGCCTTGTCTGAGAAAGAGAAAGCGCTGACTTGTTCAGACTTGTTCATCGGCTGTCCGACGGTAGTTATTGTAATAACTAAATGTGTACTCGAATTGCCTCCACGATATCCCATGGAAGTAGAATGCGTGGCGCATTCCGAAAGTGATTGAGTAACGACGTCTTTCATTATTTTTTTCATCATTCCAACAGTCGAGCCATAGCCATATTCCTTGACCCTCCAGGACAGAAAAATCGGGCTATCCGCCACTAAAAAAGGGATTCACGCACATTAATTTTTAGCACACATCTATTTGAAGGGCGCGTGTAGCGCTTTCGGAGGAGGCACCGGCTGTCGTGTGCACCCGATTCCAGGTTCCTGGTTCGGATTTCCCGCCCAGGCCAACCAAGCCCTCCATCCCTGCGGGGTCGGTGAATTGGTACCAGACTTGTTTGGGAAGGACAAAGCGCTGACGGGGGTCGAGCGTTCTATCCCCTCATCCCCCTGGCCCGCCCACCCCCAACCCCCTGCAATTGATCGAGAGTCTAGTGGCTACCTTACGAGATAGTGGAGACGCAGACATTTGCCACGCCTTTGTTTAAAGGGCGGGGGATAGAACGCCACTCCGCCAAGCGCTGACTTGTTCATCGGCTGGCCACCGCAAGACATTACATGGCCAAATACGCATTCAAATCTCCTCCACGACATCCCGTGGAAGTAGAATGCGCTGGAGCATCCCAAAAGGGATTGAGTAACGCCGTCCTTTATCCTTTATTTGTCCTTATCTATATAAAAACTGTAGGATTTTCTCAACGCCTACTTTAGCAAGGGTTCAACAAATATGCTTAGTATAACATTTGAATAAATGCGGAAACATTCAGTACGACCTAGTGATAATATACACAACGCCAAATCCTCGCATTTTGCACCTAATCCACCGCTAGTCTACTCTGAGCCCTGGAAATCGCAACCTTTATGAATAGGTCTAAACGTTTCCACGATATCTTCCAAAAGTTGACGATGAAGCATTTTTCAATCTCAAAACAACATTCGCTTCTTTCGATCTAAACACTTTCCGCGTTCGATTTTCCTTGGAACGTTTCAAACTAAACTGAAATTTTCCAGTTTATAAAATTTCCAATCGAATACTTATATAAGAGATCTCTACGGTGCAGTAGTTCGATCAAATGGTATCTGGATAGCAAAAACGATAAAGTGCTAAAGTTCGACGTCAATTAGTCCCCTGGCGGGAATGCGCCACGCATTCTACCTCTAGGAGATATCGTGACAGCTACAGTGCAGTTTGAATTCCTATTTGGGCAATACAATGAGTAAGTGTGGTCAAACAAACAACTATCTCTGCCAGGTGCCGAACTGCCTAGCTGAGAAGCTTGAAAGGCTTTGTCGTCCTTAGTGGGATCCGAACCAACAACTTCGACTGGGAACGCTCGCGACAGCCGACAAGCACTTCTTCTGACTGCGTTGCCACGCTGCGAAGCGTTAGCAAAGAATAAATAAATAAATAAATAATAACAAGACAAATAAATAAAAGATAAAACTAATAATAATAATAATACGACTGGTGCGTGACGCTGGTAAGTTTTCCAAAAAGAATCTTGAAGGCGATTTGGTGAACTGGAGCAGAACACGCCGATGAGGCCGATGAGGATGTGCGAACAAGACAAAAAATCTTCCGAAAATGTGGCTTGTTACGAAAAATAAAGGGATTCTATCCATCCGGACCGCAATTAAACGAGAAAAAACAGAATAAATCGACGGCAAACTAGCCGAGAAACGACAGAAACGTGAGAAGCAGTAGACGAGGAGAGTACCGCTCGCACCCTGCAACCGTGGGACGTGAGTAGTGACCGTGCAGAAGCAAGACGGCGCAGACAATGCCACAGTATTCTCTCACGCGCACTCTTGATGAGCTGCACTCGAAAACGTTTGATGGTCAAACATGCATTTTATGCCAGTATCACCTGGCTCCTCCTCAGTGACAGTGTTGACGAGGATACCAACGACCTGCTCCCTGTGATATATGCGAAATTGAGAGTAACGGGGTGCAGCTTTTCATTTTGTCCACAAACTTGAGATGTGATGAGAACTAGAACTCCTACTATTGTCCTAAGCGTTGTTGCGTTAAGCATTTGGTTACGGTAGTGTCTTGCCGTTTAGTTGTTTGAGCCATAGCGGTGGTCTGGTTACTCACATGTTCCTGGCCATGGGTACAGGAGAGCCGCCCATACAGACAAAGCGTCGCGTACTGCGTGACCGTTTGTGCCGTTAGCCATCACAAAGTGATGTTCACGTCTATCTGGGAAGAGAGCTGAACATGGATAACGACCTCGCTCCTGAAATCGCCCGCAGGAGACGCGCAGCATGGGCAGCCTTCAGTTCGATTCGCGAAGTCACCGATCAGGTCAAGGATCCCGGCCTCAGGGCCTCGATATTCAACGCCTCTGTACTGCCTGCGATGTGTTACGCGATGGAAGCCTGGCCCGACAACAAGACAATCGCCAGAGCGATGCAAACTACCCATCGTGCACTGGAGAGATGTCTTCTAAGGACAAGCCTTCGTCAGCAATGGCAAGAAGGCCTACGAAGCTCAGAGCTACGGGAGAAGTCGCAATTAGTAGACCCGCTACAGTACATGAAGAAGTCCAAATATCGCTGGGCCGGACACCTGCCTCGACGAAAGGACGATAGATGGAGTCTCCGTGTCACAGAATGGCTCCCGAGAGACCATAAGAGAACACTGGGACGACCGCCAACGCGATGGGCAGACTCATTCTCAAGATCTTTCAGAGAGCGGAGTCTGCCTCACTGGATGCAAGCAGCCAGAGATCGAGCGGTCTGGAAGAGTTGTGGTCCCAGCTGAGAAGACCTCCAGCCGACAAAAGGACCATCAAAGTATCAAAGTAAGTGTATTGCCGTTCTCAATTATAAGGATGGCTTGTTAAGTCTAGTGCTTATAACGGTCTAAGCCAGATAAGCGGCATACCCTTGTCCTGATCCGACGCTGTTTTTACGGAGACCATTTTCAAAATGAAAATTTTCTCGTACAACCCCATGACGAGCAGAAAAAACAATTTGAAGAAGTTGACATACTGGTTCACCATCAAATGTACTTGATCCGACCGTCCTCAGAAGCAAGACTGCACTTTAACAAGGCTTTCAAATAGTGAAATTCACACGCAAAGAGTCTAAGCAGAAATAAGTCGCCGAATAGATCTACGCGTAGCCACTCACTACCTCTCGTCTTTCATATACCGTTTTCTCCTCAAATTAGACACGTTTCAAATCAAACTTTAATTCACCTGCAGCAATCAATGAACTCACTGCTTGAAATTTTACGAAAACTTAATTTTTTACGACAATAATGAATTAAAGTTAGTTTTATAACGCATAATGATAGCAATCATTCGGTATATAAAAGAGAAGATCACGGCATGCACTCGGCTGAATCGCCGCGATTTTTATTTGAGTGATAGTGTAAAATGTGGGCTGCTTAAGTGAAAGAGAGGTGTGAGGATATGTGTGTTCTTTTACAACTGTTCTTTTTGATGAACCGCGCAATCCACGTGAACAGAATTCCTGCTATGAATCGCAACAGTCCAGTGCATGGCGCGATCTCTGCTTTCAATATCCTAAATGATTGCTTCCTATCTGTGCTTTAAAAGAAAATTGAACTAATATTTTCTTATTATAAAAAAATTAAATTTTCATAAAATTTCAAACAGCGTCTTCACTTATTAATTTTTAGAGCAACTTATACTAAATTTGGATCTATCCTAGTCGGGTCGGGGTACATAACTAAAAATTATGCAACAAATTGGTTTGATACTCACAAAGCGGTTTTTAGAGGACAAAATAGGAGCCTAAAGTGGTAAATTCACAAAAAAAGAGCATACGGTTTTTCCGTGGTTGTAGATATAATAGATAAAACTATGTGCCCCCCCCCCCACTGCGATAGATCAGGGCTATAGCATGTCAAGGGGCAGTCGGCTGTGTTTGAATGCCTTGCCTGCCGAGACGTCTTTAAAACCGCGGCGATTTGTTTGTTTAATTTTTGGATCCTATTCTGCCCTCTTAAAGCCGTCCCGTGAGTCTCAAGTCAATTTGTTACATAATTTTTTATTATATGCCCCCCCCCCCCTGGGCGCGTGTAGCGCTGTCGGAGGAGGCGCCGACTGTCGCGTGCACCCGATACCAGATTCCTGGTTCGGATTTCCCGCCTAGGCCAACCAAGCCTTCCATTCCTCCGGGGTCGGTCAGTTGGTACCAGACTTGTCTGGGCAAGATAGAGCGCTGACTTGTCCATCGGCTGGCCACCGCAAGTCATTGTATGGCCAAATACGCATTCAAATCGCCTCCACGATATCCTCTAGAAGTAGAATGCGTGGCGCATCCCAGAGGGGATTGAATAACGCCGTCCTTTATCCTTTATCCTTTTATGAGCCCCCAAAAATCATTCTAACCGCGATGGAGAGTCTCCAGTTTAACCCGGAAGACGCTCGCCTTTACTTCGAAGATGTTCGGTTTGACTTCAAAAGCGTCAAGGTTGCTTAGAAGAGTGCCCAACTTGACGTGAAAATGATATAAATCCTCCTGGCAAAGTAACAGAGACAGAAGGAATGGGAGAGGAAGCAGCTGCTAGAAAGGATAGTGTAAGACAATGATGATGATGCAAGCCAGCCCTAGCTAGAACCTACCAGTATATTTTGTGCTCGACGGGAAGGCGTCATTCATGACGTTAGCGATCTCGTTGAACGCGGCCGCCTTGGCACTTTTGATGTTCGAATCGCTGACGGTGGTGTCCCAGAGCACCTGCAATGAGAGGCGCTTCAAATCCGTCTGACGCCAGTCTCTCCAATTCAGAACATCTCTGCGAACCCGCCTCTTGTACGGGCTCTCACGCGCCTATTCATGGCTAATTGCTAGACGAAAACACGGCTGGGCGCTTATCAGCTGTGATAATCGGCGACGAGAAAGTGCATCGCGAGTGGGAACGACTTGATCGCGGACAACTCTCACTCACTCGACGTCCTCGCACTTCCTGAATGAGAAACGTTCGCGACGGATCCGTCCATTGTGCCATTTGCTCGCGTTGCTGCTGAAATTGACCAATCAGAGCCGAGCTTATAGGGGGCGTATGCCTATTGGCTGAATGCGTAACGATATCATTGGCGCGAAAATCAATAAACGATTAGTATGGACGGAAGAAAAGTCGGCGAAAGGGTGGGTAGGTGATGTTCTTCTTGCTCCTGGAGCTGTAGAAAAACCTGTTTGCCTTGCGAAACTATGCAGACACCATTCCCGCCCCTTGGAGCTAGGGGAAGAACGCCTCAAGCAGTAGCTCGAATATTCTATAGCTGTGGAAGCTTGGCTGGCCTGTGTGGGAAGCCACGATCGTTGACTATCTTGACACGCGAGCAAAGAGTCATGCTCATGCATAAAGGACGACTTGTCTAAATTTCTTCGAAGAATTAAACAGTCCAGAAATTCGGCTTCTAAAGGAATTACGACTCTGCACTTTACTGCAAATTTTTGAAACCATAATCGAAGTTTCCAGCATACTTTTGTTCTTTTTGATGTCCTAAAAATTCTGCAAAATGAAGGACTTTGCCTTTGTTGAAAACGTGATTGAAAAAGTTGAAGATACCCATCAATTTTAGGAATTTTTAAAAATAGCCATTTAAACCGTTTACGAAAAAAGCTAGCCATCGAAAATGAATTAGAATTCTAATATAATTCAAAATCTGATCTACTTCTAATCTAATTTATTATACATTTTTGTTGAGTTAACTAATTCATAACAATAGTAATTAATTATTTCAATAAAACTAAATTAATATTGAAATATATTTTTTGTCGGTCTTCATGAAAGACCTCATGTTCTGTTAAGAAATCTACACCTATAGTTTATAGTCTGTTGCTAGAAAATTTCATTTTTCACTTTTTCACTTTCACCTCTTCCATTTATTTCGAGGGTTGGAAAAGTTGCTGCCAAGGAAAGACATCTTTCGATACTTTATTCCCGCTCTTTAAAATTATCATAAGTTCTCGATGATCAAAAAAATTCACCGTTAAATAGGCTTTTTGATTTCAATGGCCCATATCGCGAAGGTGGGAAGCATTGGGAGATGGGAACGCATTAGCTAATCATAGGCAATGGGAGCACCGATCAAAGACATGCCAACCAGATAACGACTTTATACGCCCTTCCTGAATGACACGTCAATTCGATGCGGCCTGATTGGCTGGGGCATCCCCACCCCCCCAATGCTGCCCACATTCGCGGCATGAAGCTTTTCCTTATTTTAAACCCTACTATTCTCAATCTAAAATTAGTCCTTCAATCTCGTACTAATCCTATGGCTCTACCGTTGTATTAACCAGCTTTGTTTTTCAAACTGAACCCACTGACGATGACCGTCGAATGAAGAAATTAGAGAACTCTTCGATTTCATTAGCTACCAACGAATCTTTTTAAAGGTTTCCTGTTCTAATTGCATTGGAGATGTAAAGGAACACAAGGATAAAGTGTTAAAGAACGGCGTTACTCAATCTCCTTTGAGATGCGCCACGCATTCTACTTCTACGTGATGTCGTGGAGACCATTTGATTGAGCATTTGGCCATACAGTGACTTGCGGTGGCCACCCAATGAATAAGCCAGTGCTTTATCCTTCCCAGACAAGTCTGGTACCAATTCACCGACCCCAGAGGGATGGAGGGCTTGGCTGGCCTGGGCGGGAAATCCGAACCAGGAACTTGGTAACCGCGCAACAGCCGGCCCAGAAACATACTCGACTTGAATTATAAAAGTTGCCGGTCCTAAGTGAATACGGATATGCAACACAGTGGCATAACATGCGTTGCACGAAATTTAAACAATAACTAATTCATCGTTGGTGTACCGCTCATTCTGCACTGCGCCGGACCATTTCTGGTGCAGAGATATTCATTTGTTGCTCTGTAATCTTCATTGAAGACCGTGAGGCCACTCAGCTGCCTCTTGGGTGGCTAGGCTTCTAGAAGTCGTTTTACACAAAGCCTTCAAGTCATACATTGCCCTCAGGTTCACAGGCGTACGGACAGACTGCTATTGACCGATAAGAGTTGGGTGGGTCGCAGTGGCGAGATACCGTTCCACCCAGACAAAACATCGGCCGAAGAGAGACAGTCCAAAGGCAAAAAGGAAAAGGCGAGTGAGAAGAGATGGGAATGAAGGAATACGGTAGACAGTGAGCTTCTAAGATAGTTCCAAAGAGCGGGGAGGGCATGCATGGTCACGAAGATTATGGCTGTTCGGTAGATCAGCCGGATGTCGCCATTTAGTCGGCGACGGCTGGGAGCTGCTTGACGATGTCGCCCGGCGTCGGTCGTCGCCGTCCGATTCAGAAGAGCCCGACGGCGCCATGGCGGTGAGCCCGGCCCCAAGCAGAGCAGCGACGACGACGCAGTCGTCCGGCGGCGGCGACAGTGCGGAATGGACGACGCGGCGCGATGGCGATCAATTCGTCGTCGCCGGGACGGCGATGGCGTGGCGACCGCGTCGCGCGACGAATGCGTCGCGGCGGCGGCGTGCGACACACCGCCGCGTCTCGCGACTCCGCCGCCGCCGCGCTCCATCGGCCGTCTGCGATCTCCGCGACCGTCGCGCTGTATCGGTTGCCGTCGCCACGCGGCGACGACGACCGTTGTTGCACTTTCGGCGGCCCACACAGACACCGACCACACCACCAGCAGCAGCAGCAGCCACCGACGGCGCAGCACACCTCCGGCGCCGCGTCAATACCGCGGCCGTCGGGGGCTGACGGTCGGCGACGTTGTCGCGCGCTGTAGACGTCGCTGACAGCGCCACAGCGACATCGGGGACCCGAGGCCGAAATCGCCCGCGCGACTCGACCTCGCCGAAGTCGCTCTCCATGCGGCGAAGCCATCTAGAGGAGTGCAGCGCCTCCTCGTGGATCAGCGACGAAATTCACGTCTAGACGGAACAAACCTTCCTGAAAAATGCTTACTGAGTCATCAAGACGTTATCACTACGCTAAAAGCCGACCGCCTGAATCTGCTGCAGTAACCCTTACCAGGGAAGGCCTTCAGCTTGTTATCATTCCACTTTCATAGAGCTCGAAAAAGATAGTGATAGATGTTACTAGACATCTAGTAACAGATTCAAAAATCTGTTGGAAATGAGGATAAAGGCTGTGAGTGACGATAAATCCCAAAATGCGAAAGTGCCCACCCCAATGGGGACCGAACCCGCGACCACCCTCCTGCAAAGCGAGCACACTACCACTGCGCCTCTGCTGATTGCGCAACGCTCCGCCGAACGCTTCATCAGCGCACGCGATATGAGTCGACAACGATAGCTTTGCAATCTGGTCTGTACATTTGTAATCAGCGTTTCAAGCTCTTTCATATGGCATAGTTCTCTGTCCGAAGTTCCATGGGAATTTGAAGGCATTCTCTGGTTAGTCACTCCGACGGAAGTCAACTTCTGTCACCGCTACGAATGCTGTAAAACTCAATATTTTATGCTAACAGGGTAAGGATACCAGGTGGCCATGGTACTTTGAGATGAGATGTATATCACTGGATGCGACACCTGCTAAACGCTTCTGGGAATGGAGTTATGGACTCTGATCACTTGTCTTCTTGGGCTTTTGTCCGTGTGCATAATCCACCAGTCACAAGGGGGTGAGCTCATCTAGGCTGTATACCTTTGTCCTTGGGAAAAAATTTCGAATTTCGAATGATCGAATAATATTCGATTTTCCAAATTTCGAATTTCGAGTGATCGAATATTATTCGATTCTCAACATTTCGAATAATCGAATTTCGAATAGTCGAATATTCGAATAATGAAATGAACACTCTTATTTGTTGTGGTAATCCAATGATTGACACTTTCTTATTTTTTATTGCTCACTGTAGACTGCGTTCGACAGAGCGGCATATACGAAATCTTCAGACTGCCATTACTCTTCTATCAATTGATTAATTGCGAAGGGGGATCGGTAGTTGTCAACTGTGGTAGATCGATTTCGATCACTGGATCTCCTGACAAGTGGCCGACATACTCCCGCTACTCTTATGTTAAATCAGGGCTAATGGGGTGGAGAGTGGCGAGTCCAGTGAGTGATAAGCGCTACTGAGGCTGACGTGCGAGGAGAGGGCGAGCTGAGGACCGAGCCGAGGCTGTGGAAGTCGGTGTCCAGGATCAGGTGCCGTTGTTCAAACGCCGCGAAAGCTGCTCCACCCATTTCCTTCACGAGACCAAAGGACGATGACAAAGGTAAAATGGCAATGAAGCACCCTTTGCTTCCCTAACAAGGGAACTGTGTGAACGGTACGACAGAACGGCAAGAACGAGTACTATAGGGATAATCTCCGTCCTATAAATAGTAACAGTACATGTCATGTTTTTTCCGAATCCTTGAGGCAAACAAGTACGAGGGTGTAATGGTTAAGGGTCCGCAGAGCGAGTTTACCACGGCAGCGCAAGATGCTGTGTCGTGGGGGACGGTCAGGAGGTACACCCGCCCTCTACTAGGGGGCGTGCGATCATCCTCTCATCCCCCTTGCTCGTCCACCCCAACTCCCTAGGCTTCACCGAAAATCTAACGGCTGCCTTACGAAACCTTTGACACGCAAAACAAAAGTTTGCGGTCCGCAGAACAGCGGCTGTACCTCCTGACGCTACGCCTTCCAGCAGGGGCGGGTGTACCTCCTGTCGCGCTACCTGGCGTCGTGGACCGGTGGTGCAGTGGTAGAGGCTACCTTATGTTCGTGAGGTCGACGGTTCGGTTCCCATGCTCTTTGCGTTTTTGCACTTTTACCATAGTATCGGATTTCCATAGAGATTTCCATATCTGAACTAATGTTGGGAGTTTGCTACGGTAAGATGTTCTTACTACTTATTATTCGTCTACATCTCGCAATTCACCAGCAATGTCCGAAATATGCCAGATGCAATTTCGCATGAAACTTTTACTCCAATAAATTGTTCTCATTGTTTGACGCAGGAGCAACATGAAACAGCGGCAGAAAGCTAGAAAAATGCTTCAAATGCAATTTATTAGTGTCGGTGAGGTGAGTGCCACCAGTGCACCCACAGTGTAGGAGGGGACCTCATGATCTTCACCTGACCAACCGCCTCGATCAATATTGTCGCCTCTGTTATGCTTACGAAGTCGCGCGGTCATAACAAGCTGCTGCCGCCAACACTGACTCTACAATGCCTGCTAACCCTCGAGTGGTCATTCACCTACTGACACTGAAGTGCGGATCTCTACTGGATGCTGTCCCTTCGAGAGACGAAATGAAGCTAGCGGAAAGGATAGCAAGCATCCCACAGAATTTCGAACTGCGACAGCTGGAAATCGACGAAGTGGAGAAGTTGGAGGTAGTGGAAGAAGAGGACCAAGAGTTTCAACCAGAAGGGGATTGTGCCGGAGTCACGATGCCACTAACCAGTGAAGGCACTATCACGTTTTCGGAAGGACAGATCGTTTCGGAGGAAGAGGCTCGGCTATACTACAAGTTTGCGCAATTTTTCAACTGCATGCTGTGGTATTCAACATGATGATGTATAAATATTCAACACCAGTGACACACAGATTCCAAGTGCACAAAGCAACACTGGGCACAATACGGGCAGTGTATAAAAGCTACAGTCTCCTCACAGTTTGATTCCATACATGGACAAATGACCTTGGGAAAAACTATCCTGCTCGGATTTTCAAAGGAGACCACGCTGTGACGTCTGAGGTGGTTCAAGTGAGAAACGCGGTCTGTGGATCCCATAAATCAACCTAAACGGCCCTATACACTCTTTCCCTCATCTTTGCCTGTCACCTGGAAATCAGAGTTCTGCTGAAGGTTTTCTAAAACTAACACCAACAGTGTCTTCCGATGCTCGGGTGGTGATCCACCTGCTCACGGTGGAGTGTGGTCCACCTTTAGACAAGGAGCCTTCGAGGGAAGAAATCAAGCTGGCCGAACGGATGGCCAGCATGCTCAAGGACGTCGAAGCACGTCAACTTGAAGCTGACAAAGACGAACAGCTGGAAGTGGTGGAAGAAGAAGAAGAAGATTGGGATCCGAAAGATGAAGTGATGGACGCGGAGAGGCAAGCAGGCAGTGGACATATGATAACGTTTTCGGGTAGAACGATTTCACTCCTACGTCATTGTGCACGACCTTCCTTTTGACCTGCAAAAAAGGGACAACATTCTGAGGGTAAGTGTCGAAACTGCGGGTAACTGAAGAAGAACAGATTTGTTATAATGACATTGAATGTGGTGTCGCTTGTGTGCCAGTGAATAGCCTGTAGCTTTTATACGCTGTCCGTATTGTGACCAATGCTTCTGTTTCATGCACTTCGTGCCTGTGCATCACTGGTGTTGAACGTTTATACACCATTATGTTTAGTAGTTTTCCCATCGCCTTGTGGTTAAAAACCGGTCAGTAATAAACAAGTGGCAAGAAAGTTACTCTCCACGGCGTATAGCTGGAAAATTAGGCAAAAAACATCTGAAAATAATAAAGATGTCGGAATCCTTCAAATCTCATCCAACTAGATGAGATGCAAAAATGCAGCAGCGCACAAGAACCAAACCCCCGACCTCCCACCCATGAAGCAACGTCACTATCCACTGTTCTGCGAGCCGCTTGCATGCAGGAGCATCGCGGGCGTACAAGACCTCCGAATTCCATTGTAACTACGAGGACCCCCTACTCCTTGCGCTTAACAACTTGGCAAAAAATAAACACATTTTCATACTAATTGAGGGGATGGATACTCTTCCTATACGACTCGCTCTCCCCGTTCAAACATACGCTTCAGACCCTTCCCTTGTACCAGATTGCATACACACCATTCGGCGCACTTTGAAAGACGCGCGAAACTCAATCATCGTTTTTATCATAAGGTCACACTCCCCTGGTATTCGAAGAGGAGTAAAAACTTGCTAAGAGATTGATAAAGAATATTTGAATATTCGAACATTCGATATTCGATGCCTTCGAATATTCGAATATTGGCCTCTTTCGATTATTCGAATAAACGAATAATTCGAATATTGGACTTTCTCGAATATTCGAATAAACGAATAATTCGAATATTGGACTTTTTTCGAATAGTCGAATTTTCGAATACTCGAAATTCGAATTTATTCGAAATTCGACTATTCGAATTTCGAAAAGGACAAAGGTATACTAGGCTGGCGGCGAGCAGTGGTGGCGCAGTGGGTAGGGAAGCGGGTTGGTGAGGCGAAGTGGTTTCTGGTTTAACTCTCCTGTGGTACAGTATTCTTGCAGCTCCTAAAAAAGATCCTCTACAGTCAACTAAAGCACCCTGTGTAAAATCGCATCGAAAAAGTTCGCCAGAAAGGGAGATTCCATGTACTGTGCGTTCACAACTTCAGAGGTGGGAGAGTTTCTCAACCTAAACAAGGTTTAGAGAGGCTGTTTCAAGAGGGAGTGGGTAGTTATTTAAGGCAGTGATACAAAGCTAGTCGAAATCTTCTTAGGAGGTGCAAAGATATTGCACCACAGGCTAGTTACACCTATCCATGTGTAAGTGGTGGGGTCATGGTCATTTTGCCCAAAACTTCGTCCAGGGAGGTTATTTAATAAACTAAACGTTAAAATCAACAAATATAGGTCCGTTTCGCCACATTTGTTCAGACGAACTACAATGTTATAACATCCTTCCGGTAGCTCGTCAGTGAAAAGGGAGACGTTATAACTTTTTAGGAACTTTAAATTTTTACATACTAAGGTTCGAAATAATTTGTTTGATTACTATGTTATGGATTAATTAATATTATTACATGTTTTTCGTCATTCTTTTTTATTCCTTTTATTCTGGTTACGTTTCCATAGTTTTATTGTTGTTGACTTTAATGAATGGTGGTCACTCACCGATGCTCACCCATACATAGAGTAACATACCGTAATCGATCAAAATTTTAAACACAGACCTTAGTAAGTGATCAGCGCCTTAAATAACTTCTCGAGGCTATGTTGAAGCGAAAAAGTTTTTCATGCCTTGAGTCGTGAGATCACAATAGTGTCTGTGAATCACATTTCCGTTCTCATCCTTTCTCTTTTTCGTTACGATTTTACATAGAGTGATTTGCTTGATAGTTGAGCCTTTTTAGAAGGTCAGAATGATTGCATCACAGGAGATTCGAACAAGAAACCACTCCGTCTCACTACGCCATTCGCTTACCTGCGGCGCCACCGTTTCTCAGTGATTCCAGCCTACTTGAGCTCGCATTCTGTGATTGGTGGACTCTGCGCGAAGACAGAGGGCTCACCATCAGAAGGCAAAGTGAAAATATCCCACAACTCGATTCCCGGAACGGTTTAGTAGACAGGGGGTTGAAACTGCGCTGCCGGCCGAGCAGTGGTGGCGCAGGGGATAGAGGGACGGCGTGGTGAGGAGGGATGGTTTATGTTTCGAGTACTCCGTGGTGTAGAATTTTGCACTTCCTAAAAAAGACCTGCCACAATCAACCAAAGCTCTCTATGTTGAATTGCAACGGAAATGGTCACCAGAAAGAACTTGTCTTCATACTGACAACTTCATACTGGCACTGAGATACAATTTATCATGCATAGTTGCTAAAAAACATGGTGAGAAGACAAACAATGCGTTACACTAGCAACTGTGAAATAACACTGCGAAATGTTCAAAACATAGCAGCTGTTGGCAATGACCGCAGCGGATAAAAAATACATCAGTGCACCCGCTGTAAGAGCAGTGCTCTACGGTGTCAGTAGTGAAACAACATTGAATGGGTGTGTCAAACGTCCCGCGGTGACTGTGCAGGTGTCTGCAGCGTACCATGGATACATGAGAAAAGTTCTGAATCTTGGGGCAGAAAATTAAGTGTAAATCAGCGATACAATTCTAAGAATTGGGTCGCGGGAGTGAAGAGAGAACTTTATACTGTGTGTCAATACATGTGAGGTGAAATGTTTGTACATGCTTTTGAATGGCAAGAAGAAATGTACTTCTAATGGTTGTACCTGTGATGTTGTTCCTACCGGAATGTTCATCACTTTCACTCTATCAGGATCTACAAAAACTGATGAAATGGTTTCGTGATCCTTGAATGGCTTCCTGCTGTCGACCAAGAGCAACGCTTGGGTGCCGCTGATACTTTATTCTCTTCTGATCCTGTTCTGATTCCGCACTGATACCTTCTTCATCCTCTATCACGATGCTCCCGAATTGCGCATCTCGCAAGATGGATGCGAAACTGCTGGCCATTTTCTTCTCTTGCCTTATAAGAACGCATGAAGTATCGGAAGGGTCGAACTTCTCCAAACGGCATGCCAACACAACAGCTGGTGAGAACATAGATTGGAAGATAAGTCGGCAGTATTGCCCTAACCAACCCCGTGTATCAAAAAAGAATTCGGCCAAGGCACTGATCACCCACTTGTAATTATGGGTGGTGGTATCATGGTAATTGATTTTGCCCAAACGTCGCCATTTGACATAGAGAGCTTTGGTTGATGGTGGCAGATCTTTTTTAGGAAGTGCAAAGATCCTGCACCACAGGGGACTCGAACCATAAACCACCCCGTCACACCACACCGCCTCTCTAGCCCCTGCGCCACGACTGCTCGGCCGGCAGCGCAGCCTCAACCCCACTTGAGCTCGCTCGTGCTCTCTGTGGACCTAGTGGACAAAGGAGCCTGCTACGAAAATGGTCCATAACCCCGTTCACAGATGCTCACAGCAGAAACGGAACATCTATTTGGAATCAGTGTTCGAAACCGCATCCAATCGTATACATCTCATTTCAAAATGTCAGAGTCACCTCGTATCTTGTATCTTGCTTCTGTATCTTCTACTAATTTCCTATTTAGGGCTTATAAAATTTTCATGTCAACTTGTATTCTCCTCTGATTATGAGCAAGCTTGTTAATGCTCTTACAATCAAGCTGCATTTCGAGAAGATGAAAGCACTTACTGTCCAAGAGAATTTAGCATGACTTCCTTTGCATCTTCAAGTTTAACGAAGTTCACCTGGTTAATTACATTACTGTTTGAACTTTTATAAAATTTATCTTTTCGAAGATAAATTATGACTTATGGCTTGTTATGAAAGGTTTTTCTTGAAAGATGTATTTAAAAAACAGTGACGAAAGGCAGCCAAATTTTTGTAATAAAAGAAGAGGTTGCACAACGCACTCGTCCAGAATGTTACGGTTTTCGCTTGAATGGCAGTAAAATTTTTGTTCGCGTGGGATTATTCACTGCTAAGGTGTACATTAAAAATAAATGTAAAAAGCACACATCTTCGTCAAGTAACCTGCACTTAAGGCCCTCACAGAGTTCTGCGGCAACGCCACTCGCCGCTATGGTTAAGGATAGGGCAGGGACGCCGCCGGCGGCGAGCTCTGCGTCTCTGCCCTATGGTTAAGCATAGGGCCACGGCGCTGCCGCAGAACTCTGTGGGGGCCTTTACACTATTGCTGAAATTAAAATCGAAACAAGCAAGACGACTGCATTGCATGACCTTTTCTTTTAGCAGACTGAAAAATTGCTACGCCTTTTTGTACTAAAAAATAAACATTGAAATAAATTTTCCTTTCAAAATGCATTTTTTCTAAAACTTAAAAAATTTTGTTCCTTATTGAGGTAGATGTCCAATTTGACGTAAAAGTGGTTCTTATTAGGCGCATTCTATAATATTAGGGTGTCCCATAATTTTCTGCGCTATTTAAACCATGAGTGTGGGGCGCGTTACAACTTCTTTAAACAAGATCCAAACGGGATGTTCTCTTGGCACAACAAGGCGATTCGAATATATTTCGCAATAGCGTATCGATTACGTCTGTCGGCTTACTGTCCGCACTTTGGCAATTTCTTGAAAATAAAATTCCGACTGCCGAAATCGCGACTTGTCTCTTCATCCCTTTCGTACTGGACTGTCTGCGTACGCTGCTCACAAAGCTCTCGTTGCCTTTTTAGGTCTAGACGTCTTCAGCAAGTCAGTGTGTGAAAGTTGGTTCAATCGTTTCCGGAAGGGATGTACAGCATTTTGCTGCTCAAAGAAGATGTTGCTTCCATTTGGGATCACGAGTCGGGAGTCGTGCACTACTCGCTTCTACCAGATGAACAGAGATTACAGCAGACTTGTTCATTGTAGATATGCTGGAAATAAAGCGCAAGCTGCTCGAAAAGTACCCAAGATTCGGTACTATTCGTGTGTTAATGGATAACGCACAACCGTATCGAGCGAAACTAGCGCAAGAGGCGGTGAAAAAGGAGTTTATCAAAATAGTGGCATATCCTGCATATTCGGCAGATATCAGCTCTTGTGGCTATGCAGCATTTAGAGGTATTGCTCCTTTTTCCATAAACAAACGATGCTGGCAAGATCAAGAGGTTCAGTGCGCAATCGACGAATGGATCGGCAGTAGGCCAGCTCCTTTCTGGGAGAATGCAATTAACTCTCTGTCCAGTCGTTGGAGAAAAGTTGTGGCCACAGATTGAGAATATATCGATTGACTACCCTTTGTCATTATCTTATTGTGATAAATTTTAATAAAAATTGTAGGATAGCCCAGAAAATTATGGGACACCTTAATAAATAGTACTGGACAGTTTTGAAGCATTAACCAGGGGACTCTTTTGAAGCTGGCCGATTGATGCGAAAACGGAAGACGATAAGAGTGGGTTCGTTTAGACCCGGGTGTGCTCAGGTTCACAACGATTCCTAGTGTCTGGATTATCGTGCTCATTAGGGCTTGAACCTGATCCGCGACTGCAGCGACTATTCTTCCAGGCAGAAGTATGCTATTCTCATATTGGAGTATGGTTCCCAAATCTGGAGTCCTGCCACTAAGAAACTCCAAAATACAATTGAAAAGTTCCAGCAATGTTTACTAGAATTTTGATGTCTAAGTGTTTTCCTGATCCAGGGTATCCCGCGCCCAATTACAGAAGAAGATTAGAGACTTTTAAGCATGACACTCTGTTTTACCGACGTATGTTTAGCGATCTAGTTTTTTACTTCAAAATCTTGAAAGGAGAATCAAAACTCAGGCCAAGTAAATACTGGACTTTTAGGACTTGCAGAGGACGTACTAGATCACTATTCTTACAGAATATCAGACTGGGAAGTGGAACACACTCCGAAATCTACAGCAACTTTTTCTTCCGTGCTGCGAAATGGATGCAGATGCTGCCTTCTAAAACAAATGATTCGCCGAACAGTAAAATCTTTCGCACAAGGCTTAAAAAATTGATCTTTTCTCGTTTCTCAAGATTACAGACTGTTGTGATCGTTGATAGTTCCAAAAAGCCTTTCTATCGTGTTTTTTTACTTACAGATATGTCGGAACAGGTTCTTCTACATAGACTTCACTTCAAAGGTCGTGAACGAGATAACCTCGCTTCAGAGCCGTGAATGAGGATAGCCACGCAGCACCTTTGATTACGAGCAGTAGATATAAGTCTTGTGACTGGGATCGCATGATGATTGTGTTGAATGCTGCTAAGATATGATTCTAGATTATAATACTCCTTTCACCTTGCTTTGCCTTCATGAAACTACAGCGTTTGATTTCTATATGGTGCCACGCTATTGCCTCAATATTCGTACGATCATCTTCTATCACAACAGGGGCCTTAGACTGTGTTGCTAGAGGAGTTTAGTTGGTTGGCAAGAGAGGTCAGAGAGCAAACATGTTTCGAGAAATTTTGCCACTCAATAGTCTATATCGGTTTTTATGTCATCTCGTTGCGGCTATAGTAGCGACATGGCTGTCATGAAAGAGCATTGCCTCGCATATGTAGGTAAGGCTACAACCTGAAGCTTAGGTGTTGACCAGCCTAGAATGTTGCTCGAGAGTGGTTTGAGTATAAAGAACCACGCTATAGCTGGCTGGCTTATACAAACCGTACCATTCTATCTTGGGATAAAATAAGATCCCAAGATAGTGCCAAATCTGCATAATTCTACGTATTACATCACCTAACTTGCCTACGAACAATCCCTATGCTTCGACATAGCAAATTTCGTTAAAGCTTAGTTAAGCAAAGTTTATATATATTACAAGGCAATTTCGTTAAGGAAATTGCCTTGTAATATATATAAACTCTAGCGGTGACTTCATAACCACACCATTTCTTTGTAATGTAGATTTCATAGTTTTCAAGTGTAGAGTGAAGGTACTGCAACGGAAAGGACAAGGGGATATCTATTGTTTTAGAACAGGAGTATTCAGAGCGCTCTCTTGGTATCTCACGTCCCTACATTGTTTGCGAGTATGATATGATTTGTTTCTTCGTTTTGATTTGCTTCCTCCTTTGTTATTTTTTTAGAAGGCTTACTTTTTGCTGTTTGCAGTTTTTTAGTTATACTGAATCTGCTTTTGGACTTAGCTGACGATGCGTTTTATGTTATGCGCACCTTTGAGTGCATTAAATAAATAAATAAATAAATTTAGAGTGAAATAAATATGTAAGAGATGTGTAGGTAGCAAATTGGTAAAAAAAGCGGCAATCATGAAGAAATGCGAAAATATTGCGCAACATGGGAGTTGAGCAACTGACCTAGCACCTGTAAAGTAGCCCCGCGCCCTGCTGAGCCACCGACTCGCATGCAGAGCCTTTCGCTGCCTCCCATATGTACAACAGCGCGCGCACGCATGCACGTGGACACGTGCTGACGGTGCGCTATTACAACCCGCCTGCAAGGGTCCGTAGCTCTTTTGGTTCAAGGACTCAGCAAAATCGAAACACGTTTTTCTACTATATGAAGGGTGGAGATTCTTGCAGTACTACCCATTTCCCTCGTTCAGATCTACGCCTGAGACCCTTTCCTGGTAAGAAAAGAAGGAAATTATGCTTACTGCGTGTTTATGACTCTTCGCCCTTTTTTAT